>JAZHFQ010000246.1:1200000-1614392 GCA_038387885.1 Spodoptera picta
TTTTGGCCCATGTATTATTGATCAAAGACTAAGAGCGAGACCTTTGTTCAGTAGTGGACATCGTGAATTGATTAGTGAAATCTCTAGACCAGGTTTCAAAGTCAAAGCGTTTATTTCAAAATCCTTAATTAGGCATTTTTGAAACATCAAAACTTGAATTGTCCGTCCGCCTGTCTGTCAGTGAAGCTAGGCGCTCGTCCCAAAGTGTAGTTTCGAATGGAGAAGAACGAGCAAAAAACTCCATAATTACGCTTTTACCTACAATGATTTTTGGAACTCTAAAATCCCTAATAATTCACTCTCTAAGCCAATTTCGAGATGGTATCGTCCCCCGAAGTAATAGCAATGTGCGATCGACCACAAATTCCAATTAATACCAACATATCTTTATAACAGTAAATGTAATTTACGACTAATTGCATCCAATTTGCGTCAAACTAACAAAATTTATAGTATCTGAGAAAATAATGAAATTGAAAGTACCCGTCAATGTGAACGAGTCTTTAAACGTTCGCAATAAAAACATTCGCGAAAGATGGAATCTCTTTGCGAATTTGTTTAATCAAACATTTTTATACGATTTAAAAGGAAAGAATTTCACTGGCACATAAAGTTGCAAATGCACAACATGGTCTTGATACTTTTACTGAAAATAATGCTTTTGTTACGTTTTGGTTTAGTATACGTTAATGAAATAAAAGCGTTTAAAGTGGGAATCGTGTTGAAATAGAACAAGAAATAAATTCCCATAAAGATACCCAGAGATTCGGCAGTTGCAAGAATTAAAAGTGAACTACACCACATAGCAAAAATATATTTTAGAGAAAACTGAATGTGGTCCTGTTTTCGTCTTATAATTATGCCTTCTTCTAGTAATTAATAACTATTATGATTCATTGATAACATTTGCAACTTGTTTGACTATGAATCTTTTGTCTCTTTTTGATCTTTTTACGTTTTGCGTTGCAACCACAAATATTACAATTAGGCACGCACTTAGGTTCCAATTCGCAGTTTGCATAAACCTACTAATATCACACATTAAATATGGCGTTCTTATCAAAATATTCAAGTCATTACTCCCCAACAATATTCCTTCATCATTTGTCATACGGACACCATTCAGTAGACGACACGGCAATTTGGACCAGATTACCAATATGCAGTAAGTTGAAAATGAAGTACAATTTACAATAGACACCCATTATGGCACTATTGAAATAGACCATTGAGATTAACCAGAAAATATTAGTTATTTGATCCCAAATTATAAGCTGAGTGCCAAGCACGAATAACTATCGCATTCGTAACGTAATAGTATCGAGAGCGTTCGGCGCTCTGATTGGGCGCCTCAAGTGAACCAACCAATCAGAACGCTTAACTCGCTCGATACTGTTACAACACGAATGCGATAGTTATTTGTGCTTGGCACCCTGTAAGTTGAATGGCTACGTAACGACAAATTACGTCCAAATAACAGACTTAGTGGACCCCTTTTCCTTAACAAATCTCTCGAAACTTAACTCAAAGAGATGTCGAGAACAAATATCGGAGTTAGCTATGAAGCTATGAATAAATCCAACGCTGGAAGTTATCTGATGCAGACAACGGAAACGGATATTGGTTGCAGTCGGACATCCCTATCGGTGGAATGAGACATGGGACTTTGTTTTCCGAAGCATCGACTACTCGAGTTTAATCGGAAATTAAGTATCGATTACGTAAATATATGTCAAAATTGATTTGAAGTCCCAACTCAAATATTTTGGAGAATTGATAAATATTTTGTTTGTTGGCAAAACAAAGTTATTGAACGATGTATTCTTATTGAGTTTAAAGCATACAATTACTTTTAAAAGACCAGAAGGTTCAAAAATTACAATCGATTTCCTAACAAGCAAAAGCACTCAAAACACAAACAAAGACCAAAATATCCATATCGAATAATCGAGCACGATTACATGGCGCCATTATTGCAAAAACCACGTACAAAGCATTATACAACCACGTTAACACAGATCGCTTTTAGTCCCACGCAAAAAAGTAAAACAAAGAAAAACATCCCATATTTCCCCATTTAGCGCCATACAAAATGCATAATCATCCGGAGACAGGGCCGACCGGCCTGACCCACTTTGCCTGAGGTCAAGGCTTTGAATACTACCCTGTTGAGTGTTTAGCTTAAACCAGCCTAAGTTGAGCTCCCTCTCTGTGACACCCAAACAAAAGGTTTGAGGGCACGGAAACGAGGAGAATGACGACAGCTTTTCTAGAGTTGGACAGATCCCAAATTGTAACTGTCTGTTTTACACGTCTTGCTTTTGTCGTGCATTGTAGTGGTACAAATGATTGGATGAATGTGCTTTGGTTTGCTGGGGTTTGTGAATAGCCGTCTTGGGTGTGGACACCTTAAGAAGTTGGTATGGAAGAGATAACTACACGCAACTCAATGTCTTTCGTAGAAGCATTCGATAACATAAAACGCTACTAACGGTCAGAAATTGTAGTTCTGAATTTAAAAGTAAGACAATTGAAAGGGTGATGCAACTGACTCAGCAGTGGATCGATTTTCTACGCAGATATTGCTCCTCGGTAAACCAACGTATCACGATATAAAAATTTTATCCCTCTGGTGCAAAACTGATATTGCAAATTTTTTTGCGATCCTGAATCGGTCGTAAACATAGTAAAATAATATCACCTTTGTGCAAAACTGTTTTAAACAATAGACTGAGGTTTTCGGATGTTTATAAGGTGAAGGATAAGTCGTTAACTATCAGAAACCCATTGAAGTGATCAGTAATATGATACAATCCCAAGTCAAAACAGTGCCGCTTTAGTTTTTTAACATTAATCTCATCCCTACAACGGATGTGGCGTAGCAGTAAACCTTAGTTTGCCCCTTAGATCCAACCGCATCTATTCATTTGTTTTTTTCAATATCCTTAGTTCCACGTTTCATGTTACTTTATCCATTGGTTCAATTAAATGAATAAACATCGGCAACGGTAACATTGTAAGTACAAAAATATACTTCAAGTACACTTCAATAATATTTCATTTGCGATAAAAGAACCCCTTTACCTAGTTTCGAGTGGCGTGTGACAGCAGCGTTGCCTACATTAGTTCATGTTTAATTGTCATTCTGTGACACGATAACAATGGTTCATTCCTCACGGTTCTCACTTCACATTAAAATATTCATGTAATTACTGTTCACTAGAGCCCCGTGAATTTGTTCTCATGCACCGTTATATTCGGTTAGGGATTCAAGCAAATGCTTCAAAAATGTTCTTTAAATCATTACTTAATTTTTCTTGAACATATTATGTTGACTGTTTGTAATTTTTTTGTTATCTATTGGCACCAATAGCAATCATTCATGAGCTGACTTTCCCATCGCTGTTTGAAACAATTAGAGAAATGACTTAACGCAAGTAGCGGTAAATCATAGTTAGTGTGTGGTCATTTGAAATGCGAAAAAACCTTGTCACTGGCTCCCTCAAATGCACTATCTAGTGTCATTAAAACCAATAATCATAATGATTTTGATGTCACCGTAAATATTACTATGACAACCACATTTTACCGGACAGAACCTTTCACATAGCTAGCGAAGAAATGTTTATGTAAGAAGCGGATAATTCAAAGATGCGAACATTTGTATTCGTATACTCGCGTAACAAGCCGGCACAATGGGCACGAGGCCAAATACGAACCCTGGAGTTTTGTCGCCACTTCGCAATGTCAATAAGACCATCCAAACTTTCATGGATAGGCTTCTCTCCCTTTTTTGTTGGCAGTTTATTTATGAGACGTCGCTTCTTCTGAGGAGTGGGATAATTGGAGACCATTTCTCTGGATACATTGAATAAAGTTTGAGGAAAAAGAAAAATAAACTGAATCTGATGTTTGGGAAAATGGAAAAAGAAAACTTATTGAGGACCTAAAACCTTAAACGGAGTTTGCATTCGCTCACGATAAAGGAGTTTGAGGTGCTTAAAGCGATTAAAAAAATTGACGCTGTGAAGGGTGCCGGCCCGGATGCGATTCCGCCGGTGTTTGTGAAAAGATGTGGTTCTGCGTTGGCTTTGCCTCTGACCTTAGTGTTCAATCGATCATTAGCAGATGGGACATTTCCGTCGGAGTGGAAAATGGCACGCATTGTTCCGGTCTTTAAGAAAGGGGAAAATTCTGACGTTCAAAACTATCGTCCTATTTCCATTCTGTCCTGCTTTTCCAAGCTATTTGAGTCGATTGTTTATCCCGTGATCTGTCGGCTTGTGGATGACAGAATCTCAGATTCACAGCATGGTTTTAGACGTGGTCGCTCAGTCGTCACAAACCTGGTCCCTTACATTTCTAATATATCCAATGAAGTTAGGCAGGCAGGTTGACGCCATCTACACTGACTTTAGCAGTGCCTTTGATAAAGTGGTTAACTTTATCTATTACTCCGTTCTTCTGAGGAAATTGTATGGATTGGGTGTGGATGGGGCACTTTTGTAAATCATATTTATTCTACAAAAGCGGGCTATCCGAGCAATATATAACTTACGCCGTTGCAAATCGCTGAGAGAATTGTTTAAAACGATAAATATTTTAACGGTGCCCTGTCAATATATATATGAAAATATAATGTATGTAAGGAAAAATAGGCAATTGTTTGAAAAAAGAAGCGATAGACACAATTTTAATACTAGAGGCAAAAATAAGTTAGCTATAGGTACCGCAATTCAGACTATCCAAAGTACAGAAATCCTTTATGGGGTTAGGTATTAAATGCTATAATAAAATACCAAATAGCATACTAGATCTCAATGAAAGTAAATTTAAAACATATATTAAGCGCGAATTATGTAATCAAGCTTACTACACACGGACAGATTATCTTGAAGATAAGAATGCTTGGCAGCATGTTGGTTCGGCTCCACTGGACAATATTCAAATGTAGTCAGTAGTTAAATTCCAATAGTAGGTAATATAATACATAATTTAATACTTTAATTCTAATGTAGACAATCTAGTTTCCTTATGGCATCGAGCATTTCTTTCTTTATTGAAACAAAGAGTTTCCTTTTTCTTATATAGAAGCACTATTTCTATGGATTGTCAGTATGCATATGTGAGCACCATGTTAGACGATTTTTATTTATTTTAGTAAGTTATTAGTATAATGCGTCAAGCGTGTCTTTGCATTGTTCTTACATATGCGTACAGTATTGAAATATGTATCAGAGACATTGTAGAACATTTTTTTTTTAAAGAGTAGCGAATGGAGTTTCTTGCTCGTTCTTCTCCATTCGAATCTACGTTTTGGAATGAGCACCTAGCTTCACCTAATTTCACTGACGGACTGACTATTATTTATTTTGTATTTGTTGACGTTTCAAAAGTACCAAACTATGGTTTAATTGAAATAAATGCTTTGACTTTGACTTTGATTTTTTGAAATGGTTTGAGTTCTGTCTAGGGCAAAGACCTCAGTCGGTGGCTGTCAACGGATTTAACTCAAATATCTATTTTGCCGATACTGGTGTTCCTCAGGGATCGCATTTGGGACCTCTTCTGTTTATAATCTTCATTAACGACATAGTTGAAAAAGTAAGACACTGCAAGGTGTCACTGTTTGCCAATGACCTCAAAATATATAAAACCATATATTCCGTTGGTGACTCTCGTCAACTACAGGGTGACCTGGACGCGATACTGGACTGGTGTCGCGTCAGTGGTATGAATCTTAATGCCAGTAAATGTTTTCATATCACATTTACAAGAAAAAGGAAGCCAATTGCAACGGAATATATGCTTGGTGATACAGCATTAGTGGAGGTCAACGAAATCCGGGATCTTGGCGTGATAGTTGATAGTCAGCTTAGGTTTACCTCACACATTGACAAGTCTGTCACAAAGGCAGCTCAAATGCTCGGATTTTTAAGACGGAACTCGACCGGATTTAAACATCAGCGCACTAAAATCTTGCTTTACCAATCCTTGGTCCGTAGTCATCTTGAGTTCGCCAGTGTTGTGTGGAGTCCGTTTTATGCGGTGCATTCGCAGCGCATTGAGAGTATACAGAGAGCGTTCACTAGACACCTTGCTTATAACACTGGTGGATTTTCTCACAGGAATCCCTATAAAGAGTGCTTGATTAGGTTTCGAATGCATTCTCTTCGTGAGCGAAGACTTTTGCTGGACATGACCTTTTTTCACAAAATCATAGGTGGTCATTACCGGTGTAGCTATTTTCTGGAGAACATGCTTCTGCGTGTCCCCCGTGTCTATCCTCGAGGAAAACTTAAATACATTTTCTACATTCCACCGGTAAAGTCTAATTTGGGACGGCAGGCACCTCTCCGTAGAATAATTGATGAGTACCACTCCCTTATCTCAACAATACCCGATCTTGATGTGTTCCACGATGGATTAAGAGTATTTAGAGGCAGGATTATTGATGCACTATAGTATCGTTTGTTATTGTTGTTGTTGGTGCTGCTTGCTGTTTTGTACTTTGACATTTGTTTTAAACTCTGACATTTCTTTAAATTATTGAAATTATTTTGATTCTGATTTAATTGACATTTCTTTGAAATCTTGACGATAATTTGACGTTTTATTATATTATATTTGTATAAAATTATTATTATTAGACTTAACTCGTCGAGTACCGGCATTATAGACACAATTATGGAACAATAGGTTGGGGTCACCGGTGACCGCTTGGTGTTTGACAGTTTAATATGACATAGATACTAATTAATTTTAGTTGTTTTTGTTGTTAATTTGTTATGTTAATCAGACATATGATAATTATATAGAAAATTGAACTTGTTAAATTCTCATTTTAATGTGTGTATGGTGTGGATTATTGTTGTTATATTCTTTTCCATAATTCTCAAATTGGGTTTTATTTTTAAGCCACTGTTAAGCCTATGAATTGCCAATGCTATGTACGCCATTATTGTCGCATGCATCAGACCTTTATTTTGTTACTATTGTGTATTTTGAATGTTATATGTTTGTGATGTGGCCGTACTCCTTCGAATAAATAAATAAATAGACCTATTACACGTGTAGCAATAGTAGGTAGATCGATAACAGAGAGAGATATTTTTTTTTAGTAACAAACGCAGAACCTGAACATTTAGAATAAACATAATAATATTGGCGTATACAATATAGCAAGTCTAAGTAACACGACGAAGGCAGTTTAGATAAGAGAACATAATATTGTTCTATCATTAACATGCAACATGAAAATAATTACGCGTAGCGAACAACAGACTTCAAGCCTAATTTCCAGCTACTCGCCTCTTTGTCTTCACTGCAAACTGTTTTCATTAAATTAAGATGCTACACGTACCTACTTTTGCAACTTCAAAAGGGACTTAACAAAGTTAGTATACACTTGAGCACATTGCTCAGCCATACTAAAGTTTTGCCCCCAATATACCAACGTTGGTTCAAACAAGGTTTACGTGTACATTTTTTCGATCCACGCCCTTTTGGTCTAACTTTTTGAGTAGGTAAAAGAGGTTTGTATGTACATTATTAAAATATTGCTAAGTTAACTGAGATAATTCTGAACCAGTTTGAGAACCAAATAAATGCCGGTTGAGTACCTACACTCACTGCACGATACTATCCCAAAATAAACTTCGATTATAACGTATATCTAAATGAGATAACACGCAAATGGATCCATATTACACACAGCTAATCTGCACTTCAATGTTTGTGAAATTATATACGAGATACCTATCAAACTGACCTGACTGTGACAGACCCCATGACCAAATGAGATAAGAAATTGGCCTAGTAATGTCCCATTCAACACAGAACTGTTCCCAAAAAGTGGGAAAATCAAGCACCATCAATCTGTAAAAACTATGTTTTTGATCCTTCAACAATATATTCCACTATTTATGCATTACTTCATTTATCAACTCATGAATCAAACCATCAACCGTAACTGTACTCTATCTGGTCACAGATTTTAGCTTCTAAAAAGGGTCTCTTGGGATTTTCTTAAAAGGCTCGAGGGTTGATACTGAAGACAAAGGGCCATCAGACAATAACGTTAAGCTTTTGATCCCCTGACGTCATCAGTTAAGAGCACTCGCCAATAGAACAAGATACCATGAAGTATTTAAAGACCTCTACAGATGTTATGAAAGGGATTAAGCAAGAGTTTTAAAATGTTTAACCTTGATACATTGGAAATATTCGGTCATGTTGTGGCCGAATACTTCATAATATTCACGTTCGGTTCTATAGTTATTTCAGAGCATTTACCTACTATTGTAATTGTTATTAAGTATGCAAGACGCACAATGTTGGAATTCAGAGTCAATCTGGAACAAAGTCTGGAGAGAAATGGACCAATTTAATAAAACTTTGCGAAAAGACTAAAAGCCAAAGTTGCGAGGTACAAAGACCAAAAACTGGTGAATAAAAAACTAAAGTTTTTTGTTTTACTAACTAGATTTGCCCGGAATGTACAGTAATAACGTAGACACGTAGTTTTCTTGTGGGAAAGTAAACTGGATACCAGATAACGAGATTCCCAGATATTGAATTTCAAGACGAAGCAATCAGTTGAGCGTAGAGGCGAATAAACTGATAAACATTATCGCTTTCTTCCACAAATACCTTCACAAAATTGACGATAGCCGGCCGGCGGTCAGTAGGACAAAACAGATGATAAAGACGAAGCACGTGTTTGCCGAGATAAAATAGGCATGGCGACTATTTTTTAATTTTTTGTCCGTCTTTTAGATATTTTAAAAATCTTCGATACGTATTTTTTCTTTTTTCTCGTATCCAAAAAAAACATGTAGATATTTTGAGTTAAAATGACGCGTGACGTCACAATTAGGTACGATTTCTCCGTAAGTGTGACGTCAACACCCCCCACTCCCTAACTTTAATGCGGAATAACTACGTATTCTTCTGTTAATTTGATAAAACAAAAAATACGTGTCTGATATTTTCGTGCGATCTTAATGACGGACTAATTTTTTTTTGATTTTTTTACCCTGTCGACACGCCTATTGCATTCTTGTAGTGTAGACACAACAAACATGATATTATAGGATACATATTAACAAATTAAGCGTTATCTCATGTTTGGATAACTGATTCCAAATTTCTAAAGAGAGAAGAGTAATCCGTGCACAATCTCATGAACTTCTTGGCATTCCTGGACTTGGCGTACCAGCAGTCACAAAGGAGAAAATTATTTCCGAATCTTCATTTTAACTTTCGTCCTCGCATTCTTCAACGTGGCATTCCACTTAATTTTAGCGCTTTGTAATTTTAACTTGAACAACAATTTAGAAGCTTTCAAAACACTTGTCTTTCCAAGTATTGACGTTAAATAGGTACTTCAAATTTTAATACTTATGAATCTTAAGCCTGTACTGCGTCAAAGGGCTCCTCACAAGGGCAAAGGGCTCTAATTTTCCGATTGGACGATATTTGAGGAATCTAATTAACACCGCGTCACATAACGGGATTATGACGGCGCGTGCCGTGGGTTGTGATATAATACACGTTTACTGCATATTCACATATTAATGGCCGCCGGTTTACGATTTGTTTGTTACAACGTATCGGATATTAGAAGGATATAATAGAGGTTACGTACTTCAAAGGTCATGAATCTGATTACGGCAACACGATAATTTCAAGAAGAATCTATTTGAGTCTTGTATTAAATTGCTCGAGTTATTCCAAGGAAAGTTAATGAAAAGATTTTCTTCTATACTCGAGCGTTTTCCGGCCCCTTTCCCAGGTTTCGTGTTGCTCAAAGAAACTGTCGGGATGCTCATTAAAAAGCGCAGAACTCTTTTCAGCCAGGATATTGCGAGTTCCTGTAAATATGCACGGACTAACAGCCATATTAAATGTTGTGACTTTTGACATTTATTCGAAGGCTTTCGCTACATATTCAACGCCAAAATTAAATTTCCCCAAGGTAAAATCTTGGGACCTATTTGTCCAAAATACTAAGGTATATCAAATCATCTCAAAATGTACGAAGTACGGTGTAGGGACCCCTAATGGAAGAGCGAAGTTGTAAGGACAAATTGGAAAAATTGGATTAATCCATTGCCTTTAGCCAATTTGGGGTTCGAAGAAAATGTAGCCTACCCTGACGTTGGTGCTTTGTATTGAATCGACTTATTATTGATGATATTTCGCATGTTATTTAATAAAGTTACATTAGAATGATGAGATGTAACGTGAAAGAGACGGTAAATCGATAAGAGATGTGCAAATGTGACCTCGGATAACCGAAGAATTTGTTTGAACGAAAATCTTGCATCATTGTAATGGTTAGAAGGCCTGACTTAAGCCACATTATCCTCAGTACCTCTCAAAGTAGCTAACGTTAAGACACCATTAATGTCTCGTAGTCAGGCGTAGGCGTTTACCTTTAACGTTCAAATAGCGTTTATTTCGTAAACCAACAAAGACTTATGGCCAGTAACAAATCGTTGGAACATATTAGCACAAAAACAGTACAACGTATCAGAATGCGTGAAGCACGTTTAATCAAGCAAGGCGAATTTGTAACCATTGAGTCCTATTGCCTAGCATTTTTCTTGAATATACTTGAGAGACGTCTGTAGTTATTTCTTTCTGTATTCAAGAGACTATCTTTTCAATTTAAAACTTGTGACGTGGTCGCAGATAATTCTTCATCCTCGTTTACAAGAAAATAAAACCTGTTTGTTTCTTTGTAGTGGAAAAAAATCAACAATATAAGTGACAGGACTTTAAGAGAATTTCTCAGTGAACGACGTCAAGGAGAGTATAGACCCACAACACCAGAGAAATTGCAAGGCATTAGCGGTCGGTTTCAAAGGAGTATTCTCTTTTCTTGAAAGTTTTGTCGTTCGTATCAGTTCGATAATACTGCAGGCGACAGTTATTTTCAGTTTTGTTGTGCGAGGAACCAAGTAAAAAAATCACAGTTGTGCCAACCATCTAACTAAATCATCATCAACAGTCTATAAGTGACCGCTGCTGAGCAAAGCCTTTTCTCACACTGAGAAGGTTTGAGTATTAATCACCACGCCTGCTCATTGCGGGTTGGCGATTTCAAACTTATAATTAAAAATCTTAGAAAGTACATATAACTCGGAAAAAGTCACATTGTGTGAGAAGCTGGTGCCTTAACCACGACATCTAATTAAAACATGGGATATAATTGCTCAAAACTGTCTGTTTCCTATCCCAATTTTCTATTTGTTACTACACACTGTGTCATTATATTATTATTACTTTTCCTGCTCCAGGTCCACACGAAGAAATTCCAATAGGAATAGGTGGTACCTTTGTACTTTAATTTTATGTATGTGTTGTCCTTTATGTTGTATGTGTGTACATAAATAAATAAATAAATAAATAAATAAAACTGCTGTCTCGTAGGACGATGGTTATTAGCAAAAAGTCTATAAGTGTGTGTTTGTAATTGTCGCCTCGATCTTCCCAATCAATAACAGCCGTAAGTTGTTTCCTATTAGTTCAAAAGAGTTATGATGAGACATAAAACATGGTGTGTTCCGTATATGACACACAAAGCATGACCCTGATGCATACTGCTTTGGGATTTAAGTGATGTACTTTTATATTTGTCTCTTTCTCGTCACGACAGCTTAGCAGATATGGTTTGCTTGTTGGTTGTAAAGAAACGTACTTTTACACAATCAACTGTTAATACTTTTTTGAGGCACTTCTTTTAGTATTTGATATGGTTATGATGTCCTTCAAAGTCATAATCCAGTTTTGTTCTTGGAAGACGATCTTTTTTATTGCTTCGGAAGTGCCATACTGTTTATTAACTAAAAAGGTCGAAGTTAGTCAGCATTTTAAGAGAAGAAATAAAGACACCGTAGAATAAATGTCTGCCTTCTCGTTCATAATTTATACCAAAACCTCTTCAGACCCCTAAGAGGATATAAATCATTCGCTATTGGACTTCAATTAGGAATTAAATTCAGGTAATGTGACGTTAGATAAGCCTCCCTTTTTCATAAGAAATATTGCGAGTTAAGACCATCGTAAAAGTCGATTACAACCGTTTAACCCGCAAATGGTCCTTTATACTGAACGAAGGTCATAGGTGTTTTTATTTGGTATAGAGTGAACATAATTGAATTCTAGTGTTCTCGAGCTATCGTTGACTGTGCATCGTGGAGGGTTGAATGGCTGCAAACGTTTCTAGTTGATGCTTCAATGTTTTTAATTGCAATTCTTTGTTGCGTTCTACAAACCACACCCGCGGGAATATCGTGTATCGTAGCTATGGGATCACACACGATCTATTATAAATCTTTAACATAAAAGTGTGTTATAACTACTTCAGTTAAATTAAGTTCGAAAGCTTTATAGGTCCGTAATGTATGAGGATAATTTAAGTACTTCATTGATCGCTTAGAGACTGTACAATAGTGGCGCCCAACTGGGACAACTAAACTGGTTTAACTCGTCGAGTACCGGTTTTGTAGACACAATTATAGAACAATAGGTTGCGGTCACCGGTGACCGCTTGGTATTTGACAGTTTAATTGCAACATAAATAATAGGAATTCTAAGTTTTATTTACAGAGCTCATTAGCAGTAAAAACAATGTCGCTCTCGTTTCACAGACAGCACGATATTACAATAACAGTCGGCGAATCATTAAAGTTTATAATGTCGCATTACGTAATCCGTACATTAAATCAAGAGCAACAAGTAAACGAATGCTACAAGTTCCATACATACCTAGACAGCAAAAAACGAGCCAGCTACATTTTTGTACGGCACCACTAATTCAATTAAAAGTCGAACACAAAAAGGCACCATCACATCAGAAATTAAACATAACAAATAAAATAAATAGTACAAATTAAAACTGCAACCAATAACTGAAACTTAGGTAATAACTAAATTTTTAATACTCCCAAGTAACATTTTTAGTGAAGAGTTTCAAATGAAATTATTTTTTAAACAATATTGTGCTGCTCGCGTGCGAAATTCGCGAAAATCGTGTATTATTTTGACAGGCCCAGCTTGCTAGGGAGCAGCCTAGCCTTTGTACGGGCGAGGGCGAGGGCGCAGGCGCGACATCGATCTCCTGAAGCCTTCTAGTAAGGTACAGAGCATACGAACACATAGTTAATAGACTCCCTAAAACATTTACGTAACGTTCGCACACATGCAAAGCGCAGTGAGTGTTCATAAAAATGTGATTTGACGTCACGAAGTCTGCGCCTGTCCATCGTTCCCCGCATAATTTTGTGTAAAGGAAGTGTGAGGATGTGTGCGTGATGTGGAAACTAAACGGAGGAAGTTATTGGGTAGAGTAAAGAGTTGTCTGTGGCTAAGTCTAAAGTATTCAACACCCTCAGTCGATTTTGGAACGTATGCTGGACTAGTATGCTTACATTTTCATAATTTTGTAAACATGGCTATCGAGCAAAAACATGAAATAAACCGCAACTGACAACAAAAAGATCATTTTGCAAATTGACTTCCGAAAGATTCTTGTTCAAAGCATTCTTAATTCTCCCACGAGACTTACATGAAACTCGTTATGAATCCCAAATCAAAAGAGACTTCATATTGAATTTATTTTGGGTTCGTCGTATTTGCTCTGTAGTATCACTGCGCCATTGATAAATAGGTCAATATCAATTGTGAAATTCGCGTGGAAATTAGTTCACTTGCCTGGGGTAAACTGTTTACAGGTCAACTGGTACTCGGGAATACAATGAAAACATATCTTCTATCTAACGAACGACTCTACATAAAGCAATATGTACCACATTAATGCTTTACTTAATTTTTACAACTTAAAATTAACTATAACTAAACTATTTAATAAAACGAAGTAAAAAAACTGGAAACGACAAAAATGATACCCACAATTTAGGCGTCAAAGTATTCGTCTGCATCACTATCACAGGGGAACGTTCCCAGAAGACTGCCAGCATTGCCACTTTGAATGGCAATGCTGCCAGTTTGCACTGGGACCCCAGTGTGTGTTTCGACCCCAAACGGCTCAAAACAGTAGTTACCCACTAGATTTGAATATCTACGCCGTTTGAGGGCCTCTGCCGCGGAAGCGGCTGCACCAGCGCATGCAGGTGAAATGAAATGAAATGATGAAATGTACCTAGTTACTTTTGAAATAATAAGAGGCATCTACTAGTTAAATTAAAGATTGAAAGGCTGTAACTGTAATTAGGATGATGACAGGGTTTGAAAATTAAAAATCTAATTAGTCCGTAAGGTAGGTAATGAAGAAATACTAGACACGTATTTTTTTATTTTGTCGGATAATTAAACAATACTTAGATAAAACGAATCAAAGTTTAGGAGTGGGGGCTAAAACGTCATTTCAATGTATAAAATGTACATAGAAGTGACGTCACGCGACATTTCAAATCTATATAATATCGTCGAAAGTATTCGTTTCAGTAAGAAAAGTAAAAATACGTGTCTAATGATTATAATAATCTATCAGACGGACATTAAAATAAAAATTAGGCATCTACGTGTGTCTCTAGTGTGTAGTGATCTCAAAAGAAAAGAAAATCGGGATTGCAAATTAATTGATTTAAACATATGGTAGATCGTAGACCTTTCTTCCAGATATTTAATTGAGCAAAAAGAAATTGGTATGCATTTGAACAATAAAACGGAAATGAATACGAGACATATACATACGTAGGTATCGCAGAAACTCTTTCACCAAAACTTTGCTCATTAAGCAGGTAGCTACTAACAAGACGAACGGCCGAACGTGTCTTGCATTATCTTTAAATTCCTATTCATTTACCACAGAACGTAAATCTGGATTTTTCCAAAATGTATGCTAACTAAAGGCTGGTAAATGCTTTTTTGGCTGGCCTCTCACAGTAATCTCCGAATCATCATCATTTTGTTTTGATAGTCAATTTCGCAGGCAACCTAAAGAAAACATGTCTTCTAATTTTAATTCTAGCGCAGATGCGTTTGTGACCAATAATCTGAGAAGATAGTCAACTCAAAGCCATCATTTGAAATTCCCGCGCATACAACGACAGACAAGGAAATCTCGCAACAACGTGAGAGTTTAAACAGAAACACAAACTATGTTACACTTATGAAACGCTCATTGTAACTAGAATGAGATTCTCTAAATACCTCATCTATTTTGCCATTAACTTACCAATGATATACGATTTTCAACTTAATTTTTATGTGGGTTAAAAGTTAATTTTGTGTGGTTCGAAAAGTAATTAGTTTAGGACATGTATGGCTCCGTTAGACAATGCATAGCTGGTTGATAATGACAAGTTATAATTGTTTAAAGTTGACTGATATATTTTTGTATTGTCTTGTTCACACAGAATGGTGGGATTTGTTTGAGAATTAGTTTTTGTTGCGGTGTATGTTACATTGCATGTACATTGTTGATGTTTTTCTTGCAGTGGTTTGTACCATACTGTACGAACAAATGTTTAAGAAAAATTGGCCTGTAAGTAGTTATTACCAGTTCTGGACTTAGAAGATTTTGACTATGTACAGTATACATTAATAATAATTTATTTAGAATTTTTGGATTTTTTTCTGGAACTAAATGCGATTTAGTTCATGTTTAGTTCAAATATGTGGTAGATTTCTCAAAGACATTTAAATTGTAAGTTAAGACAGATTACATAATAAAATTGTAATAAAAAATTAAAATGTTACCTGAAGAAAATATATTCTTTATGGGTTGCAAATTCATCGTAGCTGCGGTAGCTTCCATGCTGAAAAAATAGTTAATAATTATAAATCACTTTAGGAAATAGACAAATATATACATTCTAGGTTTTACAGAATGCATATTTGTAACTTAGAATATTTTACTTCTAGATTTCTTCAGTATTTCCTAACAGATAGCTCTGACAACAAACAGAGTTTAGGTACTAAGAATACAAAACTTAATATTATTGACACTAAGAATGTTTATCTTGCTCTTAATGCAACATTCCTTTAATAAATTTAAATCATAATTAATTAACACAAGAAAGTAATAAGCAGTCCATTAATACGACAGATTGTTTTTAGAATTCATCAAACATAAAAACTCGCATTTGGCGAGCAGCCAAATTCATAATACTCATAAACACAATGAACGCTATTTGAAAAGTAAGACTGCTAGTGGGTTAACAAATTGTACCTAATTAGCTGTTATATTGAAGTTTATTTTATACCACTTTTCTGACCAATAAAAAAAGTCTTGTAAAATTCTCTATGCCCATAAAAAGTATTCTGTCATAGAGCAACAAATGATCAGATGCATCCCCTGATGGTATGGGCAAGGGGCAATTACACCAAATGAGTTACAAGTTTGTTGCCAACTTTTTAAAAACTAGAAATTGGAGATTTGTCTTGAATAAAGTAATTAGTAGATAATTCTATCTTCTCCCGAGCACAACATGAACATTTGGAAATATATTTTATTTCATAACATAACATCACGCCTTTTTATCCCCGAAGGGATAGGCAGAAGTCCACATTTTGGCATTAATGCCACTGTACAGTGTAACACCCAATTTTCACTATTTATGTTATGAGTCCCATGTAATAGGGGGTGATAACATAGCCTATTGCCATATACCGGGCACATGTCCAGACTCCGTGCTACTACTGAGAATTTTTTAAAACCAGTTAAACTTTGCCCGACCCAGGAATCGAACCCGAGACTCCTTGCCCGGCAGTTGCACTTGCGACCACTCGGCCAACAAGTCAGTAAATTTTTTATTTCAAAGTCTAAAATTAGGTATTTCAGGTGAATGTTAAATTGCTTTGCACCATATTATGCAAGAGTTTCTTTTATTATATTCTTTCTATAAATTAAAAAAATATAGATATAATACTTATTATAATTATGATTAAATTAAGTAACAGAGTATACTTGTGCTCATTTAATAAAAAATATTTGAATTATATTCACAGTACGCTGGCAAAATGAGACAAATTGCTTGACTTATTAGCTATAATTAATATATTTTGAGATTCTATAAAATTGTTGTTTTTGTTATTCAATTAATATTACCAATTTGAAAGGACTTTAATGCAACAGGTGGTCACTTTTAATGAAACAAAGAGATATTAAGTACCACTTTCAAAGAGTTTATTAAGTATAGCCACATACAAAATTCCAGCTGATAACAAAGGTTTAACATAGATAATAAATTGATTGACAAGGTTTAATGACACTGAAAAGAGGTGGCATGACCATACAGCCTCATTACTAAATATCAACAAAATAATACTGGAGTTCGCCTTTTTAAAAGTATTAACACGTATGAAACTGCTTGAAGTAGGTCTCAGAATAATTAAGTCAAATGTTTATAGTATTTAAACAATGTTTTTAAAAGAATGTCACGTCCGAACTTACCAAATAGTTATTCAGTAATTTATCGAAGTTTTAACACCGTAATAACACACATTTCACCAATATTAAGCGACGTCTTACGCAAGTCACACTTATTAATGTTTTTCCCAACGTATACCCGGAAAGATAAAACAATGGGATCTGAATTTTATGCCAAAACACTTTCACATTGGGCCCAACTATAATAGTAGGTAGCCACCTACATGAAACAATAAACAGTTACACAGCCTTCATACATCACGAAAACAAACATTCACATTGATAAATTAACATTTATCCACTTTATTATGATACATAGTTAACTCAGAACACAAGATTATATGCAAAAAGTAACTTTTGGAGTAGCGTAAAAACTTTAAAACTTTAGCCGTGTCGACAACTTAACTCTTGAATTTTTGACTGATAGACAGAGACAGCACGATACGCAACGCAAGCCGGCCCCGTTGTTTCCAACCTGTTTGACAACACAGTGTCATTTGAAACGTACTCTTTGATACTTCAAGATATGGTGCACCTTAGTCCACTGTGATAAAGTTTCATATTGCATGACATTTATTCAAAGTAATCTGTTTCGTACAGCTGGAAACCACTTTATAATGATACCAGATCAATTAAATTTACCCTTTAGTGGTTGAAAATCTATTATGAAGAAACGTTGAATTATTATTTGCAAGATATCATTAAGCAACGTAATTACAAAAAATTTTTTTTTGATTATTTGAAATTTTTACATAAATTTTATGCACTTCTACTAAACATTTAAATAAATTAAATATAGTCATATTACGCACTCGTATTCATAACATAAATATGTCTTGTGATCTTCTCAATATACAGATACAGATGGCAATAAAGATGCGATATTAGCAACTTGTGGATTGGTTATTCGGTCTAAGTCAATGTTAGTTTTAGCTGTCACCGCGTCACTCACTTTTGCCTGTACCTTCATTTACTTGAGTGGTCTGTCGTTAAACTATTAAAATCTCTTCTTATAAAACAATTTATCTATCTATTGTTTTCGCTCTGTTATGAACAGGATACTAGATCGATATTATTGTATCACTTGGAATGGAAACATATATCTTAGTAAAGTTAAGACCTTATTACAGACATTATAACACTGTTAAATACCTTTAACCACCGAGCATGCATAAAAAGACTGATGACTGTTGATGAAGCGAAAGAGATAAGTAAGAATCGTAGCAATTGCTGTTTCATAGTCTCTGCCTAGCCCTATGGGTGACCGGTGTAAGGATATGTAGGTATGTATGTAAAATATTGACCTGTAAATAATAATAGTGTATCTTACGAACATTGACTATAGCAACACTGATCTTTTACAACGTTTAGTTATTTCTGTTGGAATCTAAATCTGTTATAGTTTTAAAACGTTTTATTATGCAGAAATTAGTCAATGAATTATCATCTGTTTTTCTGTTAGAAATAATAAATCTACATCGAGTAGGACTACATTATTTTTATCATGTTACCTGTTTTATGAATGACCGATCTTCGAAATATTTTTACTAAGCAGAATGAGTTATCAATATTTTCGAAAAGGATAAAGGTTGACTTGAAATAGACTAGGTACATCGCCCGAGGCCTCAGAGTATTTTGCTGAAAAAGAATTTTCAAGATAGGTATCTTAGTATTGCCGTAGGAATAATTTTGCAAATTGACTGCTAATACCGTTATCGATAGACAGGGGCGTAGCTAGGTAGCTAGCGCCGTATCTGCCGTATCAATTATACGGGGCCTCCGGACTACAGGGGGCTCCCAACGTGCCTAAGTAAAAATTAATAAAAACTTCCCAATTTTTATAAGTACTATTTCAGTAATCACAAAAGTAAAAAAAACGTTTTTTTGCGTGCATGCGTTCAAAGGTTGGCAGAAACTTAAGAAAATTAAGGTCCGCTAAGGAACGCTAATAAAGGAGTTGCCTGAAAAGATTTTCGGTTTTCACACATTATTATAAGTATTGTAAATGTTTACCCTTCAAGGGCCCCTAAATAAATTTTTACACCCCGAAAGGCACGCTACGCCACTGTCGATAGAACTGGACTTTAATGACACAGCATCATTTTGAAAAGACATGAACATAATGCCTTTTATTTCCGAAAAGTGTAGATAGAGGTAATATTTTGAGACTGTATCAGACACGTATTCAGTCTTTAGACTATAACTGACACTAGAAACCTAAAACAGTACTACTTATTCCTCTTCTCAGGGCTTAAACCCGAGATTTCTACTACTACTATGCAAACTGTTCTCTCTTACAAAAAAGGGTATTTATTAATAATCACGCTTGGTAGGGTTGGAAATCACAGTTTTTTTTAAATAGTTTTGTTATTCTCTACGGTCTCGTGCCCGTGCCCTTGTCGTTCAATTGGGTACTTTCCTTATTCAAAAATAAATTATTTCGACTGTTCAATACAATAAAATATTTAAAAACAGAATCATACTTTAATTAATTGATTTTATGACCAATTTAATTTTAGTATTTTTTCTGCAATATTTAAAGAAATAAGTACCAAAACACAAAACAAAACACACGTCACATCACAATACACAACCTCGTACAAAATTCATAGAAAACTGTCGTTTTTGACACTTCGAAAAAAGTATTGTATTGGATATAGGTACTTATGACGTCGTCATATTTCTGTGTCAAATAGCATACGTATTTCCTTAAAATTAGCGAGAAAAAAATCCAAAAGTAGGTAAATTGTTTAATCAATGGATGTAAGTTTGATTATTTTTAAATTATTTATTGCATTGTAAAGTTGAAAAAAATATTTTACCTGAGAAACTAGACAATTACATTTTCTAGAAATTACAGTTTATGAAGTTCCAGGTTTATCAGAGGGCGCTAATGCGCAATCTCTGTGTAATGTGTAATTTCTCTGTTCATTCGACACTGAACGCTGGAAGAATTGAATTGGTAACCATTACAGGTGCTACAGGGAAATAAGTTTTAGCTAAATTTTAAGAAAGAATAAAAAAACTACAAATTTTAATACAATTTATATATTTTATTGATTGAATTTTTATAAAATGTAGTGACTGATTTCATCTTGGTTTACATACTTAAAGTTACAGTTATATCTACTTAAAACGAACTGTATAATACCTTTGGTTAATTAGGTAACTTAACTAGCTATAGAGTAGTACTAACTTAGCTACATCTACTTACTTAAGTAGGTACAATAATTATTCATCTTCTAAGTATGTATAACATTTTATAAAAATATTTTTTAAGTAACTAAGTACAAGTTTAAGGGCCTCTGTCATCGTATCTGACGAACAGCCGTACTCATTTAATGGTTAGGTTAGTACTTAATTCCTTAAGGCATTACCCAGTTCTATACCATAAGGTTACTCGGGCCCCTGACCAGGGCCCCACACCCTCAGGGGGCCCCGAAGGACCGACAATTTCTACGACGGACACATACCCGCTACACGTCGCACAGAACAAAATCTTTACTGCACCGAACAAATCTTTGTGTGCTCCACAAATTGTTGCTTCAGGTCTGGGTTAACAAAAACATTCTAAACGGGTCCCGGATTATTGGGTTCCAGAGGGCCCCAGCGTATTAAAGACGGCCCTGTCCTTAGTAATTGTTTGCGGAACAAAATCGTTGCTAAGGAATAGTTTACCTAAGTAATCAAATGTCACTGAGTACGGCAGTTAGATTCTATTAGTAGTACTATTGATGAATAATTTTAACGTAACTATATCAGTATTTTCTATTTGTGTTGCATCAATATTAAGCTAACAGTTTTTTAAGGTAAGCAAGCAGCGCCGCCCATGGACAGCCGCAACACCAAAGGAGACACAGGTGCGTTGCCGGCTTTTTAAAAAGGAATACCCCCTTTTCTCTCCTTTTTCTTTTTCTTTTAATCAGCAGTCGTGAAAGAGACCCTAAATATATCATCTCTTATTGTTTACTTATGTAAATCTTATATCTATTAAACTTTTGCATTTTTTCAAAAACATACAAATACGGTTAATGACAATTTCTATAGACAAAATCTCAATGGTTTAGAATTAACATAATACACAGCGCCACCATGTTAAATTCTGAGATTATTTAACTAACTTTAGAGTCTATACAAAACCTCAATGATTAGACCCTGTCAATGAATTCAGGATCCTCAACAATCACATTATCGTTGAATGAACTGATTTTGGACAATTAACCTATAAAAATCGTTTTCTTTAAATACGCCACGGATAGCTTTTAACGCCTGACGCAAAAAAGGGGAGCTATCTCTATGTCTGACGATGAAGTCTCTCTGTCTATGGCCTCGTGGTTCTCGTACGGATGACCCAATTTTGAGGAATTTTCTTGTAACTTCTCAATTGCCTTGATCAATAGTGGAGATCGACGTTAATACTTAATTTATTTCCAAATACATGAAAGTCCGATTTAAGCACTTAATAAAAATTATTTTTTACAAAGCAACATCCTTATATTTAGTCAAATCATCCGACTCGTTTCCCACAGACGTGTGACTATTTCTCATACTGTAGAACACTCTTTCTCTTGAGCCACTAAAATGATACGGTTCATGTCTTAGCAAATTAACACCATACGCTGCATCCTCCCTTTTATATTCAGGGTAAAATCTGGGGTCATAATCTGGGGGGTAAACTCTCGGATCGTAGGGGTAAGACCGATAATAGGGATAAGCTATCTCACTCTTACAATCCATTCTGTCTTCGTAATCGTAGCCTTTTGGTGGGTATTCGTCAGTTTGGAAAGCTCCTACTATGGAATGTCTTCGTTTGTAGGGGTTGTCGTAGGGACCCGACCTGGGTCCAACCCATGTTCCATATATCTGTGGAGCTTGGTAGGACTTGGGGTAACCCCGGAGACTGGCAGCATATTGTCTATCAGCAAGGTGTTGCCAGTACGCTGGTGGTGGTTGCGGTAACATCTGCGGTGGGTAGCCGAGGTTCATTGACTGGCGGCTTGCTAGATGACGACGGAGATCTGGCATTGAGCCAGATTTACCTGCGAATTAAGTATTTTATCACAAAAATGTTCCTTTGTACAATGGTAATAAGATTTCTTATCAAAGCAACAGATTGCTACAATTTCGTCATGCAATAATATATATAACAATATCTATTCATTCTAATCGAATACCATAATCTATGCTGGAATTTAGATCCACATTACCGTTGTCTTGCAGGAAGCCGTCATTAGTGAAAGCATTAGGCGCGTCTGGCACGTAGTGGCTCGCGTCGAACTCGCTCCCGCTTACTGCTGCGCCTGCACCGTAACCGGCTTTCCTGAAATTTTCAAGACAAATGGTGTAATGTGCGTTATTTATATTTTTATTTAAATAAACAGGGACATCAAACTCAGTTTGATCAGTTATTGAATTAATATGGTTTAGAGAAGCCTTAACCCAGCTGTGCTATAGTTACAAACTGATGCTCGTGATGATGGCAAGGATAGTTCCGGTAAAATATAATGAGGCAGTAACATCGGGCCAGGGCTTGACGGGGGTTCATCTCTAAAGATTAAGTAGGTAAAGTAGTTTATTTTAAACAACTCTATTCTATCAAAACCTTCATGAGACATACTAAAGGATTTCGTCTAGTTTCCTCCTCGTCCTCCTGGAGGATTCCTCGTTAAACAATTACGTGAGTAAGCCGAAAATAATAATTAACGTTATTCTACTATACCTCTAGATTAGTTATTTTTTAGTTCAACAATGTCACGAGTTGCCTCACCTGGCTTCCCTAAGTGCATACGCTGACTGTACGAGCACGACTCCACACACGATGGCTGGCAGTCGCGCCACGTAACATGCCAACTCTGCGCCACCGTATACGCCTTGTAGACCCTAGAAATAGCATTGCATTGTTAAAAACACGGTTCAAGAAAATTATACCTTATTACGAATATTTTACAACTCATATTCAAAAGAAGAAGATAACCTAGGGGTTCAAGATGGCTAAAGAACAAGAAAAAATACTAATAATCATCAGAAGATGTAACAGGGGCGTAGCTAGCGCCGTATCTGCCGTATCAATTATACGGGGCCCCCGGATTACAGGGGCCCCCAACGTGCCTAAGCAAAAATTAATAAAAACTTCACCATTTTTATTCTATTTCAGTAATCATAAAAGTAAAAAAAAAACAATTTTTCCCGCGTAAAGCATGCGTTCAAAGGTTGGCAGAAACTTAAGAAAAATAAAAGTAATTAATGTCCGCTAATAAGAGCAGAGGGAGTTGCCTGAAAATATTTTCGGTTTTCACACAAATTATAAGTATTTTATTTAAAAAATCTCTTATTAGAAATGTTTACCCTTCAAGGGCCCCATAAACCCATAAACAAATTATTATACGGGGC
Source organism: Spodoptera picta (assembly GCA_038387885.1). Taxonomy (NCBI): domain Eukaryota; kingdom Metazoa; phylum Arthropoda; class Insecta; order Lepidoptera; family Noctuidae; genus Spodoptera; species Spodoptera picta. The sequence continues at coordinate 1,223,795 of JAZHFQ010000246.1, forward strand.
CCCCCTGTGCACGCTACGCCACTGAGATGTAATAAAACTGTTGAATTCCAGATGATTAGGCAAATTGGAATTTGGAAGTTTATTTCTTGTTCGATTAAATAAGTAGGTACGCAATAGGTGAGAAAACTTACCCAATGACTTATAGACATGTAAAAGACTAGAGCACATTCCGGTATGAGAACTAGTATGACTGCTATCAACCACGCCAGCAGGCATCTGTTGTTTTTCTGTAAAAATAAAACAAACAAATAAACATTATTCAAATGTACAAGATAAAAGATGTGATTCAAGGGAAAGACGTTTATAATCTTACAATTGTCACCTTTTCTGTACTGTACCTACAATGAATAAAGATTCCAATCTCAACAGCGCAGTTGTTGTTAGTCTACTCAGGGAAAATTGAAAATGAAAACTAACAAATTCTGCACTGTCGTCATCGTTCAATGACGATGGTCAATTACGCGGTGGTTAACTTGTAAGCTATTCCATACGTGATCGTGAAAAAGGGTACGATCATCCCAATATTAGTATCTCAGTATCTAAAGCTTAAGAAGAATCTAAGAAAAGTGTATTTTAAATTGTTTTGACTTTAAAACGGAAATTTCTTTACCTCTCGTCACATCATCATCACAATACTCACAGAAATAAGTCCATGCACCAGTACGACGGTGGCAGCGATGACGATGCAGTAGCAGACCATCAGCAGCGCGGACGCCAGCGGCAGCCCGCTCTGGGACTCCACCACCCAAACTATCTCGTATATCAAGGCGATCGCGTATGCCACCTGGAACATTATGGACATTTCTTAAGTCATTGTAAAGTTGATCGTCATAGGATGTTGGGACGTATTGCAGCACGTTACTGTTTCTAAATAGGTATGTGTTGCTTCAAAAGGAAAAATAAGATACATATAGAAAAGCTTGTCTTGTTACCTGCATAGAAATCTTAAGAAAGTGAAGAGACAGAGAGTCCACACAGGACCACATGTAGATAGATAATGGACAATGATCTACTACATCCACAAGGATTCCTTTGTTTTTGCGGTGATAAGTGAACTGCTCCTTACTTAATAGTTATTCAAATATTCTGATATGTCACAAAATTTGTGACATATCAGATTTAATATTCATTTAATTTTTCTTAGAGATATCGCAATGAAACGTTCAATGGGCAGCTGCTAATTCGACTTGGTGTGCGTGTGGGTGTAATTGCAGCCCCACGAGGCATGACATGACACCGGAAATCCTGCGAACGATTGGCGTTTAATTCATTTACTACATTCTAAAATCTGACACGGACAGCCTGAGAAACTTTATGGGAACCAGCCAATGTTTGTAAGCCTAAAAGATTATTAGCTGATAGTCCGACGCGTGAGCGCAACTACACGTTTATGAATTTTATCTTTAAAACTAGGTGGGTAAGACACGTACAGATTGTTTTCAAAAATTCTTTTAAATTCTGTTTCAAAGCTTTTTAGGCATACTCCAAAGGTTACTAAATCATACAGGTAGCAAGTCTCAGGGTTTTACTGTATGCCAGATCTTTACGTGAAGTTTTTATCTCATAAAACTCGGCTAAAAAAATAAGAGACCTTTGTAAAATTAGATGTCAGAAAGTGGAAGATGCAGCAAAATAAGCACGAAATTATAGTATCGTAGTTTGGTTTTTGCCTAGCCCTTGCGACACTAAAGGCTAAAGACAGAAATATAACGACCTTTATTTTATTATGTACTATGGTATAGGTACGTCCTACAGCTGTAAATGGCAGTGCGTACATCAACCTACTCTTGCCATCTGTGGCTAATGATCATTCACAATTAGTTCCGTGTGACACAATCGACTCAGTCGCAGTCAGTCTTCCTCATATTTGTTGCAAGTAAGTAGACAGATACTTGACTTCTGAATCTGCCGGTGGTAGGTAATTTGAGGTAGTAGTAAAGAACCACCACCTTCCAAATTCAGTCTTATTTGTTAAACCAATAGATTATCAAAATGACGATTTGGTAAATAGTTGTATCGTATCACATATCTCCTTACATTTAACATTAACAAAAAGTGCATTCATTATGTACTACATGGAATTTAATTAGAAACCGGATGTCGAAGGTTTCACAAAAAGTCACTAAGAATAATCAATCTGTGAAAAAACTAGTTTGCTCAGAAGTTACCTACCTACCGATTTGTCAATGATTCGCAGAAGCTTACCAGGACAAAAAGTTGGCTGGAGTTTGGCACGAGAAGGCTCATTTTTTCCTTACAAAAACTTTATAATTTGGTGTGATAAACGGGTTTATAATAAGTACCTAAATACTCGTAAAATCGACACAAACATTCTCTACGTTTAAGATCACTTAAATAGTTAAATGTAACACCCGGTCATTAAGGCTTATTAAAACTCGTTTGGTTTTATTTAAAAATCTTACCAATTCATTTAACGAAGAGATCATCACAGTGGTATATTAATAATTTCTACCCATGTAGTTGACCTGATTAAAAAAAGGTTTCTCAAAAACTATTACCTAATCCTTTCATTGGCTTTAATGTAGTTATCTGTTTTAAAAATGATTTCCTGCACTGCCAGGTAACAGCTTTTCAAATTCATCAAAACAATGACACAACACAAGACTAGTCTTGATCCAAGCAAGCTTACTCTCACTATTGCGTCGTCGAGATAACTGCATGGCCTTACAACTAACCAGTCTAACTAGACCGAGCTTTGCATACAAACGCACGTCGTCTCCGACCTACATGACGTGGTGAAAGCTCAAACTTAAATGGACTTCTCGGTCTACACTTCCTTCGCGCGATGTCTAGTGAATTTTAAACGAGCGAACGGGTTTGTCGTTGTCTTCGTGTGGTTTGTCGAATAATTCTTCAATGTCAAGATGGAGATAGATTAAGGAATTCATATTATGAGCTTTGTATTCTTTGATTGAATTCTGACCTTAATTTTGAACTTCAGTGCGGTCAACCGCAACTCTACAGCGAGTTATCTGAACTTCAAAATTCAATTTTGATCCAAATGTCATTTTCGTGTGTCACCAAGAGATAGTTGCTTTTTTGGCCTTATAAAATCGAGTATGAACTCCAAAACCATTAACACACTTAAGGTACACTTATAATTAAAATGTATTATCGTACGATCTCCATGCAGTTTACTCACTAATAACCGCACGTCAGTTCCTTTGAGCGGAAACCACATGATAAGAAGATTACATCAGTGATGTGTTATTTAACGTGAAGGCTAGGAAAAACCTCTAAAGGAACACAATAGTTATACTATTTTCACTAATAAATGATAGCGCCCTGAGGAACACCTCGCGACAAGCAGTTCTTGCTCTAAAATTGAAGCTAGTGAATGTCATTAAAGATTTTCATTATAAAAGATAACAAGCCAAATATGTACTTAGAACTAAAACTTAGAAAGTATACTATTGGTTGTAGTATTCATCTGAGATTCAAAGTTATAAAAACGACGACGACGCTATTAAAGCGACTCAAAATTAGTTATGAAACAAAGATGAAGACGTTTTTGTCCACAATTGTTTGAAAATTTAGAATTTCTGCACTTGTTAATTTTTCCATTATTATACAGTAGCTTCTTAAAAAGGTTTACTCACCAAAGCATATGCCGCAACAAACCCAGAAGCAGCAGTGACACTGCAGCAGAATATCCGACTGACAGCCGGCTTCATGCGAAGCTTCGGCGTCTCCAAGTCACTCAACTCATTACTCGTCGACATCTTGGACTAATACTTCTAGAACAGCCTTATTACATTCCTATACACCTTCTATTACTTCTAGAACTTTCTAGAATTCTCATAATTGTGCAGAAACTTCGATTTTATCTAGAGCTTTCGATCTCAGGTCATAATTGTTTATTGTATCCTCTGTTTCTTGTCATGGTTTTCGATGATGGATGGATGGATGAAATAGTTCTTTAGATAGATATGTTGAAACACTACATCTTCTCAAAGGAATGAGATGACAGTTTTCTTGAAGTTCTCAGTACAGGCGGTGATCTGGAAATAGAAAAGAAGTTATTAGTAAGACAAATATCTTAACTATACCTATACTGATAATGAAGTGGATGCCATAGATGTAGTAGTTCAAACAGTAAGTATCTACTGTATTATTTTCATTGCATCAGAGATGAAAACGAGTACGATTCCAAACTCTATGTTATATTTAAGAGGTATCTCCCTACTAATAGAAAGATCAACTGCGGAAATTCCTCCTGAATATAATGCTGTCAGGTGTTACATTTGGTCTTTAAATGGAACTCTATTAAATGGTACACGAGACTTCCAAATTGGGTAAAAATGAAGCCGTCATATTCTAGTAAGGTACACATATATAACAAATATTGACACATCTATTATGGTCATGTCATTCTGGTCAAGGTTAAGTCAATCCGTGTCTACGCAAACTGGGTTATAGTTAAATAAACAACAATAGCATTAGTTTACACAGACAAAACATAATTATGTGAGATCTGTGGAATTTGACAGTCGTATAAAGATAAACAAAGGTAGGAGATGTAACTATGCGTGTTTTATGTTCGTCGTTTACTCAAAAACTCTTGAACTCACTTTGAAGCGGTTTTCACCAGTGGGTAGTAATTGGGTCTCCGGTAACCTCACTCACATGATGAACGTTATTTTACGTTGGTTTTCTGTGAGACCGTGGTATCACTCCGGTCGAGCCAGCCCATTCGTGCCTAAGTATGGCTCTCCCACACTTAACATGAAGGAATATATTTAAAGGATCATTACAGTTGCAAGCCTTTGAATTTAGTAACCTTACTCACATGGCAAACACAATGCAAACTTTGTTTTTATAATAACTATCGTGATACATACTAAATTAAGTAAAATCACGGGTTACTCATGTGAATATACTGAGAAAAGCTCTACTAGTTTCGCACCACAGAGGGGTTCTTCCTCATGAGCAGCGTGCGCGGTCGCGGCGACCTAGTAGAGCTTTTCTCAGTATATTCACGTGAGTAACCCGCGATTTTACTTAATGCAAACTTTGGTTACTCTGGCAGGAAAAAATAAAGTGTGATCGATCAAATAGTGTTAATTTAAGTAACCTAATTCTTTATCTATTCATGCAACAGTTTTATGGCAATAGGTAAGTCTATTACCCTAATAAACTGGCTATCAATCAAGCAGGTCACTTAATGAATTACCTATTGGTAATAATATGATCGGATCAGACTCATTTCAAACACACTTTTTAAACGTACTGACTTTGTAGTTCTACATATGAAATACCTAAGTGTATTACAGACAATTATAAATGTGTTAAGTTTTTTTACATAGATATTGCAACTGTGTATGTGTGTATCCCTTGCATCACAGTGCCGTCATAAAGACTATTTAGTATTTATTACTTAAAGCCTGAAGGCAACGCTTAGTGGAATTATTTGGGGCGCAGTTTTAGCAATCGAGATTTATAGATATACTAGCGGACCCGACAGACGTTGTCCTGCATATCCACTTGAATGTATAAACAAAAATTCATTCAAATTAGTTCAGCCGTTTAGGATAACTAACCTATACACCGACTGCCCGAGCGTACGGCGCGTCGCGTTCCGCGCGCGCCTCAAAGAGCCATCAGACCACCACAGATGGGGCCCAATAGGGCTGATGCCGATTCGGAGTCGCGGAGAACCTAACGGGTAACCGGGGCTCCGGCTCGACGTGCAGGAGAAGGAACGGGGTGGTTTTTAATCAGTAAGAGTCTGACATTCCCTCCCGCCTCACCCAGGCGGGAGCAGTCATTCGATGATTTTCCCCCATAAAAAAAAAATACACCGACTGCAGTACCATCTGCCGGGCTGGTTTGTGAATCTAAACCATTCCCAGATCCCCTTGAACACACACAAAAAAATTCATCAAAATCGGTCCAGTCGTTTGAGAGAAGTTCAGTGACATACACACTCACAGAAGAATTATATAGTATTAGGATTTTGAGCCATGTTAATCATTAAATGTCTATTAAACTTGTCTAAATTATCAAATTGAATTGTAGTTAAATTGTCATTAAGTTAGTTGGTCAGATTAAATGCTTGTTTGAAGTTAAGATTTAAAAAAAAAATCGTCGTAAATAATTAACGGATTGAGAAACAAATATTAGTTTTGATGACTTGTTAATGATAATGTATTGATGATTCAAATCCCACCAACACCATAAATAAATGGCGTATTCAAGGTTTAATAATGTTTGTACACGCTTTAAATATTGATATTGATCAAATATTTTATTAGCTGCTATTCAAGTTGACTCATGTTTAAACGAACTTCACTTACCTACCTATCTACTATTCAGAAATTAACTAATCTTCTACCCGCAGCTTCACACGCAATTTAAATAGGTATACACCTTCATCTAGTAGCTACAAATTAACTCTTCTAGTATTAGATACGGGCGTCCGTCGTTGGCGCTGGTCACATCACTTGATATAAATCCCCAAAATTTGTTTATACAAATGTAGTCTCTAATTATCAGAAATAAGGTCTATAATTTAGTTAGTGGAGAGCGGTCACTGGGATTGACCTGTGATATCCCATAAGAAAGAGACTAACTAATGCACGTTTTCATCAACTTTTCTTATAGTTTGAGGAGCTCCTAAGCTAAGATAGGTGACATTTTGATTTTAGGCAAATAAATTATTTCTGACTAGCTGTGCTCGCGACTTCGTCCGCGTGGAATAGTGATTCCTAGCTTCTCCCCCGTAGGTGACAGCGTAATAATATGTAGTCCCGACCTTTTAGTAATATTCATGCAAAGTTTGAAGAAAATCCATGTAATGTAGTAATTTTTGACCCGGACATACATACAGGCAAACAGACAAAATTCCAAACACCATATTTTTGGCTTCGGTATCGAATGTAGATCACGCTCCAAGTATTCTTTTTTTTTAAATATTCAATGTACTTACTTTTTTTGTTTTGACTCTTCTACGATTTTATTATATGTTTAGATAGATAGATTTTGATTTCTAAACCCTCAATCTCATTAGGACTTCGAAATAGCAACAAAAGTCATCGAAGCACGAAGGTATCATTATCACATAGTTTATTAATATTCAGCGCTTAGCTCTGCATAATGCGTTAGCTGGCGATGGGAATACTCCATCAAGAACGACGAGTGTTTTTCTAAAGAATTGCTTGTTAGACGCATGTTCCCATAAGATTTACCTAGATCGTCAATCTCCCGCTATTGTTGTGTAAGGTTTTAACAAAATAAATATGTAGGACTTTGGTATAGATATGTATGTAGTTGATAAATAAATTAGTAATCAGTTAGTGTGTTTCGTAGACATGGAAATTAGGATGATTAAGATGATGTGTATGCGAAAGCATGAAGCAAAAAATTATACCTAGTTATCTGCTTAATCCGCTCTGTGAAAAACACAACGAATATTTCTTGTCTACAAAGAGTACCTAGCGTTGGCATAGGTGCCTTCTTTCAGACTAAGAAAAACTTAGGCAGCGTCTACTATGTAATCATTTGGGTCATATTTTATCGAAATCTATTTCGCAGTTTAGACAAAATTCAGTAACAAACATTGATTTCTTTAAATACAATTATGATAATATCATTAAAAAAAATCCAGTCCATTTTGGTGCACGGTTGGTGCGGTGGCTGGTCAACCGGCTGCCGTGCAACGTGTCGCCGGTTCGATTCCCGCACGGAACAACACTTTGTGTGATCCACAATTTGTTGTTTCGGGTCTGGGTGTCATTGTGTATGTGAACTTGTATGTTTGTAAACGCACCCACGACACAGGAGAAAATCCCAATGAGGGGCAACGTTTTGTTAAAAAAAAGTCAACTATTAAATTGTCAAACACTAAGCGGTCACCGGTGACCGCAACCTATTGTTCTATAATTGTGTCTATAATGACGGTAGTCGACGAGTTAATCTAATAATTACTATAACGAACAAACAAACACAATTTAATTAGTTCAATATAAGACTGGGGTAAACAATAACGCTAACAATTCTCAGCCTATTACATTAACTCACAAGAACAGATGCAAAACATACAAACAAATACAGATCCACAACCTTAGCACATCTTGCGTATAGGGCCAAATCATTGACTCCATGGGAAACCCACAGTTTACCATCAATGGTGGGAACCTAATTGTGAATACAAGGTGTTAGTTGTTACCCATCATTTATAAGACCGGGGTAAACAAAAACGCGGAGGAACCAAACCTATGATTGAATTGCTATCTTCGTTTTGTTTCAATTGTAGTTGTAGGTTCTCAGGGAAATGAGTGACGTTGATGTTAATTGAACGCAACAAGTGAATCAAGTAAATTTATTTCTGCAAATAGGGTACAAGGCAACACTTTTACACGTCAATTTTATCAAGCGAACGATGAGGCCGACATTTCCTAACTGACTACTCTGAAAAGAAATGCCGAAAGAAACTCAGAGGTCCATCTCTTTTAAAGTCCAGACAAATATGTATAAAAGATTATATGTGAGAACCGTGCAAACAAGAAACAATTTGTTATATAATATTTATGTGTACTTTTAATAGATGTTGAAGACGGGTCAATAAATAATAATAAATAATCTAACTTTGTACCAAAAACCATCAAATTCATTCTGCACTTTACCTGTTACACGACAGAACAAACGAACTAACAAACAGAGTTACTTATTTCATAATGCATTATTGAAGTGATTTATTACCTGCTATCAGTAAACCATTAAATTCCAACGTCTTGATCATGTCTCAACTCATGTCTGTCTTCGTACGGACAGTCCATTTCACATGGACAACTTGTACGCCTTGACATAGTTTTAAAGTATGTAACTGCAAGCTCTAGTATACCAGTAGTTGTGATGTTAATTACTTGGTGCAGGATATGAGCATAATTGTCTACTAGTAGTAGTATTGCTTCATGGTTTTACTTGCTTGCTTCCTTCTCTAAAGTCTTATCTTTGTGTTTCGTAGCTTGTACATTTTACTTTTTTTTGGGATAGAGATAGGAAGAGCAAATTCTCGTCTTATCTCTATTGAATATACGTTACGATTTGTGGGATTAACTAAGGATTAAATTAGCTCTGTCTTAAATAGGTTAGATACCTAATTTTTATTTTATTGTCGTTCTGATAGATTATTTTAAATCATTAGACACGTATTTTTTATTTTCTTACAGAAACGAATACTTTCGACGATATATTGATTTAAAATGTCGCATGACGTCACTTCTATGTACATTTTATACGTAAAAATGATGTTTTAGCCCCCACTCCTAAACTTTGATTCGTTTTATCTAAGTATTGTTTTATTATACGACAAAATAAAAAAAAATACGTGTCTAATATTTTTTCATTACCTAACTTACGGACTAATTAGATTTTTAATTTTCATACCCTGTCATTATCCCAATTCTTTAACTATTTATAATTATTATTCTAGGAGATTTAACAATAATAGATTGTCTACATACACAAGATAACAAATGTTATCCTGTTGATCAAAGAAGGTGTTTAAAAACGACTGACTTGGTTGGTATTCCTATACAGTTCCGTTTATCCAAACAATAATTTAAAAGAGTATCATAAAGTAATAATCATTCTGAACTTTGTGATTTCAGAATCACAAAGTTAGTTTAGAATGCCAAAATTAAAATTGTATCAAACTTCTCATACTTATATGGTCACACGCTCACATCGGAACCAACACTTTACATTCGTATGTTAATGGCGTCCATCGACCTCGGCGCTTGCGCATAAACGCTTCGAATTGTACAAAATATGTCCCATACTAATGTTATGAATGTGAGACTTTGTTTGTTTGTCCTTCTAGTCATGCTAAAATGGTACAAGATTGATGTGAACTTTGGTTGCCAAATTGTCATCCTATATAACTGGCATAACATTTTTTTTTGTTTTGGGTCTAGCCCGCCACAGCCTCCCAAAACCGCTGCAACTCCTGTAAGCCAGGATCTACAGTAGATACAACCATGAAAACACCGGAACATTTAAGTCCGGCGCGTCCCAGGGACTGTCTTGGTTCCCGCAACGAAGTGAATCAGAAAATATTATAAGCGGAGAAGAAAAACAAATTTAGCTGGTTGTGGAGGGCAAAGGTTAGAAGCCCCATGTAAAAATGTACATTTAGTAGATCTTGGGTATAAGATTGCGTCACTTAAACAAGTAACCAGAAGATCAGAATTTAGAGGAATGGAATTTTATGGTTATTATTGGAGGATAGTTAAAGTCGAAGGTCACTTAGACTACCGGTCGAAACTTAAGAAAATAATATGGTAAAATCGACCGTGAAGCCACGGGTAACACTTGTATGTGTATAGCAATTATTGTTTTGGCAATGAATTCAGTAGGTATATAATGTAGGTCATGGTACAACTTTGTAAGAGTAGAAAGTTACGTTTTAAAGTAACGTAACGTAATTTTGGACTTGGATAATTATTATTACGTTGCATGTAGTAAAAATATGATGCATTTTTAAATTAATCTTGAAAGAATTTGATAGGTACAGACGATAATAAACCAATCAACAATGCAGAAGTGTCGATGAAATTGTTTTGATTTCAGGTCGAAATAATCAGCCATAAATTGTGACCTCGTTTGTCTAACGTCATTTTCTACTTTTAACATAACATCACGTCTGTTATCTCCGAAGGGGTATGCAGAGGTGCACATTACGGCATTGAATGCCACTGTACAATGTAACACCCACTTTTCACTATTTATATTATGAGTCCCATGTAATAAGGGTGAGCCTATTGCCATATACCGGGCACATTTCCAGACTCCATGCTACTACTGAGATTTTTAAAAAACTCAGTAATACTTAGCCCTACCCGGGAATCAAACCCGAGATCCCTTGCCCGGCAGTCGCGCATGCGACCACTCGGCCAACGAGGCAGTCATCTACTTTTAAAAGACTGAAATATTATATGTTCTGGTGCTTAGATCATAAGCGAAGTTCAAGTGTAGGTATAACAATAGACTCCTTTAGTAACAGGTATATCATATAGTAGCTACTGTAATGTACTCTATATAAAAACTCTCCCTGAACTGCCGTACCAATTCCGATAGAATTTCCAATGTTTTGTTTCGAACAAAGCATTCATTAAATTGTTTTGTTTGTTAATTATTTTGTTTGCATTCTCGAGTGGTGTAAATAGCTACAGAATGATTGCTACGTAACTTATTATAAATATTAAAAATGTTCGTTTGATTTTGTTTGCCTGTATTAGTATTATTATCATAACTGCGTGTGTTATTGGCATATCGGGAAAGTACTGGACTATAAGAACGAATGACTGAACTACTAGAATGACTTCCACATACGAAGATTTTCTGTATTTTTTCTTAGTTGGAAAGTTTGGAGATTTTTTTATGGCATAACCGCATAAGCCGGTAAACGAGCAGACGGATCACCTGATGGTAAGTAATCGGCGTCGCCCATTAACACCTAGAACACCAGAGGCGTTGTAAGTACGTTACCGGCTTTTGGGATTAGGAATTTGAGGATCGTTGGGGATTCAGGAATTGGGGAGATTGGGGAAGGGGAGGGTAATTGGGCCTCCGGTAACCTCACTCACACGTAAGCGTTGTTTCACATCGGTGTTCTGTAAGGCCCTGGTATCACTCCGATCGAGCCGGCCCATTCGTGCCGAAGCATGGTTCTCCCACACTTTAAGATCGCAGCTTATAAGGTTCAAAATCAATGAGTGCTGATGTTCGGTCACTGTCTAATAAGTAGTTGGTTCTTGTGTAGTGGTGATATCTGTCGCCATCACTTAGCTTAAAAATCTCTTGCTAATTCCAAACACAATTAAACCTTGAACTAAACTACACCTTTCTTATTTTTTCCCTATTTAAACTACTTACTACTTTTATCGACATTATCTCAAAATCACGCACTCTACGGAATTTGTGAACAATTACCCCACTTAGAGTTTGGGAACTAAAATATAATGTCTCCAAGCACCGTTACTGCTGGTACCCATCTGACCATTTACGCGTCATAATGACTTCTCACTATACTGCGACGATATTTCATTCTGAGTTTCCGTTAATTCTCTGTTTGTAAATTCTAGTTTTCCGCCCACGCAGCCTTTGAAAAAGTAGGTAGATATTCAAATATTCTATTCGTTTTAACTCCATTCATATTTTTAGATACCTATTTGACTTATTAGTAAAACCAAATAACTAAATACCTAGGTTATTCTATATAACTTCTAAAGTCTAAAACCTAGCGCTACGAAACACTTCGCGGAAAGGTCTAACCTTACAGAATCCAGTTGTAATTTTATATTCTCTAATTAGATCTTGAAAGATTTACCATCTTTAAATGTATTCTTGTTCTTTAAAGTAATGTATTCTGTACAATATTGTTGTAGTAGAAAGAATTTAGCCTACACACCACTATTGAAACATACAGTACCTACAATCCTATCAATAATTACAAGTATGTGCGAATGTAATCTTAGTTACCATCAGCAAGTCTGGGCCAAGGTTGCATACACTAGCTTGACATGAAGACTTATGACTACACCACGCCTCCTCTTATTGTTTCTAATATTTAAATACCTCCTACAACAATTAGTTGATAGCTAGTCATTACTTTTGTACCTGACAGGCAGAAATTATGCAAAAGTAGTGTTTATTATTATTGTGCAGACGTAACATAATATTAGGCATGTCTATTGTTGAGTGTACCGTCGTCCACATTGTTATAATTATGAGTCTATAACATAATGCAGTGTACGTCAGTCTTCTGATGTTGTGGATGGCCAAAGCCCTCGAGGATGTCTGTAGGTGCCAATATATGATCAGGTGCATCCATACCTCATTTACAAGGAGTAGGTATTTTGCAATAAAAAGTATTAAATTGTTTCTCCTTTTGCATCGTCAAGTAATTTCGGAGTGACTAATTGATATCAAACAATACCTACAAATAGAGCAACAAGGATGAACGTTTAAATTAAAATTAAATGCATTTAAAATTAATTGAAGGTTTCTAATGAATCTCGAGTGGGATCCTACTTTTCTTTTATTAAATCTGTTGTCTCTGTGGGTTGCAGTTGCAGGTATAATCGTGTAGGATTATTCAATGGCAATGTCTAATTGTGATTTGATTGTTTATTGTTTAGATACAGAATTACATAAAATTATCTTCTAAAACATAGTTTCTGCAATACTTATGTAATGATTACAGTTTCAAATCAAATCAAATGACTTTAATGCATTTATACTGTAGATGTAAATAGTAAGCCACCTTAAACATACTATAGGTTATATGACTGCCTTATTGGCAGCACGGAGTCTGGAATTATGCCCCGTATAAGGCAATAGGCTCACCCCCAATTACATGGGACTCATAACATAAATTGTGAAAAGTAGGTGTTACATTGTACAGTAGCATTAAGTGCCGTAATGCGCACTTCTGCTTATCCCTTCGGGGATAAAAGACGTGATGTTACGTTATGTTTACAGGGTGGTTTAAAATTTACGTAAATCTCAATGTCAATCTCATCTATCTTATACATAAAATTTTATTTTAAAGGCTACCATTCTACAATCTTCAATCTGTGTAATTTCAATTTCGATCAAAATTAACAATTTCGATCATCCAAACTCACAAGAATAATTTGCCGATTTGCCACTAGACCTTTTATTGAGCTGCCGCACTAACCACCACTGACCTACGACTATAGTGTCCCATCTTTCTTAATTGACAAGTACGGTCGCTAATAGGTCAACCTATCCTTTTCTATGAAAAGTCTTTATTACATTTTGAACTTTAATATATTATGGATATAAAGTCGAAAATCCAATGTATAAAATTGACAAGTTCGAGTAGGTTTATCTGGTGGCGACTGACTGGTACTAAACAATGGCGGGCCGCCATTGAATTAGTGACAACTTGGTATTGACCGTGAAAGTGCTTGCTTAATTAGAAGCTGTTAATCAATTAGGAATCACGCCCTTCAATACCGACGCTGACCTTTCGTTTTCATGGATCTTTGATAGTTTAGATGATTTTGTAGGAAAATACTCATGTTATTGTGAGATTTTTTTGTTAGATTCTTTAATTATGTGTCGTGGTGGCTCGGAGATTTAAGACGCCTGCTTCTCATGCATGAGGGTGCGGGTTCGAAACCTACCAACGGCAAGTACCAATGTGTTTTTTTCCGAGTTATATGTACTTTCTAAGATTATTTAGACACCACTGACAAACGGTGAAGGAAAAACATCGTGAAACCTGGGCTTATAATTTCTAATTATAAGTTTGAAATCGCCAACCCGCATTGAGCAAGCGTGGTGATTAATGCTCTAACCTGCTCCGTGTATGAAGAGGCTTTGCTCAGCAGTTGCCAGCTTTATAAGCTGTTGATGATGATGATGATGATTGATTAAAGGATAAATAAATCAGTTCTATTCAATTAACTCGAATATATTGTAACTTACGTGAGATATAATAAATTAATTATTATGTTTTCGGTTTACACACGTGACTGATTGACGAGGAACTCGACTGTTTTTAAGTCATACTAGAGGCTCATATTCATGAGCAGCATTTCGCGACACGCGGCGCGGCGACTGTCGCACTGCTACTGAACTTTAAGCATGGCTTGAAACTAGTCGAGTTCCTCGTCAAACAATTACGTGGATAAGCCGAAAACATAATAATTCACTCGAATATAACAATGGTGCTTAAAGCTGCGTGATTTTCCTCTTATATATAATAATCATCACATTTACTCACAGTTTCTTTGGTAGTACTCTTCCTTTTCATCACCCCAAATCCCCCTCCCCCACGATCATGCTCGGAATTTTGACCAAGAGCATTAAACAACTACCAACTTACTACAACGATAACCAAATCGTTCCAAACTTCCTCAAATCACCAACACAGTTCTACTTTTTCCCTTCCAAATGGTCCTCATTCGCCAATCCAATCGCAGGATGTAACTCTTTACTAAGCACACATACAGACAGACTGGCATACTAATGCCTTTCATTATACTTCCACAATACATAATAACATTAACATTATCCACTACCAAAACTGTCTGGAACATTTATTCGTTCGTATCCTCTTAATGTTCTCTGCACGTAGTCGAAAGAAGCGTGGATGAAGCTACCAACTTGCTTTTGCGGACGGGGAAAATTAGAACTAAATAAATATACTCACTTTTACAAGAGTTTGTGTTAGAGTATGTTTCTCACAAGCACAAACAAAGCAGAGAATTTTAAATGTTATGTTAAACATAACATCACGCTTTTTATCCCCGAAGGGGTAGGCAGAGGTACACATTACGGCACTTAATGCCACTGTGCAATATTAAACTAACTTTTTATGTTATGAGTCCCATGTAACGGGGGTTGAGCCTATTACCATATACCGGGCTCAATCCCAGGCTCCGTGCTACCACTAACGATTAAAAAAAACAGGAAGTTTTTGTCCGACCCGGGAATCGAACCCGAGTTCTCTTGCCCTACAGCTCTTTAAATCAGGTAAGCATACATATTACGAAGCTCTTTAAATCAGAAACTAGCGCCACTAGTAACTGCAAACTTAACTTTGTAATATTAAACATCGATCTGCTTCGCTTTCCTTTCAGTAGTCCAGTAAACGTCTTTATCTGAGGGCATTGACCCGTTTGTTTGTATGCGTCTATGATTGCACAGGTGATACACCTGTATATGGGGGCCACCACAATGTGGAGTAGATTAATGGGTAGAGGATCCTTTAGGTAATGTTGGTTAAATTAAGGTGATGTCAAAAATTAAAGGAAAGTCTTTGGTTTCGTGTTTTCCAACATTTTGTTTTTTTTTTGCCTTACCTACTAAGGTGCATTATTTGATTAATAAATTATTTTATGAGTGCATAATGCGTTAAAATAAAATGTTATGAATTTTTCAAGCGTACAAATCTTTGAGTGATTAATACAGACTAAGTACCTACATATTGACAATTTCCTCTATTGAACCTTTGAGAAAATTTCTTCATTACATAAGGTAATACTATTACTATGCGCATTAAGCAGCTGGAGATTTGTTGCTCAGGAAATAATCATGCAAATCTTACTAAATACTTCTTATAAAAGCGGAAGTTTATTAGAATTCGATAGCTGCTTGAATAGTAAAGGATGATATTAAAGAGAGAACTGTTAATCAATTGGTTTACAAATGAAAAATGGGTAGGTTAAAAGGTTCTGAATAAATAGTTGAATATGAATGAAAATAATTGACATTTTGTTATTCAGTCTTTATTGAACAAATGTAAATATAATGTTGAAATCGCAAGCGTATCTAGGTGCAGCTGTCAAAAAAAACTTTTTATCAAAACCCGTAACTGCCCATTGTTGGATTATGATGGGCCTCCTCAAAATAAGGATTTCTGTACACTTTAAAATGAAAATAGGTTAATGTTTAGTTCTACATAGACCAAAAAGAAGAGTTCTCGACTGCTACAATGTACCTAGCCTCAATATATTAGGACTTGGACACTTAAGTACACAGCATGTGTCATCGTCTGCAGTTTTCAAACCGAGTCTTAGTCATAGGCATTCATTGTAAGTACACAAGTTATGCATTAGCCATTAGGAATACTATTGTAAATTGTGAGTGGTGTCTGACCATTTGCAATGAGCTTTCAGAATGGAAGTCTTTAGAGAATTTGCTTCTGACCTTTTAAAAGACTAGTAATGCATCTGAAACTCTTCAGGGCCTCAAGTCTGCTATTTTTATAATTGTTTTCATTCCAACACGATCGCATTATCATTTGGCTAAAAGTTCCTAATCTGGTAAATTCATAATAGTCGATCATTGGTCGGTCAATGGTCTCGTAATGGAATTGTAGTAGAATGACATTGCCATTGCCATTATTATAAAACTTTGTATAAGCCGGTAAACGAGCAGACGGATCACCTGATGGTAAGCAATCGGCGTCGCCCATGGACACCTGAAACACCAGAGGCGTTACAAGGGCGTTACCGGTTTTTTGGGGATTAGAAATTTGAAGAATGTTGAGGATTCAGGGGTTGGAATGATTGGGGGGGGGGATAGTTGGGCCTCGATCAACTCACACGACGAAACACAACGCAAGTGTGGTTTCACGTCGGTTTTCTGTGAAGCTGTGGTATCACTCCGGTCGAGCCGGTCCATTCGTGCCGAAGAATGGCTCTCCCACACTTACGCACACTGCACATCAAATTAAACAAGGCACTCGATCACTCAAACGCAACGTTACTACAAAAAACGAAAAGAAATGTTTTAATTACTTACAACACGGAAGGATACGCAACAATATACATGAATGATTAAATAACTTTGTTATTAAACTAGTTGCGTGTAGTGTCGGCCATTGTTTGAGTATTCAAGTGTGTAAGTGGAACGTGGGGTTTAGTTTGCACAAATGGCATTTATTGTTAAGTTTTTAGGTTGTTCTTAAAGACTGTTGTGTTGATATTGCCTTGTTATGAGTATGATGACTAAGTATTGATATTGTTTCTTTGTTGTATGTTGTCGTATTGAAGAAGAAGTTCCAATTTCAGTTTTCGATGGAAAGAGCCACAATATGCGCAAGTTCCCAATAGTACCCGACTCGAAATGTGTAAGTAGATGGTAAGTAGATACCCTAAGTGAACTTGGGCTCGCTGCCATTGCAGCGGTAAGTCCCCTCTTTGAGGAGTGGCTTGAGAGACGCTACGGCGTCCTCACCTACCGCCTGATGCAGGTCCTCACCGGACATGGAAGTTTCGGGAGGTACCTGTGTCTGATGGGGCGGGAGGAAACGCCCGGGTGTCATCACTGCGAGGACCGCCCTGAGGACACGGTGGAACACACAGTGGGAGAATGCCCTGCGTGGTCTGAGCACCACTGTGCCCTCAGGGAAGTGATCGGCGATGGCGACCTCTCGCGTCCGGGCCTAGTGCAGGCCATGATGCGGAGCGAGGGGGACTGGGATGCCGTCTCCTCCTTTTGCGAAGCAGTCATGCTAGCTAAGGAGGAGGCGGGACGCGTGAGGCAGCGAAGCGCTGCCTCCTCGCAACCCAGCCATCGCGTAGGACACACCGGGCGTCGGGGATCGCGGGACGATCTCCGGCCACCGCAAGCGCGGGACTGCGGACGGCGAGCATGGGTCTGTTTCTGGTCGGACGGGGAGCCCCGTCCGACCAGAAACAGACCCGAGCGTACACCGCGTCGCGTTCCGCGCGCGCCTCAAAGAGCCATCAGACCACCACAGATGGGGCCCAATAGGGCTGTTGCCGATTCGGAGTCGCGGAGAACCTAACGGGTAACCGGGGCTCCGGCTCGACGTGCAGGAGAAGGAACGGGGTGGTTTTTAGTCAGTAAGAGTCTGACACTCCCTCCCGCCTCACCCAGGCGGGAGCAGTCATTCGATGATTTTCCCCCCTTAAAAAAAACCCTAAGTGAACTGATTACATCATCAGAATAGCGAATCCGAATAGCTATTGAATGCAAGTGGACCTCTTACAGCTTATGATAATGACATTAAAAGAACACGAGTATCACTATATAAGTGTCTCTAACATTATCTATGCTGCAACACTGAGAAAGAATGTACTTGAGTCCGCGTGTGTTTACAACTGGGAGAAACTATGATAGATTTGTATATAACTTGCAGTAAAATGAAGTTTTTATATAATTCAGAAAAGAAACTCCGGAACTAGTATTCTCAAGGTAAACAACCGGCGCAAGCACTTCAGGGAAAGTTTATTTACAGACGAATGTATAAGCTTGTAAAAATATTTATAGCTAATGCCGGAATACTGAAACGTTACTCAATTTTAAGTCGTGCTCAAATATCGTGCCATCTCTGTCATTTTACAAAGAATTTGTAGAGATAGAACTATACTTAAGCGCGACTTAAAATTGAGTAGCGTTTCAGTATTCCGGCATAAGTATTGTATTTTAGTTTTAGTAAGTATTTTCCTTCATAATAATTCTTATTGAGTAAGTGTTCGTCGATACGTTTTTGTTTCATAAGGCCCGGCGCCCACTATCGGCATCAGCACGTCCGAGGATTTTAGGTGGCAAATAGCAATATACATTAACATAATGGCAATAAAGTAGAAATTGCCGTCCATATGGTCGTAGGTTGCTGTATCGACAGCCTTGAGAATCCTTTGGGAGGCTTCGGGATACCTCGGCATCCTCCGGCCACCGGCTTTATTGATTAGAGTGCTCATAGCAGAAAAGAAACATGCTGCACATCGGGACAAAAACATGCAGCAGGAGCTGCTATGAGCACTAGATCCCAATTTTCACCATATTAAATACAACTCAGACAGACAACCAGCTTGTAACAACTCTGAGACTGTAATGACGAGGAATACGATATTGAGACGCTTCGGCATGCTTCAGAACGGTGCCGCCCGTCTTGCGATATTCAACCGCCAAGTTACGGGCGATAATCGCAACCGTGGCGTCTGCTGGATCACAGAAAACTGCGGTCTCGTGAGTTTTGAAAATTCCGCCTCCATTCCGGGCGCGGGACAAAATCACGCCGTGAGTTCTTAGCCTAAGTCTCATCTACACAAACATACACTTCATAAACTAAGCTAAAATAACTTGAAACTATTTCAAAGCCATTGTCATGCTAACCACGTCGCTCCCTGAGGCACCAACCATTGAACTCGACTGCAACCCAACTCACGAACACTACCATATTATCACGCTTGCAGAAACGGAGCTAACTGTTAACTCATCGCCAATGCGAAAAGGACTCTATGTTATTTGAAAGTGGGTTGATTATTGAGGCTAGTGTGGCTATGTGGTCTCGATTTGCATTAGAATATTTTATTGTTTTAGTTTTGATTCATGTTTTAATTTTAAGACTGTTTCAATTCGATAGTCCGAGTTCAGTCCCTGATGAATTGCATCTAAATTGGTGTAGAAGTTTGAGATTGCGCGTTTAAACTTGTAAATTATACTTCTGACTCTAATATAAGGTATTACCAGAAAATATCCATCCATAACATCACGCCTTTTATCCCCGAAGGGGTAGGCAGAGGTGCACATTCTACCACAGTACAATGTAACACCCACTTTTCACTAGTTGTTATGAGTCCCATGTAATAGGGTGTGAGCCTATTGCCATATACCGGGCACATTTCCAGACTCCGTGCTACTACTGAGAATTTTTAAAAAACCCAGTAATACTTTGCCCGACCCGGGAATCGAACCCGAGACCCCTTGCCCGGCAGTCGCACTTGCGACTACTCGGCCAACGAGGCAGACCAGAAAATATATTTTCAAGATACATGATATAAAACTATGACAAACTGAGCAAAAATATTAAAAACATATTTGTATTTCGTATCAAAAGTAGTATTTACTTTTCTTTTTACTGCCCCAGTGCTTCATAAATTGTACAGCCATATAAAAGTTTTAGCTCCATGCAGCGAGACTCCAAGCAGATGCAACAGATAAAAATGTTTATTCTTTTTACGTAGAACCACCAAACAACCGGTCTCGCTACATTCTGATATGCATATGTGAATAAGATGATAATTATATGCTGAATGCAAAACGTATTATTGTTATTTTGCATGTCTTTATAAAGGTTTGGATTTTTATAGTTATTGGAATTACTACCTGTGTCTGCAACTTCGTCCGCGTGAAATAGTTATTCACAGCTCCTCCCCCGTAGGGGATAGAGTGGTAATATGTAGTCTATATGTTGACCAGACCCGTTAGTAATATTCATGCAAAATTTGAAGTAAATCCATGCAGTACTCTTTGAGTTTAGCCCTGACATACATACATACAGACAAACAGATAAATATTCTAAAAACTATATTTTTTGTTTCGATATCGACGGCAGATCACGCTCTCCATTCTTTAAAAAAATATTAGATGTATAGTATTCACTTTCCTACGATCAAGTCTCACTCGTCAGTTTTCAGTAGTCTGAGATCCCAAAGTCACTTTCCAAGCATGGTACAAACCTGCTTCAAAAGGTTTTTGGTCAGCAATGAACGTTTTGTGGCTAATGATAATCTTAAGTAGCGATCCTGGATAAGGAGATTGGTTGTATTTAATGCACAGAGCACATTTCAGAAGAATCGTAATATTTCAGTTGGTCTATCACCAGACGTCGACCAAGTAAACATTATCCTTTAAAGAACTCTATTTTTCTTTCCCATTCAATAAACCTGTACACTGGCATTTTATCTGTCCTAGGCTTGCAATAAATCACAAAATGGAATGTCTTACCGACGTCTAAGAGACTGCAACAAATAAAATTAACTACCAATAAATCCATTCAATAATGCAACAAGAAATAAGCAAATAATTCGTAACTTTACAAACAAAACGATTTTACAATGTAAATATTTCTATAGATTTGTGGTCAACTTTAACCAGGATAACTTGACACGTGGTAGGATAAAGAACTTAAGTCGAAGTTTCTTCTCAAGTACGGTTAAAAAGAGATGCAAATACATTCGCAGATACGTGCATCCCTGTCTTAGTATGCTTGAGTATCGTTCTAAATGCTAGCCTCACTTAAATTTCAAGGAACTCGTACGCTAAAATAGGTTATACTTGACGACATTTTTACTTATAAGTGGCAAACCTACCTAAAGGTTAAGGGGTTCGTTATGGTATACCCTCACGTCAAGTAACTCTTAATTGAGAGATGGTTCTGATGAAAACGGCTATTAATAATGTCTTATTCTTTCCTGTTTTCGTGGCCCTTTACACGTAGCGCTTTTGTGAAGGGTCAGGTTATGCTGGCCATAGCAGTGTCGCCTACGCAGTTGGCATGTTAATGTGGTGAGTCAACAGATATTTGCATTTACCCAACATCACAACTCTGTTCGTGTATTACGTCATTATTTTTTTGTTTTTTACTATAGAATAGTATGTCAAAAGGTGTGGAGGAAACTGAGATGAAATATGAATGGGTGAGTATACGTTTCTTAGAATACCTCTAAAGTCATTGGTGTCTTTATTATGTAGCTTTTTGAGTACCTATGTGAAATTCTGGTGCAATATGGATACACGAAAAAAAGAATGATAATTTGATAGAAATAAAATAGAATAAGTAAAAACGCGGGTTACTCACGTGAATATACTGAGAAAAGCTCTACTAGTTTCGAACCACAGAGAGGTTCTTCTTCATGAGCAGCGTGCGCGGTCGCGGCGACGTCGCGCGACGTAACTACGACGTAAAAACATAAAATAGAATAGGAATACGTTAAAGTCAAAGTCAAAATTATTTATTTAAATTAGACGAGGAAGGCACTTTAGAACGTCACGCAGTTAATTACATAAGTTAAAAGTACCTCTATAGTGGAAACATGCCCGCCATCTTAATGTTTATTCTTTCTCTCTTTGGCGAGCAAAGGACTCATGGTTTAACTCTAACACTAGTAACCTCAACCCAGGACAAAGCGAATAAAACACAATATTCAAAATAATTATAGAAATAATTTGTTTTGTACAACAGTACTATTCTGTAATTATGACACCCACAAATTGGTCATCGCCCATGAATTTTATGGTCGTATGGTTATTAATTGGTATGTTTTATTGTGTCGAAACCATTGATTATATCCGCATTGTTTTTTTGTGTTTTAACAAATTCTATAACATTACATCCACGCTTATTTTGTTATAGATCAATGTAAAGTCAAAGTCAAAGCATTTATTTCAATTAATTATTAACTATTTATAGTTAGACGCTTTTGAAACGCCACTATTGAATTGTGCGTCTAACTGTTAGTGAAACTAGGCGCTCTTTCCGAAGTATAGTTACGAATGGAGAAGAACGAGCAAGAAACTCTATTGTTCTCAATCTCTTAATATAAATCTAATTACAATTTACCCGACCGGGAATCGCACAGGAAATTTTTACCGAGGGTAGCACAGATGTAACTTAATCGTTTACTATTTAGGCTCGCTGCCATCGCAGCGGTAAGTCCCCTCTTTGAGGAGTGGCTTGAGAGACGCTACGACGTCCTCACCTACCGCCTGACGCAGGTCCTCACCGGACATGGAAGTTTCGGGAGGTACCTGTGTCTGATGGGGCGGGAGGAAACGCTCGGGTGTCATCACTGCGAGGGCCGCCCTGAGGACACGGTGGAACACACGGTGGGAGAATGCCCTTCGTGGGCTGAGCACCGCCGTGTCCTCAGGGAAGTGATCGGCGATGGCGACCTCTCGCGTCCGGGCCTAGTGCAGGCCATGATGCGGAGCGAGGGGGACTGGGATGCCGTCTCCTCCTTTTGCGAAGCAGTCATGCTAGCTAAGGAGGAGGCGGGACGCGTGAGGCAGCGAAGCGCTGCCTCCTCGCAACCCAGCCATCGCGAAGGACACACCGGGCGTCGGGGATCGCGAGACGATCTCCGGCCACCGTAAACGCGGGCCTGCGGACGGCGAGCATGGGTGGCTCCCCGTCCGACCAGAAACAGACCCGAGCGTACGGCGCGTCGTGTTCCGCGTGCGCCTCAAAGAGCAATCAGACCACCACAGATGGGGCCCAATACGGCCGATGCCGATTCGGAGTCGCGGAGAACCTAACGGGTAACCGGGGCTCCGGCTCGACGTGCAGGAGAAGGAACGGGGTGGTTTTTAGTCAGTAAGAGTCTGACACTCCCTCCCGCCTCACCCAGACGGGAGCAGTCATTCGATGATTTTCCCCCCTTAAAAAAAAAAAATCGTTTACTATTACTGGGAAAACTACGAAAATGTTATCTGAGATCAATGACCACAAATGTTAATTTATTAATGCATGATTGAGGTTCATAATCAAAAGGTCTTATGTAACAAGTAATTATGCAAAAATGTTGAGTCATAATTAAAATTATAATCATCGTGATGACTCACACACATCGCTTGAGAGATCAACAATGATCGTCATATTTATTTATCTACATCTTAAGTACCTAGTTACTTACTAGTAGGTACTTAAGATGATGTACTAAGCTGAATTGTGCTATGAACCAAACGGAATACAGTAAAGAGATACTTTTTACTTAAAAAGGTTGAAATACTCATCGAACCACCACCTCCTAAAGCGGACGAAAGGGACTATCAAATTGGGTACTTGCCAACTAGTCAAATTCAATACTTTTTTCGAACTATCATGAACGACAGTTTTCTATGAATTTTGTACGTGATTGTGTTTTTATAGCGTCAAACAGCATACTTATTTCCTAAAAATTTGCTGGAAAGATACTAAAAGTAAGTTGGTCATAAAATCAATTAATGAAAGTGTGATTATTTTTTAATATTTTATTGTATTGAATAGTCGAACCAATTTATTTTTGATTAACTCGTCGAGTACCGGTTTTGTAGACACAATTATAGAACAATAGGTTGCGCTCACCGGTGACCGCTTGGTGTTTGACAATTTAAGGCAAATATCTAATTAGTAGCTGCTGAATAAAACCCACCTCGGTGTCTCGTCTCACTTGGAACATGGGGTTTATGTAAGCAAACAATGAAACGATAAAAAGAAATACTTAGCAAATATGCACTGTCTTATCTATTCTGGAATCAAAGACCCTGAGATCTGAACTGAAAGCGAACATTCCATTGACTGCTGAGCTATTTAGGTCGTCTGTTAGATTGTTACATATACCTCTAAAATTAGAAAAGGTAAATTATTAACTCAAAACCTGCAAAACCAAGTAACACAAGCTACGATTAACTTTAATCGCTAAGGTTTATATGTTACCGGGATACCATGCGGCACAACCACCGATATCAACAAAATATATAAACTGGTTACGCAACCAAGTGGACAATAGATGAGTAACTTTTTTTAAGGGATAAGCCGGTAAGCTAGCCACGTCTGTTTTCTGTGAGGCCGTGGTACCACTCCGATCGAGCTGGCCCATTCGTGCTGAAGCATGACTCTCCAACAATGTATAGAAAAGCTAAATAAAAATATAAAATAGAAGGCGAAATATAGTCCTAACTCTTACCACCACATTTAAGGACTACCAGATAAGTCGTAGAACGAAACCTTAAAATAGCATTACGTACGTACAAGAGAAGGTTCGAATGTAATCTCAGAACAACAATCTGCCAACAGATATATATAATGTTAAGTAACAGCGACCAAAGCACATACATATACATAAATATACTTCAATATGTTATGCTGGTAGTAGACTAACATACGTAGCCTTGACAACACAGCGTCGTGTAGAAAGGGCAGTTACTGTAGGTACCTATTGCCATAACTAAACGGAGCAGATAAAGGGAATGGGCTCAAGGATCTCACGAGAATTTGAGTCATGGACTGTGGAAGGATAAAATTTGTTAGTACAGCAGTATTTATATGTAGAACTAGCGACCCACCCCGGCTTCGCATAGGTGCCAAATGCATGAATTATACATATAAACCTTCCTTAAGAATCACTATATTTATTAAAAAACCGCATCAAAATCCGTTGCGTAGTTTTAAAGATTTAACATACATAGGGACAGACAGACGACGAATAGCGACTTTGTTTTATACTATGTACATACCTAGTGACAGTGATAATGAAGAAAGCTAGGTGAAAAGTCTCTATGAATGCGAGGGAAATTAAAGAAATATGCAAGGATCGTAATAGATAGCGCTCTGTGGTTTTTGCCTTCTGTCTTATGACGCAAATGTAAGCCTCTAATTTTTCTGCGGATGTTTCAAAATCTGACTAAGGACATGTCCTATCATCTATGCTATGCTATCATGATAGCATCAGATAGTTCATAGTTGCAAATTCGTTTTAAAAGTGTCTAATAAAGGATTAATTGAAATAAACGCTTTGAGTTTGACTTTGATAAAAGCATTCTCTGATAAACCTGAACCTTTCAAACTGCTATCCTCAATCGTTTGTGAAGCGAGAAGATTATGGCAACCCCTCTTATAGAGAGAAGGGCCAGTAGTCTAGCTGTGAACTGTTACAGGCAGTTGAAGAATAATGTTATTTCTTTACTCTGCTACTTAAAATACCGTTATGGTAGCTCTAGCTATATGATATACGAAAGTATGGGCAATTTTATAGCCAATTTCGCACTTCGTATAAAGTAACGTAAGTGCTATCAGTTATGATATATTGCGGATTTGCGGTACTTACCGTATGGTATCAGCACGGACTATGGTAAGATCCGCTAGTTGCTAGTTGCTACATTTAAGTACTGTTAACAAATCTAGCACTTTCATCAATCACGCACATCTTTGTTTAGATAAAGAAGTTACAGTTTTTTTGTGAACAGATGATCATATTCTTTTAGTAAATCGTTGGTTTAGAACGTTTGATCAGGTTAAAGATAGCTTGGGTCTTTAGTATGTTTAGTTTTTGAAATTAAGTCAACAAATTAGCACACTGTCATCATTACAGGTCTAGGATTTACAGCCGGGATAGTGGTTGTTAAAGTATGTATCTTTCAGGGAATAAAAGGCGTGTTATAGTTATGTATAAAGCATGATGAATGTTATGTACGTAAAAATATTTTCATATTGCTATTTCAAAGTGTGACTAAAATATAAAAATATAATATTCAATTTCAGGTTTAGATTCGAACAGGCGCATTCAAGCGGTCACCGTTTGTGTTCGCCGACGCGCCCGGAATACAAATAAAAGAAATCTTTGCATCCTTCCTCGAGCATGCATCGCACAAACATGCCGCGCCATTTTATTTTGCAGGTGCATCACGCAGTGTTGCAGTGTCATCATAAATTACCTCTAGAGTATTATATAAAAAGTTGTGCATATTTTAAACCCACCGATTGCAGTAGGAATAGGTTAGGTATAAGAAAAAAATTACATGCTTATTTTGTCTCTCAGAAATGGTTAAAAAATATTTATAGAGCTGTATAACATCGAATGTGACCTATGTTTGTTTGGTACCTCAACTATTGAACTATAATTTTGTAGTATTTTGGCACAAAGGTAGATCTATTGTGATTTTCTGATTTTAAAAACAATTTTTGTTTTACGAATGAAGAATGGGGGTGTTAAATTTATTTCTGTAATCAACGTATAGATATTATGACAAGCCTCAGGAGGAGCTAGTGGATTATTAGCGTTATTAATAAAAAACTACTAGATAGTTGTGAATCGGAGAAGGGGTATGTTAAAATTAATGACTTGAAATTACTTTTTATAATAACTACGTGAATATAGTGAGAAAAGCTCTACTAGTTTCGAACCACAGAGGGGTTCTTCCTCATGAGCAGCGTGCGCGGTCGCGGCAATGTCGCGCAACCTACTCAGAAATTACTTACTGACAATAAATCATCACAACGATAGCTTCCTTTATTGGGTACCTAAAGCATGTCGTGGCAACGTTCATGTAACCAAGTACTTGAATGAATTTGATGGAAACCAAAGATGGGTGTAATTAAGGATCATTTTGTTTCTGCACACCCCTTTGACATGGGTGCAAGTTTTAGAAATTATGCATGAAATAAGGTCATCTCCTTTCCAACAGTTACAATAATAACGCATACCTATACATACAACAAATTTGACATTATTAGGTACATATCGAATCTATATTCACAAGAGTTCATAAATTCTCGATTGTCAATCAATGACATCAATCACTCATTATCGCCAATATCTTTTAAGACAATAGTTCATCAAGAATTAGATTGAATTAGGTACCATATTTCCATCACAATAAAACTGCTTTCTTCATTACCTGAAATCCATCATGTTTGTACATAAACGAAGTTATGACGAAATATTGCGTACAAATGCGTAAATAAATGATTTATAAGTGTACAATATGATATATGTTTGTAGTGACTGTGTTGTCGGTTGTATGGTAATATGTGTGGCTGTCGATAATGATGTTGTAGGTTCTAATAAAGTATAAAACAATTCCTTAATCTCTATTGTTATTATTTATTAGCTAAACCGGGAAACTTCGTACCGCCAAAAAACAATTGTTTCTCAAACTTTTATACCCACTGGACTTTCACGAAGATTTTAAAATGAATTAATTTTTTTTAATTAATTAAATTAGCCAAATCGGTTCAGCTATTCTAGAGTTTTAGCGAGAATAACGAACGGAAATTCTTCTTTTCTATATAGATTATAAACTACCTTTTGCCAGCGGTTCACCCGCGTTCAAGTGGGATAAAATACCTATACATTATTCTAGATCATAATTAACCCTTGTTCCAAACTTCACATCGATCGCTTCAGCCATTTTGACGTGATTGAGTAATAAATATACACACAAACTTTCGTATTTATAACATTAACTAGCTACTTCCGCGCGGTTTCACTCGCTCTGCTCCCTATTAATCAAAGCGTGATATTTTATAGCCTATAGCCTTCCTCGATAAATGGGCTATCCAACACAGAAATAATTTTTCAAATCGGACCAGTAGTTTCGGAGATTAGCGCGTTCAAACAAACAAACAAAAAAACAAACTCTTCAGCTTAATAATAGGACATAGTATAGATAAGATAAGATGCAAAAATGTGTTACTTAGTTTGTCTTCATATAGGAACGGAACGTTTCATAATAAGGTTTTCATGTTATTGTTAGCCTAGTTAGGAAGCTAGGTAATACAAGCTGTACAGATCTGTGGATGGCAACAAGGGTAGCTTGCCGTCCGATTAGAACCAGACCCGTACGCACGGGTCGCGGTCAGCGCGTAGAGAGCCATCACACCACTACAGATGGGGCCCAGTAGGAATGATGTCCGATACGGGGCCGCGGAAGGCCTAAAGGGTTGCCGCGGCTCCGGCTCGAAGAGCAGGACTAGGAACGGGATAGTTTTTAATCAGTAAGAGTCTGACACTCCCTCTCGCCTAACCCAAGGCGGGAGAAGTCATTGGATGATTTACCCCCCTCGAAAAAAGCTGATACACGCTATCGGTTTTTCTTTGACCACGTGAGCAAAGTAACATGTAATACTTAGCTAACTGTAAACTACCCTAATGCTAAACACTAAACATAGATCGATTGATTAAGGAGTCGAGTTTTGCATTTGTTTTATACAATTGAATAGCTGAACGGCGAAAACAATGGAATGTTTGTAGATTTTTTAACAATATTATGCAGTGTTCGGTAGCAATGCTTTTATTTTACGACATTATGTGATATACCATATAATGAGAAATTGTTTTAGAATGATAGGTAAGTATAAAATATTGAGACGCAAGTCAAAATTTCATCCAAAATTAAATTAAATTTTAAAACTGAGTCCAGTCCAATATAGAGTCAAACACCAAATATCAAGAAAAGGGCTAATAAAAAGAAATTATACAATTTCTTAAGAACAATTTCCTCAATTTAAACCGTAAAACACATAGTCCGGTCGTTGATGTCTTTTGTATGTAAGTAAATAAAAATGTTGCATAAAAATCACTTAAGTACATACTTACACATCGTTATGAAGATGAAAATGCCCACTTACATTCATAACTAGTGAATTATTCAAATATGTATGTAATAGGCGATTTAGTTGCTTACATTGTACGCTAGGTTTAGTAATTTAAGTTGGGTTCAAGTAATGTTAAGATCAGTTTTAAGTCAAACAGTCAACAATAATAATTTCCAAGTCATTTCCCAATCTCCATGAATATTATATCGTGTCATAAAGAAACTGATATGTTGTAATCACATAGTACCTACAGGCAACAAAACAAGTCATAATAAAATACGACTGACCTACACTAACATCAACAAAAACATTTCGCAAGAACATTGGAATAATTTAACATTACCTCACTCAAACCACAGATAAACAAAATAAAATAACAAACCTTTAATTAGAAACTCCAATTCCGTTCCACCAAAAAGGTTTAACACAATATTATTTCATTAAAAAAACACTAAACTTAAACACTACAATATCACTGGCTGTTTCGAACGTGATTTTGAATTTGAAAGTGGAACGCGCGCACGCGCACGCAGTCCGCGCAATACTGGCCGCTGATTGGCGTTCGATGCGCGGGAACGTGTGTCAAATGACGTATGACGTTTATAAACAGGTTGTATGGACATTATTGCAATTTTATTTTTTATAATTTATAGCTGAATGCAATCACGGACTGAATAGCTGTTGGTCTAAATCAGTGTTCAGTGTTTCAGTTTTGTAATTATTGGTATACAACTGTCCGATTGTAATGGTTTGTTACGGCGAAAGCGACCGGTATTCTTAGATGTTGCGACGCTAGGAATGTTTGGTTGCTGATACTATTATTAAGTATAGCACAAAATTACGAATCAAATTAACTAGTTTTAGGTTGATATCTTAATATACTCTCATACTTACTTATATGCTTCTACAGAATGATTATAATGATAATGTACATATAGGTAGGTTCAATGCTGGTAATTCCAATTTCAAATGAACAATAAAAAACTTTAATTGGCAGTAATGTAGATGGGGTTTCAATAATTTCTCGGAGCACTCTTCATGGTATAAATAAAATTAACCATCTTCATGGATGAAAGACAGTTACTTTTATATGAAATAACAGATGTTTCGGTACCATTCCTTCCTCTCCCCATCCCCGATTTTCAAATCTTTACCCCCGAAATGATGGCAAGTGCAACGCACTTAAAACTCCTTAGTTGTGGTATCATTGGGCGGCGACGAATGTCTGTGATTTTGCTTCTTTATCCCATAAAAAATAATCTATTGATCGTATTGCCATATACCGGGCACCAGACCTCGTGCTACTACTGAGAATTTTTTACCCGAAGCCCCGTGCCCGGCAGTCGCTCTTGAGACTACCACGACCACACGGCTAACGAGACAGTCTTTCTATCTAGTTCATAATGCAACTACTTCCAAAGTTTGACCTGTGACTTGATTCACCCAGATCGTAGACGAAATGACGCCGCCACGCCTATTTAAGTAGACTTCATAAATAATACATAGCCATCATAAATAGCTGGTCGATTTATAGCGCGTCTGTTGTCTGTTGCTAGTTAATATTCCGTATGAATCACGGTCTATGGGATAGCTATTTGATTTCAAGTTTTGACAGAAGTACCTATAAATTCGTAGAACTACTATAAATTCGTAGACTACAAATCATAAAAACGCTTTCTACCGACCGATCTGGAACTTCTGGACGTCATTGGGGCAGGCTTAAAGTCAATAGGGGTTGTGACTGAAATGATGATGAGCAACTGAATTAAGCAGGCTTCTCGGTTGATAGTTGCCCGTGCCAAATTAACTAACAAATTATGTAGGTAGTTAAAGAAGAAAGGCTTTGAAATTCAGCAAGTGGTCAAACGTCGCCCCATCAAACATAAAAAAAAAAAAAAAAAAAAAAGTTAAAAAATCAATTTTCTGAGTTCAAAGATCCTTGTACCTAAATCCATTCGTATTGTCGAGGGTCGTTTTCCTTACAATCGGAGCAATGACTCAGTAGATTTCCCACGGCTAAGAACAATACATCTTACATCCTTTTTTACCACGTACAACAGAGAGAGACACATACATAGTGTAGGACATGGTTACATTTGCAGAAGCCTTGTGTATAAGAAAACATTAATCTTCAGTTTTAAAGTGATTTCCCGTGGGATTAAGGAGTAACTTGTATTGTATTGAATACATAGAATCTTGTAGGTTGAATGTAACACTTTTACTATAGTGTTACTACATAAAAGCCAACATGTAGACGTGATTCCCCTTTGTAGGGTTGGGGGTGGGTGTTAGTGGGTGTTACTTCTGTGTGCACCTCTGCATACCCCTTCGGGGATAAAAGGCGTGATGTTATGTTTTTGTATTTCTCACCAAGGACGAGAAGAGTAATTTCATGAAGTCATTAAAATGATTATAATGTAGACGAATAAAACAAAGGACCTTGTTACTGATTCCCAAAACTTAAATAGAAGGTACCTTTATAATATCTCTTCTTCGTCGATTTTGATCATGGCAGTCAATCTTTACTGTTCACTAACTGCCAGATTCCAATAGGACAACGAAACGATCAGAAAGATATGACATGTTTAGCGCAGAACCAACGTGCATGCAACCAAGACGCAGGGACGGAACATCATCAACTTTTCAGACTTCTAATTTTAAGACGTAGGTAATTAGAAAGGTTTTCTCTTATCATTTCAGCGTACTCACACCCATAACTTCCTAAATCAGTTTTAAAGGAAGTTTTGCTAAACATTTCGGTAATGCGAACGCTCTTATAACCGCATAACGGTTTAAAGCCGACGCTATATTATCGTCGTACGTGTTTTCCTGTGCCCACATATTTAGTACATCTATATGTAAGTATGTATGTATGTAGTTACTATTTTACCGTTTGAACTTTCCCCTTGAAAATTAAAAATGAAAGCGAGTTGGTAACTGTTTTGTTTTTTTTTTTTTTTAAACGTTGCCCCACACTAGGATTATCTCCTGTGTCGTGGGTGCGTTTACAAACATACAAGTTCACATACACAATGACACCCAGACCCGAAACAACAATTTGTGGATCACACAAAGTGTTGTTCCGTGCGGGAATCGAACCCGCGACACGTTGCACGGCAGCCGGTTGCCCAGCCACCGCACCAACCGTGCAGTCTGTTTTTAAAACACTAATTCAGTCAACGTTTTTAAAACACTAATGAAAAGATCTAGTTAGTTGAGGTCATCTGTTGTCACCTACATGTTTTTAAATACTGTGAAATAATTGTTTTAGACATAATTGAACTTTATAACCAGCTTCTAAAGACTACTTAATTATCGGATAGACTTTTTTATGGGATAGGCCGGTAAACGAGCAGACGGGATCACCTGGTAACCACCACCAAAACCAGGGCCGTCTTAGACTACGCCCTTACGCATACAATAAGTCGGGTCCGTTTTGGAATGTTTTTTTTACTAACGTTGCCCCACACTATGTTGGGTGCATTATTTTACAAACATACATGTTCACAATTTCATATACACATAATATACCCAGACTCGAAACAACAAGTTGTAGAGCATAGAAAGATTAGCTCCGTGCGGGAATCGAACCCGCTACAAGTTGCTTAGTAGTCGGTTGCCGAGGCCCTGGGCATGGGCCCCGAGTGTCCTTATGGTGAAGACGATGTCCACAACCTTCGATTAATATTTATATGAAAAAAGAAATAAAAAATCAAAACAACTTAAAGCCTTCATCATACCTACACATAACAGCCATAATACATAACAATAACGCCCACAGAGTATACAATTTTCTCAGTTAATAACTGTGTAATACAACCTTAACCCGCGCACAGTGGGTGATGCGCAGGCGCATGCATAACCTCACGTAATGAAGATTACATTCACGTTGACTGTTGACTCATCTTGACATACTGCGCTTTAGGATTGTTCAGTTCACGCCTTTACGATGATTAAAGTACTTATTAAAAAGTTTAAGAGGAGGTTGGATGCGGGTATCAAAAGGTTCCGTACACATTTGTAAAATACAAAAAGAGGTATATTTTTGTGTTATTCGTCATTCAATCGAAGATTTTGAACATTTTTGCAAGTCAAATGGTCGCAATTTGTTAAAAATCATCTATGAAGTCTTATGTTTTCTCGTCTTGAGAGGTTATAGACCTGGGCTGTGACCGGAGTTTATAGATAGTATCCACTACTTTCTACATTAAGTACCTCGACAAGATAGTGTTCTAAACGTTGATGTATATAATCGTAACTCTAATGGGAGTCATGGAGACCTGAACCTGCAATATCCATTTAGGACACGGAACCCAAAAACCACTGAAAACAATAGAATTACGAAATATAAGCAGTCGGAAGATGATTTCGAGGATTTATTACTTAATTAAGTCGCTCTTTGTGTGCATGATTGTTTCCCGTCGCACCGCGGGAATTTAGAACACTTGGAACCAATTGACACACATTTTGTGAACCGGTTATAAGATGTTAAATAACTCATAATCTTTCTCAATACTTAATTACACGATTAAATGTTATAAAAATGTTTAATTGCTATTGTTTAACAGCTGTAAATGTATCGTGTAATGACGTTTTTGAGGTAAAGTGCAGACAATTTTGTAATGTTCATTTGTCACTCTAGCACCGGGTTTATGTAGGAACGGGGTGTCAGTCAGTAAGAGTCTGATACTCCCTCTCGGCTCACCCGGGCGGGAGAAGTCATTCGATGATTTACTCCCTTCATAAAATAAGCACCGGCATTACCTATCTATCAATCTTGAATGCATCAAAAGATAATATTGTATATAATTCATCATCATCATCATCAGCCTGTATTCGTCCACTGCTGGACATAGGCCTCTCCTATGGCACGCCACTGAGCTCGGTCTTCAGCTCTTGTCATCCAACCACTGCCAGCCACCCTGCAAATGTCGTCACTCCACCTAGCTGGAGGGCGCCCTACACTGCGTTTGCTCAGACGCGGTCTCCACTCTAGAACACGTTTACCCCAACGGTTATCGGTTCTTCGACAAATGTGACCGGCCCACTGCCACTTCAGCTTACTGATCTTTTGGGCTATGTCGATAACTTTGGTTCTCTGTCGGATCACTTCGTTTCGGATTCGATCCTTCAAAGAGACTCCGAGCATAGCCCTCTCCATAGCTCGCTGCGCGACCTTAAATTGGTGGACCAGTCGCACTGTCAGTGTCCACGTCTCGGCTCCGTATGTCATTACTGGAAGGACGCACTCGTTGAAGATTTTTGTCTTCAGGCTTTGCGGTATCTGAGACGAGAAGACTTGATTATGGCACGGCATATACCTCTATATAATTATATAATATCAATTATTATTAGTAAGCCGAAAATAAAAAAATATTGGCTTACTCACATAATTATTTGACGAGGAACTCGGCTAGTTTCAAGCCATGCTAGAGACTCATATTCGTGAGCAGCATTCCGCGACCCGCGTCGCGGCTACTGTCGCGCTGCTACTGGCTACTAGAGTCTGCGGTGCGGGCCCAGCGCCCATTTATCCAGCGCTTATTATTTATGTGTCACGAAATGTACCTCTATACCATAAAAATTATAAGAATCATTATAAGACCTAATTCCAAGGTGCTTTCTATACCACCACGGATGGGGCCCAATTGGGCTGATGCCGATACGGAGCCGCGGAGGACTTAAGCCGGTTGTCGGGGCTCCGGCTCAGGGGGCAGGAGTAGGAACGGGGTGGTTTTTAGTCATTAAGAGTCTGACACTCCCTCCCTCCTCACCCAAGCGGGAGAAGTCATTCGATGATTTTCCCCCCTTCAAAAAAAAGGTGCTTTCTAAAGTAAAATTGATCTACTTCCTTAATTCAGGCCTACAAACTAGTTTCTAACCAATAAACAACTGTTCCATGTACAATAAACATTACTTTGTTTAGGAAATAAATCTGAAATTAGCATTATATAACCAACTATTTAAATGTCATAACATGGGTTAATCAATTCTATGGAGTAATCAAATATAATGGCTTATGAAGAAACTGTAAATTCGTGTTATTATGTCAGTGTTTATTTAGATACTTCACACTATTGCAGTAGGATGATTTTGGTTCACCAAGATACGTAGAGTCAGCCAAAGTAAAAATAAAAACTGCATTTAAAATACAGACTTCAAAAAACCAAAAAAATAACTTATTAGTATTGATAAGTTACCCACCCACTGATAGATTAGAAGTCGGTGCCATAAGCTCATATCATAATGATATAACTTAATGGCCACAAAATTGTAAATTAGGTATCTATTAAGGTTTTCATGAATAATTTTATATAGAACTTATGGCGCCGAGTTCTAAACTATCAGTGTTGAGTATTTGACAATTTCTCGATAATAAAAACTGTCAACAGCCAATTTTATTCCACAGCTAAGAATTAACTTATGATTGAAAAGTCGGTCCGAAGTCAGTTATGTTTTGAAACCATTACTCGGCTCGGCTCTGTAGCCTAGCAATGAGTAGTCTCTGTACTGAATAAATCTTCACTTTATTATTTGCTTAACGACGTTCTGCTGTAAATGGTAACAAATACGTCTTTAGAGACAAAATAAAACACATTTATAACTACTACACTGAATATATTTAATCGTGAAATACATATTTTAGATAATAGATCCAGACATTGATTGATATAAGGTGATTGACACTATAAGTACACACTTTCGACCGAACATGTTTGACAGTATGAATAGGAATCTAGACGAATACAAAAAAATAAAGAAACTTTATGTGTCATAACAAAATAAAACATTAATAATGGTATGTATAATCGATTAATCAATATAAGTAATTTAATTACAATAAGGACCCATTTAAGAATGAATAATCAAGTTTATTCTATTAGCTTAATTGTCACATATTAGGCGCGCATTTCGCATGATATATATGTCAATTAGATTAATATATTAAACTAGATTAGATATTGTTAAACAAACCTTTATTGTATTCTTCTCATGATTACAATTAACCGTCTGCGGCTGACGTGTAGTCCCACAGACACCGCGAAATACAAAATCACGTGTTATACCGTCATTTTTCAAATACGAGCATCACTGCTGCGAGTACCTTACTGTATAGTGCTCACTATACTTTAATTCTACAAAAATATTTGCTGTTGAAATGGTGTCTGGTATAATATACACCTCAGTTGAATTGTAACAATTTAACCACGTCAGTTGCAGAGGGTTAAAAGATCAAAAGAGGCAAAGAATTTCGTTCTTATTCTCAGACAAATAAAATACAATTGCAAATAACCCGTCAAAACATGTCGGAACATTGATTTCAGAATTACGAATATTATCTATGATTTTGTATAGATACTCTTACATAGAATGTACACAGATTTGCCTACAATAACAATAAAAGCGAGTAGATGCAAAAGGTACAACACTACACACAATAAACTATTAAAATATTCAATTTTATTATTACATGCAAAAGCTATGCAACACCTTCCACTCAGACGATTAATTCAGAAAACATTACTTATACATTATACATAGATTTATAATAATAATAATTTCATTTAAAATTCGAAAAAATTGTAAAACTTTTGACACAATATTCAAAGATAGAAATGAGATTTCTGTAAACGCAAATAAACTCTTAAAACATCAAGGTCCATTACAAAGTGAACAAAGAATAATTATATGTATAGGACCTATCACACAACTGATGTATATACTTCCCGGTCTCCATCTAGCTACTACATTCCCCTTTAAATATCACTATTAGATGGATAAGTACAATTAATTTTAGTAAGTAATTCTAGGCAATTCGGTTTAGCGAAACAAATGCAACGTAGTGAGATTTCGAACAACACTTAGGGTGCATGAGAATGCATGCGTACTTCTCAAAAGGCGGGTTTAATGTATCCCGCATATTTTGTCATTTGTAGGCCGCCGTATTTTGTGAAAGACGCATGCATTCGTCAAATGACGCAACGTGGAGTTTCCCTTATATGGCTTCATACTTCTTAAACGTTAGTACCTAACTCTTTGAAGAAATCACACCACGCTCTTTACACAAAAAGTCACAAATTCTGATTCAAATAAAACCTGATTAGAGACGATTTAACCTTTACTATTTAAAAATTATACCCGCTCGTTTAAAAATGGTATTTTTAAGCAATATTTATCAGAATTTCTAACTTTTCACATAAGTATAATATGTTACAATGTTATTCCCTACTATATAAATTGATATTTGTTCATCATAAGATGCCAAACCGACTTCAGTTGTTTCACAGCCTTTTTGAGTCTTGGTGGTATAAAAATTGGTATTTGAACTCTGTCCTTTAAAAATACTGTTATTATTATTATTTGTAAATACTTTTTGCTACCATTTCGTTCGGAAGGTTTTTATTATAAAAGAGGATTTAAGACCCATCACAATTCACTATATATTTGTTTGTAACTATGTATATTTTGTACTGCATACCATAGTACACTCCGCATTAAATTTTTTGAGGAGTACTGTTTTGTTCACACCGGTATCAGTAGGTAAAAAACCGTTAGTAACTTGAGAGGTATTTTTAAAGGCAAATCGTATGGATTAATAATTTATTTATATGCATCAAACCTTCCATATTTTATCAAGATCACAAGACACAGGACAGAGTTAAACAATAATGATATTAGTAAACTAAGAGGCGGGAATGAATAAGATACTCGTGAATTCGTCAGTACCACAAGTGAAGATAGTATCACAATTATAAAATAAAA
Organism: Spodoptera picta; assembly: GCA_038387885.1. Classification (NCBI taxonomy): domain Eukaryota; kingdom Metazoa; phylum Arthropoda; class Insecta; order Lepidoptera; family Noctuidae; genus Spodoptera; species Spodoptera picta. Next base: position 1,261,947 of record JAZHFQ010000246.1, read on the forward strand.
ACACTCGTATTGTGTTGTTTATTAGTTCTTATTATCTGAATGTTGGGGCAAGAGTTACTATTTGGTAAAATATATTCGTTGTTTAACAACGCCGTTTTTTGTTCACACAACCTGAATGAGTCTTTTCCTTTGGCAAACTTTAATACTGAATCACTAGTTATCGTCACTGAATATTGATTCATAAAACAATGGGAATAGAGTAGTTTACTACCCATAGTTTAACTGGGAGTACCTATTGGGTTATTAAGTAAATATAAATAGATTATGGTACCTAATAGTGAAGTGCCTAGGAAAAGACATGACGCCTACAGCTCAATACTGAACAACCACTTCAATATCTCTTGCCCATACGGCCAGATTTCTAATATTATTTTGTTTTTAATATTTATAACGTTGTTTTAATGATCTTAGCCTCTTCTATGCATTTCTCAGTCTCAGGGAATGTATGTTGGTAAGTCTCTTCGTTGCCTTACAAAATATATGTTCACACATTCGAACTTTTTTTATAAATGTCATAAAAATATTTGAAGGAAATTATTTAAACACGTTCTTTTCGTTTTAACATTAAATATACATATACATATATAGTTTTATCGTGCTCTAAGTTAAAGAGTACTTAGTACTACATACTATTTGAAGCAATAATTTTATTGGCCTCTTACGTTGGCCTATGGTCTTGTTTCATTGGGATACCGTAGGAAAATGCACTTCATTTCCTTTGATTTTAGATTCGAATTGCAAAATAAGTTTAGAGAGCTTTTGGTATAGACTATAATCAATATTTGCTGTTATGTTATTCAAATATGAACAGTATCCCAATCAAATAAGATTGCATCCTATGCTAACAATATATAATCTAAAATTGAAAACACTTTGGAATTTCGAATGTTATAAAGTTGTATCGTGTTATTCTATAAAGGCATATAATGTGAGAGTTTGTCTTTTTGTTCGTCGTAACATCACAAAGATTGTGCGTGGCCATCGTGTAGACACTGTCAATAGTTTCATGAAACAGTTGTTAATACGTTTCCTGAAAGCCTGACTTTAAAGTGAATAATTAATTATAACTAATTTATTAATGAATCTAGGTGAGAAGTAATCAGGCTAGCAGAAGGGCGTAGTACAATATATACACTAAATTATTTCTTTAGAACGGCAGCTGTTAGTAGAATAGGATAACTTCGATTAGTTGCAATCCTTTTGCGTACGAATCATGTTGTTCAGTCTATATTTTCAAATGCATGTATTGGGGACGGACTATCATGTTCATGGTTTCTGTAAACCTGGGCTCCTTATTCCCCATGAAATAAAGTCTATTTTCGTTTAATAGTTATAGTTACATCTGGCTATTCGAAAGCATTATATCCAGCTACGTTTATCATCGAATGTTCATTCGTTCGTCAAATCGTTCCTCTTAATTGTAAAACAGTTTACATCAAAGCGATTTCCGTCAGTAAGTTTTGAAAATGCTTTAAATATTTGTATGAAACTATACTAGCTGCATTGTCCGATGTCTGCCTACATCTCCTAACAAAATACTCCTATATTCGTTTGTCTTTCTTGTTTACATTTCACAGTAGCAGTGGCACTTGTTATTTTATAAAAATTCACTGTATTTGATACAGTATCGCGATCGTTCGCTTAAAGCTCCAAGTTGATATAAATGATGTATTTGTAATACTTCGTTATATGTTGTGCAATGTTCGTGAACCCGTCAGTATAATCGGTACTATATTTACAATTTTCCACGGGTCCCATGACTAGATAGATGTTTAAACATTTCTTATTTTCATTCTATATCACACCAAAAGTAACTATTGACTTGTTCTATGTTACTCTATGTCGCTTGCTGTTACTTTGTGCGATGGTACTCGGCGACTTTCCCTCTGGCGTGTTCGCCATGATGTAATAAAACCTGCTTGTTAATAATACTTATAGTTTCATTAGTATTGTCTCTTTACCTCGTTAAATAATAACATGAGCGCGCAAACTCGCAATATCTTGCAGCATAAACTAGGAATTTCAATAAAATATTATAAAAATCTTTTCTAACAATAAAAATCTGAGTAAGCTGGTTTGATTACATCAAGGAGGTTGTTATAATAAAAAACTTTTTTCTCTAACATTGCAATTATTACAACTACATGATAAATTCGCGATATTGAGAGATGTTGCCAGTAAACATATCTTTCGGCCTTTCTCTATGTTCCTATATTATAACAGTTCTATATACTAAGATAACAAATTAAAGCAAGTTTTATCGAATCATTTGATTAATTGTTTGATTTGTTTTAGGCAAGGTGGGGGTGGACTTATAATGTTTCACACAAGACGTTTTGCCGTAGACTAGATCTGGATTGACCTTTATTTTATAGATGATAAGGTTCATATTTAAAAATCAGATAATTATTCTAAAATTTTCACCGGTTTGGCTTTTTCCTGGCTGTACTATATTTAAGTAGATGTGCTGTCTAAGCATTTATAAGTTAAGTGTTAAACAATACTAAAATTGTGTCCTTCTATCAACAAATGACAGAATTAAGTCTCTGAATGCCGGTAGAGTTGAAGGCAAATATTTTGCTAGCGATGCACATTAAATTTGCCGTTACACAAAACACTTGAAAGGTTAATACCGGAATACTGAAACGTTACTCAATTTTAAGTCGTTCTCAAATATCGTGCCATCTCTGTTATTCCACAAAGAATTAGTAGTGACAGAACTATACTTAAGCGCGACTTAAAATTGAGTGACGTTTCAGTATTCCGACATAAGTAGTGAATTTGTATTTGAAAAGCAATTGTTGGATTCCTTTTAACACATATTAACAAACTTGCTTCGAACAGCAGAAGCATAACTGATGCTATTGCTGCGATGCTCATTGTTAATCTGAAATAGAGATTCTAGCCAATACTAACTATGTGAGCGTGCTTCTTATTTAACCTTCTTACTGCTTTTGACTTGCTAATGGTCCTATTAAGTCTGCGCTACATCGGTTGTCACATTGTAATTATGAGCCCCGGTTACAGTTCGAAACTAGTCGAGTAATCTCGAATACTCACTTTCACACACATACAATTACAAAAAGTGTTAAGTTAAGGTCTGTTTGTCATTAGCGCTCATAAAATAATGTAGGTACGTAGAAATCGGCAAAACGTCTTGAATAAAATACTATATTTAAAGGAAAAAAAAAACTTAAAAATATGAATACGATATCTGATTACAATTTTGGTATAAACTTTGTGTGTTCATTTTATTCTTACACGATTATAGAAAATGTTTCATTTTTACTTAGTTATGATTTATATAGTTTTTCATATTATTATTATTACTTATGTGGGTGTATACAACTTGCGTATAAAACCTCCTTAAAGATTCTTTCACTTTCTTTTTATACGGTTTTAAAGTTCAGTATTTGTTTTGATGGAAACATTAAGTGTTAAAAAAGAACTTTAAGTAAAGAAAAGTTTAGTAATTTTATTTACTTACTATCTTTTTGGTTGTGTGTAATAAGTAATATTTCTTTAGAGTGAGATTCTGTATGACATATATAAGATTAAAGAAATAGGTTTTAAATGCAGGTTGTATACGCCCAAAATTCAAAGAGAAATAATTGTTTTCATTTAATACTTATTAGAGAAGAATCTACGCTTAGCGTTTATACAGCGTGTCCTATTAACGAAACACGTCTAAATACACCCTCGTGGTTATGAATAACGGATTTAAATATCACCATGTATATAAGTAGGTTTTGTTTTAATAAAAAAATTGTATCAGGAACTTTCACTGTATATTTTATACTGTTTTTAATTATTATCTTTTTGTATTTAAAATGTATTTTAATTCTGATATCAGTACTTTTGTTTATGTATTGGTCTTTAGTAGAAGAAAATCTATATTTCTAGAGAGCATAATATTATGAGATGAATAAATATGACACAGGAATTATTTGGCGTAAAATATACCTTATTGTCATTGCCTTAAGGTTGAATTTCGTCATATTGAACTTTATACAGATTCTTCTACGCCCTAAGAGAGAGATAACACGAAAATGAGCTCTATAGTCCTAATCAGAGAGCACATGTTTGCTTCAACATTTAGCCTCGTAAACATTAATTTAAAAAGTACTGATAGCAGCGTCAATCAGATCGCTTGCATTTTGGTAACAGATATTACGCGATCAATAATAATATAGTTAATAAAAGATTTGGAGTCAATTTATATTAGTACATTCGAAGCGCAGCGAAGCGTCTTTCCAAAACTGAACATAGAAAATTCAACCTTAACTCCATAGGGTCACGCTCACATTACTTCTGAGCTTTAAAAAGTCGCGCGCATTCTTCGGAACATATTCGCGTGAACAACGCTGATACACATCTCAGAAGTAATATGTGCGTTACGCCGTGGAGTTAAAGTTGAATTTGTTATGTTCAGTTTTAGAGAGACGCTTCGATGAGGTTGGAGCTTGTGTTAGTATAAATTGACCTTTAATAATAATTAATCTAAAAATAATATCGACATCAAGTCAAACTTAGATATTTTTCGAAACATTTAGGCCATCCATTCTGATTCTCGGCCCCAAATAGAATTAAAATTTCCACATTCATTTATAATAATTATGATACTTAATAGAGCTGAAAAAACATTTTTTTTTATTCTTTTTATATTTTACCTAACACTACGGGTATAGTATTAAAGATATAAGAAACGATTAGATAGCGTTCAATATCATTATTTCACATGTACTCTGTCATCTAGGGCTGTGGCACAGTTTAAAAAAAAGAAAGGAGAATAAATATTTTTTTTATTTATTTTAAAGAGTACGTGTTAAATAATGTATACTGAACTTTATTTGAAACATCGCCAATCCCAATTTTATCTAAATATTCATTCACTGTTTTCAATACTAAGAACATAGCATAGAAATTTCTAGAACATATTCTTATTTAGTCGTCTATTCTTATGCAGATAGTATTGAAAACAGCCCTCTATATAGGGTGTATATTTTCCTATCAAACGTTGTAGGATTCATCTAAATTGGATTAATTTGAGTCATACAAAAAGAAATTACAATGAGAACACACAATTAGTCACAAAATGTAGGGAAATGCTCGGAATATCAGTCATAAATTAAAAACTAAAGGTTTCGTTCAGGTAATCCAACATAGACTAATCCAATACCCTCGGTTCACCGTCATTTCGACTTTACTCCGTATATCACAAGGTGTTGTATCGAAATTTTAATACTTAGCTGCAATGGGTATTCCGTTGTTGCTATCGCAGTTATATCTCCGTTCAGTTTGTCTACGACCTGTAATAAAGAAAATATAACATGTGTATTTGACCCTTTATACGTATTTGAGTGAACTAATATTGTTACTAATACTGTAACTAATATATGTTAGATGGATCCGGATAATAATACTCAATTTGAAATATTTATATTTCTATTTATATTGTTGCACAAAAGATTGTGTCATTTGTATCTATATCACAAGTAAAACTTCCTTAGCAATCTGCAGTTTGTTTGTTTGAACGCGTTAAGTTAAGGAGTCACGGCGCGATTTTCTACCTCGCCCGCAGCGGGAGCGAACCCGCAGCTTTAGTAGAATACAGATATAAGATGAGGATTCGAGACAGCAATGAAATAATATGATTCATGAACAATAGAGTTTTATTTAAATAAAATAACAATATTTTAATAAAAAATAATAAACTAAGCAATCTCGGAATACAAACCTATAACAATAGAGAATCGACAATTAATTGTCACTGCTTTAGCCCGTCAATCCTCACTTGAATTCTTTAAATTAAATAACTAAAATAACAATCCTATATTATCGAAATAAAATTAATTCTTTACAATATTTCAATTTGTAGCTATTTACAACATTTTATTAGACGTTTGTCTTATGACACGTATGTCACCTTATCCAAAGACAATGCAAAGCATGGAGGCTTTCATCACCCCCCTTCGAAATAAAAAAAAATAATAATAATAATCTGAAATTAACAATCATATTTATGCATAGGTATGAGTTTCGTGACATGATATAGTCCAATACATCTTGTTCCACGACCAGTATTTATTTTAAAAACTGAATCCGATATTTTCTCTTCGATTTCAAAGGGATCGATTCTAATTTCATCCATCTTCTTTTTATTTAATTTATTTCCATAGTCAACATATACCATATCCCCTTCCTTAAATTCATGTTGTATTCTATTCTTGGAAAATAAAGTTTTGTTATATTCGTTTGATTTTATCGACCTTTGTAGAGCTATTTTCCTGTCTTCTTCCAAATTCCTTGTTAATAACTGTTTTTCTTTCATTTCTTTAGGTAATAAATCTGTAGACTCACCACAAAGCAAATATTTAGGAGAAAATCCTGTTACAGAATGGTTTGTTTCATTGTATTTATTTCTACATTCCTCTGCTAGTCTTGACCAATTTGTTTTACCTTTTGATTCATTCATTTTGCACCTTATTTTATTCACAAGAGTTTGGTTTAGCCTCTCGTTCAACCCATTCGAGAATGGTGCATCAACTGCTGTTAATATTAATTGAATATTTCGGTTTCTAAGGTAATTTTTGAATTCCATCGAATTCAAAGCTGGATATTGATCAGCAAGCAAGATGTCTATTCTTTCTTCCTTAGGAACTTTCTCTAAGAGTTTGATGAAATCTCGGGCATTTTGATTCTTGGAACATAAGATATACGAGTACCTGGTAAAATGGTCTACTAGTAAGTGTAAATATCGTTTTGTTGATCTTTGTCCTCCGAATCCTCCTATTGTGTCCAGTGACATTATTTGGAAAGGTCTTGTAGCTGGGCCCAATTGTGACATAAATCCATATTTTCTATTTAACCTTGTTTTATTCTTTATGCATATTTCACAGTTTTTACATATATTTTTAATATTTTCCGATAAATTTGGGGTTGTATAAAAGGGTTTTATTTTTGATTCTGTTTGATTTATTCCAGTATGACAATATTCTCCATGTGTGTTCTTTATTATAGTTTTACTGTAAGCTTCACTTAGAACAATTTTCTTCCTATTTTTTCCACATTTTCTGTAATAAATCCCATCTTCAAAAATAACGTTCTTTCCCAAATTTTTTATCCCACATTTTTCTCTTGATCATTACTTATGTCATCAATATCAATAATATTAACTGTTCTTAATAGAGGTATATCTTCATTATTTTCATTAACCTCCAATACTGGGTTTCTGCTGAGACAATCTGCTTCAGTATTATTATTTCCAGGGTTATATTTTATTTCACAATTATATTGTGGCAAATAGTGTGACATGTCCCCTAATTCATCATCAGGTCTATTTCTGATATTTAACTTCTCAAGGGGTTTATGATCTGTATAGATAGTGAAATGGTTTCCAATCAAGCAATGTTGCCAAAACTTTATACTTTCTCTAATTGCTAAACATTCTAAAAATATAGCTTTTTTATGTTTCTGTGATTCATTAATTTTTTTGGAAAAGTATGCTACGGGGTTTTCTTCACCATTTAGCTGAATTTGTTTCAAGACTGCTCCTATTCCAATGGAACTGGCATCTGTATAAAGCATAAAGCATAAAGTATAAAGCATGCATCTGGCTAAAGCAGTGACAATTAATTGTCGATTTATAAGATGAGGATTCGAGACAGCAATGAAATAATATGATTCATCTATAACAATAGAGTTTTATTTAAATAAAATAACAATATTTTAATAAAAAATAATAAACTAAGCAACCTCGGAATACAAACCTATAACAATAGAGAATCGACAATTAATTGTCACTGCTTTAGCCGGTCGATCCTCACTTGAATTCTTTAAATTAAATAACTAAAATAACAATCCTATATTATCGAAATAAAATTAATTCTTTACAATATTTCAATTTGTAGCTACAACATTTTATTAGACGTTTGTCTTTGACACGTGTGTCATCTTATCCAAAGACAATGCAGAGCATGGAGGCTTTCACAGATATGTATGTAAAAATTCAAAGCAATTTTCACGGCGCGATTTACGCCCGCGGCGGCTGCGATTGTTTGCGGTCCCGCAGCAGCGGCGGCTAGCACCCGCGCGCTCTGTTTATTATGTTTGTTTAATCAATTTATTATGAATAAAGATAAAGAATTTCTTTTTCTTTGAAGTTTTTAAAGTATATAACTTAATTTTGGTTTACAAGACCAATGTTTTTTTAAACTATAAAAACATATAAATGATAATTTTAAGTATATGAGTTGTTTTTATTTTAATATTTGTTGTAGGTAATTTAATTTTTGTATCTAAATATAAACATTTATTAATTGTTTTATTAAGATTAGAATTTATTGTTTTGAGAATTTTTTTTTTTTTATTAACTTATTTAATTTTTGTTGAATATGATATATATATATTAATATTATTTTTAGTTTTTTCAGTTTGTGAGGGTGCTTTAGGATTATCTATTTTAGTGTCAATAATTCGTAAATCTAAACTGTTAATGTCTAATTGGTGGCTTGTTCGTCCGCGAGTCACTGGGGCCAGTAGAATACCAGCGCAAGGCCCTATCTTGCACATGCTGAACTGGTCCCATTTCACGGCAGACTTGGGACGTGAGCATGTATCCATCAGTACCTACTAATACAATGACTTTTATGTACATGTCACATGTTTTTTGGCGTGAAATAAAGTTTTTTTTTTCTTTTCTTTCTTTCTTTTCTCTGCGCGTTTGGCAGACGATCGCAATGGGACGGTCGGTCTGGAACTCAACTGATTGTTTAACCATCCGCCCATCTTGCGATAATTAACCGCCAAGTTTGCGGGCGATAATCGCAACTGTGGCGGCTACGGGACCGCAGAAAACTGCGGTCTCGTGAGTTTTGAAAATACCGCCTTCATTCCGCCACCACGGCGGGCTAGGGAGAAGATCGCGACGTGAGTCCTTAGCCTTAATTTCTAGTACTACTGGATCGTATTGAATATTTCTGTTAGTTCTTGGATAGTTCACTTATCGATGAAAGGCTATAAAACATGAAGCAGTGTTAAAGTAAAATAAACAATAGTATACTGACTGTACTCCGGTGGGCACGCGGGCCTCGCTGACGACGTAGTCGATGCGTTGTTGTAAGGTGGCGCGGGCGCGGAGGCCGGGGTGCAGGGACGACCACGGGGTCGGGCGCCATTTGAAGTCTGTGTACTCGTTCACCTCCTGAAATGTAATGGACTTCATTATGGTATGGTTGGTATTATAGGCTAGGCTACTATAGGTATTATAGGCTCAAATCACAAATGTAGAGGGGTTACTGGATCATTGCGTGCTCTGTATCGCGTAAAAAATTTGCTTCCTCCCGCTACGAAGGCCATGTTGGTGCAAGCCTTGGTTTTCCCTATCATTGATTATGCTGATGTCTGCTACTACGACCTGAATGCAGATCTCCTCAATAAACTTGACCGACTTCTAAATGACTGCATCCGATTCGTTTTCAACCTGCGTAAATACGATCATGTTTCTGCACATCGGTTGCAACTAAAGTGGCTGCCCATACGCCAGCGCAGCGCATTTATTTCAATTAAACCATAATTTGGTACTTTTGAAACGTCAACAAATATGAAATATATAATAGTCTGTCAGTCTGTCCGTCAGTGAAGCTAGGCGCTCGTTCCAAAATGTCGATTCGAGTGGAGAAGAACGAGCAAGAAACTCCATTCGTTACTCTTTTAAAAAAAATCTGTTTTACATTGCTCTGATACATATTCCAATATTGTACACAGATGTGAGAATAATGTAAAGACATACCTGACGCAACATACAAATAACAGAACATACTAAAATAGAAAAAAAAACAAAACCAAGACAAAACAAATATCTTAAGTCTGACATGGTGCTCACATATGTATACTGACAATCCATATAAAATAGTGCTTCTATACAAGAAAAAAAAATAAACTCTTGTTTAAATAAAGAAAGAAATGCTCGATGCCACAAGAAAAATAGATTGCCTTCATCGGAATCAAAGTATTAAATTACCTATTATCGTAATCTGAACTAGGTACTGACTACATTTGAGTATTGTCCAGTGGAGCCGAACCAACACGCTGCCAAGCATTCCTATCCTCAAGATAATCAATCACCCTGTAGTAAGCTTGTTTACATAATTCGCGCTTAATATATGTTTTAAATTTACTTTCATTGAGATCTAGTATGCTATTTGGTATTTTATTATAGCATTTAATACCTAACCCCATAAAGGATTTCTGTACCTTGGACAGTCTGAATTGCAGTACAGCTAACTTATTCTTGCCTCTAGTATTAAGATTGTGTCTATCGCTTCTTTTTTCGAACAATTCTATTCTCCTTTCTTCTAACCACTCTATTCTCCTTTCTTTCTTCACCTTCTTCACCCAGTTATCTATCCCCTTACTTTCAATACTTATGCGCAAACCACAGTAAAAATCTTCGTTCTTCTCACAACCGTCTTCTCCAATGTCCCACTCATCGCACTGAGTTCTTACATTCATCCTTTTTCGTACAGGCAATTTTCGTCAGGATGGTTTCAACTCGACTAACTTTTAAACACAAAGTACGTGAGCTTTTCCTAAAGAGGTTGGCTGAATCATCGCGCTAATTATCCACTGTGTACTATATATATGTATATATGTATGTATGTAGGCATATTGTACTCATGTGTAGGTATACATTATAATTAAATTTATTTATGTATGTATATCTCCGAAATATATTAGTTTATCTTTCATTGGTAAATAAAATCACTGCTTGCCTCTTGCACCTACCATTTACTCTTCTCTGCATCACCCAAAGGTCAGATTGGTAGAAAATGCCTGCGGCATTAAGTCCACCTTTTTGTACATTTTGTGCATGAAGCATATTAAATAAAAAAAAATATATAGTCATTTGGTTGTTGTTGTTGTCAAATTGCGTACGTGTTAAAAAAATTATATGTGCTCGGCAAATGTTAGAAAGTGTAAATCTATATAAATAAAAATGAATTTCTGTTCGTTAGTCTCGCTAAAACTCGAGAACGGCTGAACTGATTTGGCTAATTTTGGTCTTGATAGGTTCGTGGAAGTCTAGGGAAGGTTTAAAAGGTGAGAAAAAACTTTTAGGCGGTACGAAGTTTGCCGGGTCAGCTAGTCAAAAATAAAATTACACAAACTATTTAGGACGCGATTTTGCCTTAAAGAATTGTAGTTTCATGATTTTCTTCTCACATCCCATCATACAAATGAAGTAGCGAATTTAGAATTACATAATTAATATTTTTTTTATATTTGATGGTTCATCATATACTTATGACTTTCTATAAAGCAAATCCTCAAAATTGAAATGATTCACACAGAATCCTGTATTTATTCCTACTTCCCACTTACATTATACATGCGAAACATTGTTAGGATGTATGTGTGTGTGCCAGTGTATGTTACTATTTCTCAAAACGGTTATAGTGATCGAAATGAAATTTGGAACAGAGGTTTTGTCTACATTCTTTGCCAGAGTCTGTATTTCCTGAAGGGTATAACCTGGGAGTCTTCAAGGCCCGAGTGAATAGGTTGCTTATGGGACGACGTGCTACATCGTAGACCGCATCATCGCTTACCACCAGGTGAGATAGTGGTCAAACGTCGCCCCATCAATCAACAATACGGGTGAATCCGCTGGTAGAAACTAGTAAATAATAAAACAGTAACTCACCTGTACATACTCCGGGTCGACAGGCGGTGGTTGGTCACCGCACAGGACTCGAATAGCTCCCTCCTCACTCAACTGTATCATGTTATGGAACCGATCCTGTTTGTGGTATATAGCGGATATCTCCAACTGCATCAACCCTTTGCGCAGGCGCACGAAACCGAGCAAGTCGTATTGCCATACCCAGTAACCTGGTGGAGTTAGAATTATTTATTAGCGATAGAATATAATGGTCAGTGTACTTGCGTAATTCTTTTACGGATATTTTCGATTAGTTTCGAGCCTAACGGGAGCCTTATGAGTTCCTTCATGCTAAGTAAAACATTAGTTATTATTCAATTTCCTTTTGGCGGCTCTTAAGATCCCCATTTAAAGGTAGAGACCGATATGGTAATCTACCCTCTACCCACCACCACTCTCCACAACTAGTGAATTAGACAATAATTTAGTACTTTTGAAACGTCACCAAATAGTCTATCAATCTGTCCGTCAGTGAAGCCACATGCTCGTTCCAAAATGTTGATTCGAATAGAGAAGAACGACAAAGAAACACCATTCGTTACTCTTTTAAAAAATATGTTTTACAATCTACCTGATACATATTGTACATATATGTGACAACAATGTAATGACACGCTTGACGCCTGATACTGACTGTTTCTTAATGCTTTTGTTCACTGGACTTTTAAGTAATTGTGTACTTTCTTTAATCAAAAATAACTTAATTCGACTGTTCAATACAATACACTTTCATTAATTGATTTTATGACTAACTTAATTTTAGTATTTTTCCTGAAAATTTATAAGGCCTAAGTATGCTGTTTGACTCTAAAAAAAGGTGACGTCACAATTCACAATCTCGTACAAAATTCATAGAAAACTGTCGTTTTTTGACAGTTCAAAAAAAAGTATTGAATTTGACTAGTTGCAAGTACCCAATAAGTTACACTTACCATGTATGGCGAGTCGTTGTAGATGCATGCACTGCCAACACAGAAGTACGAACGGGTTCACGTGCGCGTACGTGTCCGGCTTGGGGATGCAATGAACATTATTAGAATGAGTGTTGATTTCTGATCGAATCTGGAGTTTATTTATTATGATTTTTAGACGTAAACAAACACAGAGTAACACCTTTTTCTGAGGTAACTGAGACATGTAATAATGCACGACCAGGAGCCGTATTCGGAAAAGTTAATTTTACTTTATGTACCTATACTCGGTTTCCTACATCCCTTCTACAGATAATGCAATTCACGAAGACGCGCCCCACTAATTTTTGGTTGAGGGGATCGCGAGGTGCGGGGAGTTTGCTCTCCTTTAGCCAAACGCGCTTAGCGCTTGTCTACAGAGAGAGTAGAAATCAAAATGTATGGGGATGACATTGACAGGTGTCAAAATTTACGTCAATTCCATATAATTTGGTTTTCTATTCTACATGTAGACAAGCGCTAAATGGCATTTGGCTATAACTGCTGATTAGTGTATTTATTGTAGTGTGCGTGTGCACTCATAGGTCATTAGTGTGTACCGACGTCACTCAAATATTGACGGAAGAACAGTGGGGCGCGTCTTCGTGGATTGCACTATCTATATACTTTGCAGCTTGACACAAAACGTGCTTTGATTGATCCATATCGAATCCATATTTGTAACTATTGCTTGGTTACGAACTTAAACTAATAGTTACTATCTCTGTACTTAATAAATCTTTATTTTCTTACCCATATACCAATGAACTTGGCTAACTGATAACTTTAATATTATGTAACAAATAAATTCATTATGTATATACCTGTGCCTGTCGCAATGGTCTGACGACGCGATGGTACGGGTCTGACGAGTCGTACGGACAGTCTGCCCAGATCACTTCCTGCAGAGTATTCTGGTACATACGCGATATATGAGACAGTAAGGGCGTGTATAGCTGGAACAAATTGAATAGTTCGTTTATTCACTTGTCTATTTAAAGTTGTAAAGATTTTGTGGTTGTACATTTTGTAGTCTGGGAAAGAATTGAAACCAAATATTTCACGCAACGACGCCAATTTAGCACGTGTGTAAGTAGGGAATGGTAACACTTTTTAGTCACATTTATAGAAAAACACTATTTGGAACGCTTACTTTCCAGGTAGTAACAAAGGTTACGTTTAATTCCGAAAGTTCCGGTTATAATTCAACTATGTCGATATTTATACGCAAAAAAATTAGTAAGTATATGAAAAAATATTTATAGAAACATATTGACAGAGTGACTGATTGATTGAGTGTAAATAAAAATACTCACAGACTTGCAGAACATAACTTTGAGCGATATAAGTCGGAGGCCCTCCACTAGAACATTCTGCATTATGTCCTCGAACCTCCTGTATGGCACGGCGATCTGAAACAATGAGGTAACATACATTATTTTACCTACTACGAGTTTGTCATATAACAGTAATATTTTTAATCATTTAAAATGTAAGAGCTACTCAGTTCGGCCTGAATGGGTCATCTAGACCGGAGTGAAACCACGACCTTATAGAAAAACCGATGTGAAGCAACGCTTGCGTTGTATTTCGTCGTGTGAGTGAGGTTATCGGAAGCCTAAGGTTACCCAAAAGGCCGGTAAAGGTTACAGGTGTCCATGGGCGGCGCCGATTGCTTACTATCAGGTGATATTATGTCTGCTCTTTTTGAATTGTGACTGCAAAAGATTGATGCCCTATTTCGTGGCATTCATAACATTCACTTGTCACTCAGAGATACTAATAATAAATAAAGTAGAATGCCTCATTGGCCGAGTGGTCGCAAGTGCGACTGCCGAGCAAGGGGACTCGGGTGCGATTCCCGGTAGGGGCAAAGTAATAATGGGTTTTAAAAAGAATCTCAGTAGTAGCATGGAGTCTGGAATTGTGCCCGGTATAATTATACTCATAACATAAATAGTGAAAAGTGGGTGTTACATTGTACAGTGGCATTAAGTGCTGTAATGCGCACCTCTACCTATCCCTTCGGGGATAAATAGCGTAATGTTATGTATTTTATAAAGTAGTAAAGACAGACAACTTACAATATTAACAGTAACTCTGAGCGAGTACTTGTAGAAATCGTGCATGGTCTCCCAGTCGATGCGCTGCAGCGCTGGCTTCCTGTTCGTGATGTTCAGAGTCAGGTAACGGAAGCTCTTCAGCTGGGACAAGGTGATCAAAGACGACGTACTCAGTTGCTCGTAGTCCACTATTAAGTGCTGTAATTAAGCAATTAGGATATAAAAAATCACTTCACATAGATTTGACGAATTTAATCCTTACAAATATTTGACGCTATATCTTGCAGAACCAGGTTTCAATTAGCCGAAATATTTTATTTTTTACTAAATAAAAAATGGCTGTATCTTCATAAAGGCTACACTCAAATTGGGTGGTTTAAAGCAGGGCTGTCCAGCCGGATTTTTTTAAATAAATTTATTTGGAGGAGTTTTACAAAGGAGTGGCCTTAAATCTAAATAAATAAAGTCACCATAAATGAAATACCGAGGTTCCGGCTCAGAAGTCAGTATCTGACTTTCAGTCAGTTATATCGTGGTGGCCCAGAGGTTTAAGACTCCCGCTTCTCGTGCATGAGGGTGCGGGTTCGAAACCTAACAACGGCAAATACCAATGTGACTTTTTCTGAGTTATATGTACTTTCTGAGATTATCTAGACGCTCCCGACAAACTGTAACGGAAAACACCGTGAGGAAACCTGGGCTTATAATTTTTAATTATAAGTTTGTAATCGCCAACTCGCATTGAGCAAGCGTGATGATCAATGCTCAAGCCTTCTCCGTGTGAGAAGAGGCTTTGCTCAGAAGTGGGCATTTATAGTCTGTTTATGATGATGATGGGTTTTAGTCAGGGAGAGTCTGGCACTATTTCACGGGAAACAATGCATGTTAGTACTTACAGTGATAGTAGAGTATCGCATCAGATGTTGGTTGGTGCTGCTGAGGATGGTATCTGCCATCGCGAGAATGGTGTTGAACTTCAGCGGACGGGAGTAGTACTCTACTTGCTTGTTCTGGAATAATAAATAATTTTATTTAACTAATTATAATATACGACTTGCTCACGGAAATTTATGTAAAATAGCTCTACTCGTTTCAATACAAATCGGAACTCATATTTATGAGCAACGTAAGTTCGCGAAAGCTCCGTATACCTAGTTGCCACTACTCGGGACTTCTATTCATGAACAACCCTACATTTCCACTGTTTTGTGTCCAAATATTTAAGCGTCACTCAATTTGAAGTCGTGGTTAAGTATAGTTCTGTCGCTACAAACTCTTTGCAGAATGACAGAGATGGCACGATATTTAAAAACAATTTAAAATTGAGTAACCTTTCAGTACACAACGCCCGAAGCGTTAGTATGTCTCAAGATGGTTATTACATAAATGCAGCTTAAAGTTTACAGTTCAATATAGGTACTAAATACATATTATTCGCTAATGTTAGTCACCTTGTGAAGAATTAAAGAGAAAACTACGTTCTTTCTAAGCAAAAATTCGCGGTATAATGAGAGTATGATAGAAAGGGAAGATAACAAAGCAAAGATGAAAATTGTATAGAAACTACATGATGAGAAATAGAATGTATGACGTAATGTCTGGCAGGAGAACAAAAGGATGAAAAGAGATATTATACCTAGTTCAGGTAACTTGATATGAAGTCAGGTAAAATAAAAGCTTATTTTGAAAAGACCTTTTAGTGTTCTGCAGAATGTAGGAGTGAAATGATAAGAGCTATTGTTTTATTATTCATGGCTATTTCTAGAACTAAAGGCTAATGGGAATGTCTTTCAATGTCTTGTGGGATAGTAGAAGGCATGTATGAAATGAGGGCGCCCTAGACGACATATACTGACCAGATTGGCGATATATTAACCTCTTATCTGCCGGCATATGAGACACAATAGAAAATGCATTGTGTCTCGCGTATATCGACGTTCCCGGCATAAAGAAAAGAAGGGCCAGGTTAAGCCCGGGTTAGAGAAGAGCCAAATTAAAAGCACCCTTAACCGACGAGCATGCATGAAAAGAGGTATGTAGGAATCGTAGTAATTGGCGTTCCATAGTTTCTGCCTACCCCCATGGGAGACAGGCGTAAAGTTAGGTATGTATGTATGTATGAATTTATGAAATGAGACATCTACTTATCATTAATTTTGTATTGAGGTTTGAGGGCGAGTATGGCCATAAACGGAGCATAGCTACAGTGGTAGTCTTATAGCCGAAATGAATAACTAATTTCACTCCAAAATCTGCGAACTAAGATCCATTTTTGACTAAACAGAGATCAATCCGGATATCTTTCTGATTATTATAGACCGTTACCAATTAATTCTTATATTAAATCTACAAAATGTCTAACGCTCGAATACTGAAATGCTACTAAATACACGCACGATATTTAACTACAACTGTACTTAAATATCGTTCCATCTCTACCATTAACTCGTCGAGTACCGGTTTTGTAGACACAATTATAGAACAATAGGTTGCGGTCACCGGTGACCGCTTGGTGTTTGACAGTTTAACAAAGAATTTACAGTGACAGAACTATATTTAAGCACGACTTAAATCAAGTAGCGTTTGACTATTTCAGCGTAAGTGCATAGAAACACATTTAGGATGAAACTGCGGTGAATGGTAACCTTAATACTAACAGAACAAGTTTGTATGGCATTGATAGCAAAGGTTCAACCTTTAAATGGCAGCGAACTGACGCAAAAGGAAGAAAGCGCTTCCTTAACGCATCTGACGTTTGATTTTGCACCTTTTTACTGATGATAAAGGTTACATTTAGATCGTCATATTACATATATGAGATACACAATACACACGTTACAGTTATCTATACTGAATCATTTATGAAATACTATAACCACTTTACGCAATGATTTATTGTAGTAAAACTATCGTGAGACGCATTAAACAAATTAAATTTTAGGTACATAATTTACTCATGTAACAGTCCTACAAGGTTACTCGACTGGTTTCAAGCTACACCGGGGTCCTAAAATCTTTAAGTCGAAAGTAATCGAGTGCCTTCTTCGATAAGTTATCGTAAGTCATAAATAATAGTTTACTTCTATGAACACTAGGATAATATAAATCTTATAGAGGTATTATTGTCAAGCTGAAGAGTTTGTTGGTTAGTTCATTTGTTTGAACGCGTCTAAGGAACTACTAGTCCGATTTGAATAATTATGTTTGTGTTGCACAGTCCATTTATCGAGGAAGACTATAGGCTATAGAACATTACGCTACGTTCAATAGGAGCCGAACAGTGCGGGCGAAATCGCGCAGAAGTAGCTAGAAAATAATAATACGTACGCTGTATCTCTCGTTTTCATTCTTGACTGCAGCCATCCCGCATCCCATGAAGCCCAACTTCTTCAGGCTCTGTATGTTCTTGTACACCAGACTCTCGATTTGTACCCGGCTAAAACAATTTCAACATTAACATTTTAAAATTGTAAGTCACGTGAAGACAGCAAAGAAGAATACTTTTATCACCATATCTATACTCGAAGGTCCAATAATGAGTTTAAACATGTTTTTGTAATAACTATCGTGAGACATACTAAATTACGATGCTACTAAATTGCGACGTCACCGCGACCGCGCACGCTGCTCATGAGGAAGAACCCCTCTGTGGTTCGAAACTAGTAGAGCTTTTCTCAGTATATTCACATGAGGAACCCGTGATTTTACTTATTGAGTTTAAACATTTGAGAAACTCCAGAACAAACTCTTGCAGAGACTACGGAACATTAATACCGATTTTGGAAGAGGTTGCTTTAATTGGCCCTTTTGGCATATCATCAATTTTATATTGTAACATCGGAAGAGGTAAAAAAAACTTTTAACCTAAAAATTTATATTAGGTACAAACAGAAGACAGCGTCGTTGACCGACTGGTTGCAAGTACGACTGCCGGGCAAGGGGTGTCGGGTTCGATTCCCGGGTCGGGCAATATATTACTGGGTTTTTAAAAACATTCTCAGTAGTAGCACGGAGTCTGGAATTGTACCCGGTAAATGGCAATAGGCTCACCCCCTATTACATGAGACTGACAACATAAATAGTGAAATGTGGGTGTTACATTGGACAGTGGTATTAAGTGCCGTAATGTGCACCACTGCCTACCCTTTCGGGGCTAAAAGGCGTGATGTTATGATGTTAATTTATGTACAAACAGAAACAGCTACAAATAAAACTAAAATCCCTTACCTCTTCAGTTTAATAAATGGCACATGGTTACTCAATTGCATGTAGCTTGGTCCAATGAATAATATCTCCTCGAGATTCCGTGAGTCGAAAAATCTGGAACAAAATTCATACATATTAATAGTATTCATACACAAAAACAACTTTAGGAAAGGTGAAATATGTGAAAGGAAAAGGACATTAGGTAGTTAATCGTTGATAACTTGACAATTTGGTCCTCAAGAGTCAGAGGAAATCTTTACAATTGTGTATTACTATTGTAGACATTTTAAAGAATGGCAGCCCTATAACATAAAATAATAAATGTTTTTTTATTGAATAGGAGACAAACGAGCAGACGGATCACCTGATGATAAGCGATCAGCGCCACCCATGGACACCTGCAACACCAGAGGAGTTACAGGTGCTTTGCCGGCGTTTTAAAAAGGAATACGCTCTTTTCTTGAAGGTTTCAAGGTCGTATCGGTTCGGAAATACCGCCGGCGACAGATCATTCCACAATTTTGCTGAGTGAGGCAGAAAACTCAAACTCAAACTCAAAACTCAAAAGCATTTATTTCAATTAAACCATAATTTGGTACTTTTGAAACGTCAACAAATATGAGATATATAATAGTCTGTCAGTCTGTCCGTCAGTGAAGCTAAGCGCTCGTTTCCAAAATGTCGATTCGAGTGGAGAAGAACGAGCAAGAAACTCCATTCGTTACTCTTTTAAAAAAACGACGTCAGAAGCGCACAGTTGTGGCCTGCCAACCATCTATATATTGGATGCATATGCTGTCGTGAGGGTCGATGGCGAAAAGATGCGGCAGGTATCAGATCAAACAATTCCTCAGAACACTCCCCGTGGTATAAGCGATAGAAAATGCACAAGGAAGCTACATCTCTATGCATTACCAAAGTGTCTAACCGAACTTTACAGTACCAACAAAACGCCTACATCTGTTAGTATAACTACTTGTAAAGAACAGTAAAGTAACATAACATTACATTCACTTAAAAAAAACAACCATTTCTGAAGTAAATATGTTACGGTTTGTTGATTGAAAGCACTGCCCACTGAATGGTAAACGTAAACGGCATTCTTTATCTTTAATTCATAGTTTTATAACATGCTATTTGCATGTTTCATAACTAAACACAACATTGTAGAGGTATAACGATTTACTATAGCGAAGTAAGTTTTACTCGCGGCTTTGCCTGTGCGAATTTTTCGTTAGAGGTAGCTAGCTCATGTCTCTCTCCGTACTCGATATTAAGTATATTATCAGTGGCGTAACTGTAGGGTGGTAAGTGGGCAAAATGTCACCGGCCTCCAGCTGGAGAAGAGGCTCCGTTCAGAGGTTTTTATGTAGGAAAGAAAGAATGAAAAGGAAAACGGTTTATTACGCCAGGCCACACACAACAATACAAAAACACACAAGAAGAAGTTCATGGTGCGTCGCAGCGCGAAAATCCAGAACGCAGCTTAATACTGTGACCCGGGCAGGCTCGAGTCCACAGCGCTGATTTTCAGCACCAGCCTGTATAATAAAGTTCCATAACGGGGCCTACCACACCTCGGCCCACCAGATGGCGCCAGCGTAAACGTCTCTTTCTTCGTCCGATAGGAACTATCAATAGGGTTATCTGAACTTTTCCATTTATATTGAGAACGGGGGCCCATCCGATGAATTTGCCACGGGCCCCGAACGGTATAATTACGCACTGTAGGTATATTATGTATGCCCAATTACCGAATTATTACCGCAAGTATGTGGTAAGACTGAGGATTGTTCCTCCCCTCATACTCAAATCCCCAAAATACAGGCAATGCACTTGTAAACATCTTTGGTATCACGAATGTCAATGGGTGGCACCGATTGCTTACCCATGAAAATACAAAATTCGAAGTCAATTGATTGAGTAAATAAAGCGTAAAGAGGAAATAATCAAACTTACTTTCGCATCAATAACAAGTCGTAGCGAATGCATTCACCTTCCAATGATAAGAACATTTTATATGGACACTAATATCTAATATCCTGTCTCGCAAACCGGGTTGCAATTGCATCTAAAGAGGATGATAATCTGTTTCAATTACTGGCTTGGATATCGAGAAAGTGCCATCCGGTTATCCTGTTTAGTGGCAGTATATATCTGAATGAGGCAGATAGAACATGATATTATCTCTCTTTCTCGGACTCTTAGTATCACCGAGTATAAACATTCGCGAACTTACCCAAGCCTAGGTCATGAAAAAAAATGATGCCGTCTTAGAAACCTACGACCTAGTATTAAAGTACAGTAAGGATTACACAACACTAATAAGCGAAAAAACTAATAAGAATCCACTTCCTCGGCACGCCTTTTACTTACGTGAAGTGTAAAGTTTGACTACTTATACCTAAATACGAATGCATCATTGCTACTTGCGACCAGTCTCCATAACCAATTTCTCTGTAAAATTACCTTCTAATATTCTTGAGATAGAATTAGATACAAACACACACACATTCATACTTCGGATGGTTTGTATGTCAAAATTCTATTTCAGGCAGTAGTTGATCTTTATTCAAAATCTCTGGATCGAACTAAGGTTTTGACGGAATCTTTATTTCATACAACTACATACCAATATCAAAAATTGATCTCATTCCAAAGGATTGAAATCGGTTAGTACTTTCGGCCGTAGTACTAATAAATAGTTTATCGATTATGACTGTTGGACATTCGCCGTTTAAAAGCAGCTCCAAATAACAGTTTGATGCGAATTAAACATTATGTATGTATGCAGACCAAGAGCAGAGTTTTGGAAAGTTTACGTATGACGCTGTATCGTTAAGTAGCTACCGATTACGTTTGTCTCTGATACATTTTAATGCCTAAAAGGGAAACGTTTGTTTGGAGGAGACGACCTAGATATTAGAAGGACTGTCAGTGACAATATTTGAGGATTTGCGTCGTTGTAGAGGCGGTAGTGTAGCTTAAGATCTGTTGGTCTTGGTACAAACAAACAATTTATTTTTTACATTTACGCAAATAGACGATCCACCTCTCTCATTCTGCCCAGTAAAATTATAATGTAATGACTCTTAGGGATATTGCAATAAAAGTTTGAGCACTTCCATCACTTCTTATTGTGTAATTTAACATTTATTCCACAGAATTATTTTCAGGTTGCCTTTTTGGTACTAAGGCAACTTAATATTTATAATTCCAGTTTTATTACAATTTTAGTACAACGCAAAAAGCTACTAAAGTATTTTCTTGTTAGGAATCGGAGCGCAAAATCCAAGAGGCGTAGCCTTTGGAACCTAATACCTTTATCCCTCATTATATGACTGTGCTGAGTATAGTAAATTAGAACAGCGTTTCTCTGCAGACATTACAAGCATTACGATAAATAATAAATTTCTCATTAACGCGAGGCGCTTCACAAATCCCGGGCACAATATCGAACGGCGCGACGCTGAAACTCCTGGTACATTTACTTCGACCCTGGGCCGACCTTCTCAACGCAAAGTATTGTTGTTTGTTGTATTATTAAACAATAAAGCATGGATCCTGCGTTCAATGTGAAAGGTCTACTTATTATTCGCAAGCAAAGTTTGTTTGTGTTAAAATGTCATGGTTGACAAAAGCATAACCCTTTTACAAATCCATTAAATAAATAGAAAACAAAATCATGATTTAAAGTAGTATTTAGGAGTGGAACGAAGCAATCACGTTTACAAATGGAAAAAGATATGGTCTGTTTGCAGAATTAAAAGATTAATACAAAACAAACATCATACGATTAACTATACAAACAATAAAGCTAGACTGTCACTACATTATAACAGACAGCGTACACAAAGACCAAAAACCACTTTCGATATTGGTCCTTCAGTCGACATAATTGGTCCTACGCTCCTACCTACCGCTTCCGTGCGACAGATCACACGAGAAAGTGAACTGAATAAATGGAACAGGTTTATTTATTTTGAATCAACATTACGAGATGGTTTCGTAAACATTATATTGTGCTATGCGTACCGATGTTATTGTTACACCACTTTGACGTCGACGGCGCTACGCGACCAACGGTATTGATTAAACACGTTCTAATGTAAGTCTCAATCGATGCAGGTTTAGTCTGATATCGACTGTCTTCGCTGTATGCAGACGTAACTACTAATATTGCGTTGTATAGCTGTTTCAAGTCAATCATACATACATGGCGTTCGCATGACTGGGCAGTTTATTTCTTAAGGCTTATCAATTTATCATAATGATTACAAATATGTTTGGTTTCATACTTTTGTGGTCAAAAATTTTATTTTAAACAGCTTCGGCGGCATAGAAATTCTTACAACACCTAACTACCTCAAGACATGATGAATAATATTTAGTAAACATCCCAAAATAGCTCCAGACAGCCTCCAGATAAAAACGAAATTGCCAAATTCAGTATAGCCTCCACAAGTCCCTTACTGCCTACGACTTCGTATTAAATCCACCAGATATTTATATCACACCAAAAATATCCGCGAGATTTTATCACTCCGAATCAATCTTGAAATTTTCCAAGCGTCTAAATCAGTCAAATGTCAACTCTATAATCCAGATTCAATTTACGTGAAAAGTTATTTAATCACAGTGAGATTACGTTATCATTTTGAATGAACCCTTACGGAGCGTAGGTGCGCTTGTACTGGGTCTATTTATAGGCTAGACGGGACCTAAAATCGATATTGCAAGACCGGCAGGTACCTCGTATTACTGAGAGCATTTTAAGGTCACGGGCACATTGGGAGACTCAAAGGTTATTTCGCATTGTTCAGTATTCAATCATTTCAGGCAATGGTTATGATTCGATTGCCCATTTTTGATTGTGGTTGACAATCCCATTATTTTACAATAGGCTGTCATCTATGCTCATCGAAGCAAAACAAATTATTGGTAGGACATACCTATGTGAATTATCGTACTGAGATCTATAAGACGTGTATGGTACAGGAAATCAATTGTAGTCTACAAACTGAATGTGCCACTCGTACTCTATATCAGAGGATCGCTCATCCATAACGTTAACTATACTATCGACGTGATAGATTCATACTGAATTATGCACCCAAAGGACTAAGTATTTAAGAACCACTTTTTGACAACAAGGACTAAAATGAAAAGTTGTTAAAGTCCTAACAATTCATAAAAGAAGCCCTGAATACTGTTTACAATGCGATTATTATTCGATAAAATTATTATAAGAAGGGATTTTCTGTTTTCTTTTATCATTTCTTAGAACTTGTCGAATGTGTCCCTTTTAGGTATCTAGGAATATAGTTGTTATGTATTAGCCGTTAATCCTATAGGGACACACTTAAACATTACAGGCACGTGTAAATTACTTTCTAAGTTCTTTTTGGGGACCTAAATGAGCGTCGTTTTATTGAAACTTCATAATATTATAAATTCGACAACTTATAAATCGTTTACTAAAATCACACAAATGTAAAACTGTAATACAGAAGGGAAACTCATTTCCCCTTTGATTTAGTAATCGGATAAGTGTTATACTCAAGTAAGTCAAAGTGTGGATGTCGTAAACACACAATGTAAGTACGGGATGCATTTTTTAAAGTAAAAGGATGTAGTTGCAAGGTAGATTTTTTTGGCATTTACTTAGCTAACTTTTTTTTTATGTAGAGCGCTATTCTCAGAAATGGTTGACTAACAAACAATAGGTGAATTATTCTATTTCTGGGTTCATAGGACATTTTAATATAATGTTGACAATTATTAATAAGAATAGTACAATTAAAAAATCAGTTACTCAATTTTTCATTGAATTTAATTAAATGCGAAAGATGTCAAACAAAAGTATTCATATAAACGTATAAACGATTATAGCTAGATTAATTATCTGCTCCATATTTTTTTTTATAGCATAAGTCGGTAAACGAGCAGACGGATCACTTGATGGTAAATAATCGGCGCTGCCCATGGACACTCGAAACACCAAGGCGTTACAAGTGCGTTACCGGCGTTTTCGCAATTGGGAATTTGAGGATTGTGGAGGATTCGGGGATATATAAGAGAATTTATCAAGATCATTTTTATTATTTTCGAATGATCATTCGGTTAGTTTCGAAATGTGTTGACAATAAATTAATTGTCACGTACCAACTTAATATTGCATTAGAAGGCAATTAAAACATCAAACAGTTAAACGTGCGAAAGTAAGTTTGTTTTATATTTATAACACTTTCACGTCCAAACGTGCTGAATAGCTTTAGAGGAATTTTATAGAGATAGATGACCTTGTAGATACTATATTTGCTGTGTAAATAAAACTTGTAAGTATCGCTGTCGGTTGCGTTGGTCGGACAGAGACGATTTATCGGAAACCGTCAGGTCAATATTTCCCTCTACAGCTCAACTGGTATAATATAATTCATCAGCGGTAAAGGGTGTCCCAACTGTTGCCCGTAACTACGTTAATAATTTTTAATGGAATAGGGGCAAACGAGCTGACGGATCACCTGATGGTAAGCAATAGAACACCCCCATTAACGAGGAGTTCCAAGTGCGTTGCCGGCTTTTTAGGCACGGCAGGCTCACGCTCGCTTGGGAGCACCCAATTGTAAGTGAACAGCGACGCCTTTAGATGAATTACAATTACGTAACCTCTGGCTTTTAGGAAAGGAGTTTTCGACAAAAAATTTGGTCCTTCGGTACCGATAACCTCCCTCATGCAGTGTTTAATAATAATAATTATAGTAATTCAAGTCATAGGTTTTTTGTTTTGTAGGAAATATTTCAAACTGTGAACGTATAAAAATGAATAAAGAAGTTATTATACTCACTGTGGGAACACAAGATTCATGAATTTGTCGATCTCCGGCTCATTGCAGTCTATGTACAGGTGCAGTTTGCGCACGTTCTTCTTGAATACGCGAGACACGAACTTGCACTTCTCTAGTTGTTTCACTCTCAGCTTCAGTAATTCCCTGTGGGGTACAAATAAACATTAAATTAAAACTTTACTTATTCTAATGTGTCTATTTCATTAGCGTCTACCAGTGACTGCCTGTGTTCCCGGGAAAAAAGTAGTCCGATTTTTTATGGAATAGTCTTCATGGGCGGTGGTCGGCAAACAAGCACCAATCGCTCGTTTGCCGACCACCGCCCATGAACACTTGCAACACCCGAGGAGATGTGCGTTGAAGATGTGCGTTGTAGGCCTTTTGGGTTTGGGGATTGTGGATGGAAGAATATTGAGCCTCCTGTAACGTTGCTCATTATTTATTCCAGAGTGTAATCTAGCACTGCGCTAAACACACGGAACAGAGATTTTGCGTGAAAGTATTATTTTTTTATATTTGATGAGCCGATGTTTGACCACTATCTCGCCTAGTGGTAAGCGATGATGCGGTCTCAGATTGAACACGTTAACCCATAAGCAACCTATTCACTCGGGCCTTAAAGACACCCAGGTTATACCCTTCAGGAAATACAGACTCTGGCAAAGAATTCCACTTGCGCACCAGGAAGCTTGATGCGAGATATACAAGAGTAACATAGTTACATTAATGGATCATCAGAAACTTTATTAACGTCCGGCCAAACGCCGAAAGGGTAGGTAGAAGTGCAAATATGCAGTGTAACACCCATTTTTCACCACTTCTATTAGGAGTCTCATGTATTAGGGAGCGACTCTATTGCCTTAAATACTTTACATCAAAAACTTTCACAGTTACGTATACATAATATTGGTAAGAAGTAGAGCGATTGCTTTGTATGCGGCCGTCACCGCGACAGGTGAGCTCAAGGTGTTTCTGCGGTGCTGGCGTCGAAGTAAAAGATTTATGTGTTCCGATCGATCTTTCATTTGCAGAAAGACGTTTAAGACTTGTTGTTCTAGCTAGTTAGTTCCTTGTACTCAACGATGGGGCAGACAGATGCCAGGTTATCTAAGCTAAAATGCATAATTATGTAATTCAACACATAGGTACTTTTTAACAGTTACGTCTTAGGTTTTTCGAATAATGCAACTGCCGAGCAAGGAATTTCGATTTCCGGGTCTTTCAAAGAATTATTGAGTTCTTTTCGGTATTTTGAAAATTTTTCAAATCAACGCTAATAAATAATCACGGTATATGTCAATAGGATTATAGGACTCACCCCTATCAGATGGTTCTCATAACATACCTAGAGAAAAGTTCATGTTACATTGTATAAAACCACCTTTGCCTACTTCTACATACGAGCATTAAAACGCGTGATATTATGTTAAGAACTGAGATTGTGTTCTTTGAATTCATAAACAGTCAATTGCTCAATCAGTACAACAATTGTCTCATTAAATATGATTGGCTCTCATGTAGACAGTATGTACACAAACATAAGAGTTGTACCTACTCTTTATGTGTGATGTTACAAATTACAATGTAATAAAATGGAACAATAGTTATTTGCTAATACTGCAAATACATAACTATAATTGTAATAGGTAAGGCGATTATAGATAGAAGGTTTATTGTTCGACAATTGTTACATTTGTTATCATAGACCCCTATATGGTATAGAGCGGCAAATGAGTAGAGAGCACCTGATGGCCCATGTAGATCCGTAACACGAGAGAGGCTACAAGGCGTTGTTGACCTTCTCAAGAGATTCAGGATAGACCCTCCACGGCGAAACCGCAAATAACACATGCGTAGATTTACGCCCGTTTTCTGTAAGACTGGTGGTATCACTCCTGTCGAGCCGACCCATGAGTATTGAAGCATTCAAAGCAGTGAAAAATTGGATCAGTTTATCTATTGACAAGCGTAGGAGAAGAGGCATGCTTCGGCACGCATGGGCCGGCTCGACCGGAGTCATACCACGGCCTCACTGAAAACCGACGTGAAACAACGCTTACGTTGTGTTTCGTCGTGTGAGTGAGGTTACCGGAGGCCAAATTACGCCCCCCCTCCCCAGTTAGTGTCCCCAATTCCCGAATCCCCCACAATCCTCAAATTCCCAATTCCCAAAAGGTCCGGTAACGCACTTGAAACGCCTCGGTGTTTCAGGTGTCCATAGGCGGCGATGATTGCTTACCATCAGGTGATCCGTTTGCTTGTTTACCGGCTTATACCATAAAAAAAATTGACAGCCACCAAACCTGCCCTAAAATTAAAACTAGAAGAAAACTTCTAAACAATCTACTTACTTGTGTCCCTCATAGACATGTATAGCGTCCCGCCAGTGTCGACAGACTGACATCGCTGCTAACGCATCCTCCGTGCTGAGGTGTTCCAGTATGCACCTCAGTGGAAGAAGCGGTATGGTGCTCCATGTGTGTGACATCTGAGAACAATAATAACCTTGTAATAAGGGTTGTTTTTCTATGTACAATACTTGACTGACTGCACGGTTGGAGCAGTGGCTTGGCAACTGGCTGCCGCGCAACGTGTCGCGGGTTCGTTTGCCGCACAGAACAACTCTTTGTGTGATATCCAAAGATTGTTGTTCTGGGTCTGTGTGTCATGTGTATGTGAAGTTGTATGTTTGTAAATGCATTTGTAAAAACCCACACGCGACACAGTAGAAAATACGAGTGTGGGGTAACATTTAACAAAAAATGTTTGGTGCATGAAATCCAATTTGGAGAATTGTTGGAAGGAGGTCACTTCCATATCGTTTTTCTGGAAGTTATTCGAGGAGGCTCTTGTGTCTTAGATGATGATATTTCACAAGTACCTAATGCTTGGCCTTAGTAAGTAAAAAAATAAATAAGTTGTTTAAAAACCCTTTAATTTTATTGCCACAGATATAAACATGCCAATATCCTAGTCTTATGTTATAGATAAATGTTACCCATTTAAAAGCACCCTTACAATGTTTTAAAATTCCATATACATCACACCTTACCATATACATCACCACATTCCATATAAATTAAATAAAATCCCCGAAGGGGTAGGCAGAGGTGTAATTTCGGCACTTGATGCCACTGTACAATGTAACACCCACTTTTCACTATTTTTGTTACGAGTCCCATGAAATAGGGGTAGGGGGTGAGCCTATTGCAATATACCGGGCACAATTCCAGACTCCGTGCTACTACTGAGATTTTTTGAAAAAGCCCTGTAATACTTTGTCCGACCCGAACCCGACACCCCGTGCCTGGCAGTTGCAATTGCGACCACTTGGCCAACGAGGCAGTCATGTTAAAATTCCATGTATATATAAGTAATATGCAACGTAATACATTATTTAATTCACCATGTCTCCATAGAAATATTATGATAAGAGGTTTTAATCAGATAAGCTTTTGTAACGGTTGATTTACTAATACAACTAGTTGAGTTAGCAACACATTTTATAGTTGGACACGGTTTTTAGATTCAATCATATTAATATTATAAATGAAAAAGTTAGTGCTGGATGTCTGTATGTAACTCATTCATGTCAAAACGGCTACAAGAATCGAGCGGAAATTTGAAAAAAGGGGTAGATTATCTGGTTTGATCTGGAATACTACATGGGTCACTTTTTATCCCACATGAATGCGAGGAAAGATGCCGGCAGAAGGTATGGCAATAAATATTGTCTATGGATATTGCTATTATTAACTTTGTTTGCATGTTTTGTTTGAAGTAAGTAGCTTCTATGTCACATTAGGTTGAACCGGTAATGATAGATGTAAGTGTGATTATAAAAAAATAAATTAATTAATGTTGAGTAGCGTCATTATAGACACAATTATAGAACAATAAGTTGCGGTCACCGGTGACCGCTTGGTGTTTGACAGTTTAATTAACATGAGTTCAACCATTGATGTGATATTGCAATGGGTTCCGTCACATGTGGGTTTACGGGGGAACGAGGAGGTTGACCAGTTAGCAAAGACTTCTGTTGTGGGCGGTATTGAACTGAATATTACTCTGAGCTACTTTGAACTTCTGCCAAAATACAAAATTGAATGCTTTAATAGTTGGAAAGAATATTTTAATAAAATGTCATTAGAAAAGGGAATTTGGTACAAGACATTGCAATGTGAACCTCCTCGTATTCCTTGGTTTGCCAATATTAAGTTAAATAGAAAATTAGTAATAATGGCGCATAGACTACGGTCGGGACACGTTCCACTCAACAAGTTTCGGCACTTAATGGGGAAAAGTGACAGTCCCAACTGTGCACAATGTGATGTGATGGAGGATGTCCATCATTTGTTGGTGGAATGCGTCAGGACCCGAGCTGCTAGAGAGGTGCTGATGAATAATTTTAAAATTAATTTGATAGATGTTGGTTTTGTTCAAAGTATATTATCAGAGCCTGTCTCGAATGCAGCTATTTTACTTTACAAAATAGTATATAAGGTCTTTAAGTCGGAATAGCGTTTAATTCATGTATTAGTTTATGATGGGGCTGGCATGGTCGTATTGTGACCAAAAGCCCCTAAATATATAACAGATATTATAAAAAAAAAAAAATAATGAGTTCAACCATATTTATGTAAATTATTTGCTTCTAAAATACTTATTAACTTACATAACAGTTAAATGATTTAGTCATGCTAGCAAAATCACAATAAAAAAATAACTAGGTAAATATCTTGTTAGTAAAACTGCTTCGTTGGCCGAGTGGTCGCAAGTGTGATTGCCGGGCTATGGGTCTTGGGTTTGATTCCTGGGCCAGGCAAAATATTACTGGGATTTTACTTAAAAAAAAATTCTCAGTAGTAACACGGCGTCTGTATATGGCAATAGGCTCACCCCCCATGCATGTGAATTATAACATAAATTGTGAAAAGTGGGTGTTACATTGTACAGTGGCATTAAGAGCAGTAATGTGCACCTCTGCCTACCTTTTCAGGGATAAAAGGTGTGATGTTATGTTATGTGTAAGTAAGTAATGATATTAGAGCAGAAACATCATTATTTTAGTTAGCAAAAATTAAATCTTAGTCAGCAAGTCATTGCAAAGTAAATTGATATTATGGAGCAGACTGCTGATGGAATCTTTTTTTTGCCAGCTCATACATAAATGGCATCCTCTTTGAATCATTTTGTGAAGTTGTACTTAGAATCAAGAACATGGCAATTATATGTAGAAAGATGTACTGAATTAAGCTACCATATGTTTATGTTAGACAGCTATAAGTACCTTTACTTTTTTTATTAGAATTAAAAAAAAACTTATTTTAAATAATGTTCATATAAAAATGGTATTTATAGCTTCATAAATAAGAATGAGTGTGACATATAACATTTTCATATTAATTTTTAAAGAGCGTAAATTTATTTTATTTTTTGTACCAATCAGAATCAGTTACTCAACATTATAAGAAGAGGAGAAGAAAGAGTTGAGAATGAATATTTTATTTAAATAAAAGATTCAATCATTTTCTAAGAAAATATTAATGGTTTTTAAAACAGGTACCTAATAACTAACACTGACGAGTTTCAGACAGGAAACTAGCGACCAAATTAATCGATTTTTTAAATTTACCTTCAAGTAAATAGTAGCAGGATTTAATAGGAATATGAATTAGCTGATTATTACCGTATTTTGTAAATAATATTCAAGGAGCGACGTTCGTATTTGGTGACACACTAGCTCAGCTGTTAAATATTTAGGCGTGACGACTTAACAGCTGTGATTTTTTTGTGAAAGTGGGTTAACATAAAAACAGTAAATACAATGTCAGAAACACAAGCAAACCGTTATATGCGTTCGAGACGACTCAGTATACATCAATTTTGCAATTTCACACAAGAAAGTCAATACAAAAATATAATTTTAGAAAACTGCGACGATTACATGAGTACAAAGAAAGGTCATTTATCAATACAGGTTTTACTTACCTTGTATTTTTCACAAGTTTAGTATCAAGCTTAACACTATTTTCCCTGCTCTGTTGCGCGTATGATGTCGTTTGTAACAGTTAATTAAGAGAAAGTCGGGACGTTATTTTTCGTTTACACGTCCATTGTAACTTGTAATATCGCGCAAATTAACGTTTACAAATGAACTGACAGAAAAGACGAATATTTAACGACGTTCGGATTACCGCAACGATGTTTCAACCACAAACAAAAATCTTAAACTAATACATGAATTTTGTGAATTGCAATGTTAAATTTAGTTTTATTTAAATTTTCAGGTACTGACGGATGCATACATTACGGAATAAATAATTTATTCGTGTCAAATTATTTAGTAAATAACTATTCCACTATAAAGAGTCTGTTCGAACAGTGTATCCAAACGTTTATTTTGACGTTTATTTGACGTTTTTTGCATAATGTTGCAAGTGGTGAAAAAATAACGTGAGTTTTGCCACACAATAGAAAAAATTGGTAAAAATTGAAATAAATATTTATATATAATACTTATACATCAACTATGCAAATGAAGAAATATTTAAAAATAATCTACTACAATTACTGTTTTATTATATTGGACGATGCAATTAAGAATAAATTCAAAATTATTTTTAGAGCAATTCCTTACTTTGTTCGAAAGTTGCAACACCAACACGAAAATGGCGGCCAAAAATCAATTTTGAATTGTGACAGCCGCGGCCGCAGTAGTTTTGTCACAAAATAAATTATTTACCAAGTAAATAAAGCGCGTTCCCGGTGTTAACAACGAAAAATGTTAGTCGTCTTTGTTCGTTCTACGAGGCGTAACACTTTTCTTCTTTAATTAGGTGCGATAGTTTCAACATATGATCGTAGTTACTATAATAGTCGATGATGTAAGAATCTGAAGGTCTCGGGTGTCTTGTGAGTGCATAGTTTTATTGTTATTGTCTCGAGGACTGTTTGAAGAGTTTTCGCCATGGAGGGTGAAGATGGGAGTGTGGGGAATCCCGATAAAGAAGATTATGAGAGCAGTACTCATTCAACCCCTCAAGAACACAGATCTTTTGCGGAGTTCGCAAAAGACAAACTGGATAGCGGTGCGTATTTTGATATTTTATGTTGGGCTTGTAAACAGATGTTTTAATTATGTCTATAAACATGTAAAAAAATAATATATTATATTTTTGGCTTTTGTTTTAATGATTTCAATTTATGAAAACTATATATTTGCGATTATTTTTTGTAAAATTAATTATTCGCCTTTGATTTTATTATCTCAGAAGTAATACCTATGCATTAGCTTAAACAGTGAATTACCTAAAATTAATTGGTTTTCACAAATATTAAATTCTTTTTAAATAATGACTAAATAGAAACATTATTTCGAGGTGTAACAGACTATTTGATTTAAGCGACATTTTGGGCGATATTGAGTTATATATATATTCGGAATTAGCGAATTTTTCTCCTTCGAATATATCTCGATTTTATCTTACGAAAAAAACGTTTTTTAGTTTGTTAACTATTAACAATTCAGCATTAGTGTTTCTAGTTACAAAACACATATTAGTATGTATTTATATTTTTAAATAGCATTTAATAACTCACATACAGTCGCAAATTCTTTTAATTTCATTTTCAAGATTTAACTTTTGTATATCCTCACTGCAATTAAATTGTAAATATTAAAATAATAATTTTGCCCAGCTGGTCGTGAGCTTCGTCGCCGCCTTCCAATGGCAGGGCAGCTGGGAGCTCATCTGATGCATCCTCGCCGACTCCTGCTGCATTCCACACCGACACAGCACACAGATGTTGTGTTAATATTTCCTAAAGGTAAGGTAAATTATTTTTTTCATTTATAAATAATTAACACAAAGCTTACCTTGTAATGAATTAAAGGTAAAATGAAAGAAAATGAAAAGAAGCTTAAATTTTATAATAGTATTATTAACTCTATTAATAATCAGACTCTCTGTGATACATCCTAAAGTTTGATAATTAAACTTTGACTAAATTAATTTGATTTATTACAAATTAATGTTATAAACCTAATAAATATAAAATCCAATTACTGTAACTATGTGCTAAAACTTCGTCAGCTAATTCAATAGACAGGCATTTGTAATCTACTCACTAATAAGTTCTATTTGAGTGCTCATGAACTTGATAATAGATCCAATTGACTTCAGGTTATTTTAGGACATAATTCTTATTAGACTTAATGTACTATTCAATCTGAGTCAGTTGAATAATAAGGATTCAAATAAGATTCTATAAGAATTATTTTTAAAAGTTGCCCCACACTAAGATTTTCTTCTGTGTTGTGGGTGCGTTTACAAACATAAGTTCACATACACAGGGCACCCAGACCCGAAACAACAATTTGTGGATCACACAAAGAGTTGTTCCGTGTGGGAATTAAACCAGGTTGCCCAGCCACCGCACCAACCGTGCAGTCATATAAACGCTTCCTGCACACTAAGGTACATGTGATAAACTTAATGGCATGGGCATTGTCTACCGGTCCTTTGGTTGGGTGATGACAAACCGATGGCAGATGCAAGAAGCCAGCATATGCATAAAAATTAATAAATTTTTAATTAAATTTCTCTTTGTAGTGCATCTTTTGCAGAGTAAGTAGCATGATTACAAAGATATAACATTAAGTTAGTCAAGTCATAATAGTCATAATACCTACTTAGAAATGAAAAAAGTATAAGGCTCAATCAATCATGCAAACAGATATCACCAGTATTAACTTCACATATCATTACGACTTTTATCCTCGTATGGGTAGGCAGAGATGCACATTACGGCACCTAATGCCAATTTTCACCATTTATGTTATCAATCCCATGTAATGGGGTTGAGCCTATTGCCATATACCGGGGACAATTCCAGACTCCGTGTTACAACTGAGTTTAAAAAAAAAAACAATAATACTTTGCCTGACCTGGGAATCGAACCCGAGACCCCTTGTCCGTCAGTCGCACTTGCGACCACTCGACAATGAGACAGTATTAACTTCAATCCGTATCCGTCCGTTCCTATGAACTACTTACATTGTGTAATTGAGTTTGATTGGATTGGTTGCAAAGAGTAAACTACTGATTGAATGAGAATATTTTATATGCAGAAGCCTGATTTTATAATTTCCAGACAGATTGGTGCAATGTACTCACTTTACTTTGACAATAGTAAGTACTTTGTATTTAGCACTCATTTAGGAAATAATTCTAGTTAGTTAACAGATCGAACTGTGTGACCTAGCTAATAATACATAGGGATAACAGAAGTGAAGAATGAATTTCGAGAAATACTCTATTATTTTTAAGTCACACTAGTGACAAGACTCTAATTAATTTATAACACTAAATTGAGTGAGAAAAACCCCACGCTAGTTTCACACAAAATGAGTAAAGAATATTAATTTAAAAAACATTCAAACATGGTCGTTAGTTAATTCGTGAAACTGAGAAAAAGTAGGTACGTAAGGAATAAAATATCTAGCAAAATATTCTCACATTTCTATAAAATTGTACAAAAAATTGCGAATGTTGCGGCTGTCCGTAGTAACGATGCATTTGTCCATTTGGAGTGTATCTTAACGATGCTTTAAAATTTGACGTTATATGAACAACGTCTCATTATATGAACTAAAATAAAACGCAATTTTAGCAATTACCTACGTTAATCTTAATAACATGTATTATTCATAGGCGAAGTTCCTATCCACAAGAAATAGGTACCATAAATGATGTGTTCTAATCATTATTGCTTTTCTTAGCTCATCTGATCATCTTTTAACTACTTGAGAGTTAAGCGTAGGATTCACGAAGCTATTTTCTCCCGCGCACGCAGTCTTTGTAGTATACAGATATGTATGTAAAATTTAAAGCACATTTCACGAAGCGTTTTACCTACGCCCGCGGTGTATGCGATTGTTTGCAGCTCCCGCAGCCGCGGCGGGTTGCACCCGCGCGCCCTGCGATTGGCGAGCGAACACAATAGGAGCTCAACTGATTGTTTAACCGCTTGTCTTGCAATAATCAACCGCCAACTTTGCGGGTGATTATCACAATCGCGGCGGCTCCAGTAACGCAGAAAACTGCGGTCTCGTGAGTGCGGGTGCGGGGGAAAATGGCGTCATGAGTCCGTAGCGTCAGAGAGTAGTCAGTAGAGAGAGTACTTAATAGTATAGTACCTACCTTGCTACACAGGACGACAGAATTCCACATTAGGTACGCGTAACTTAGATTTACGACTTCTAGAAATTGAAATAAATATTTAGTCTGACCCTCGTAGCTCGTAGCAGTTATGATCACTAGACTAGACCAGTACAAAAATTCAAGAAAATACAACGAATTGTATTTGCAAGTTTTTCTAACTGAAAGTGGTGCACTGCAGTGTAGGTAACTGTGTAAAATTATGTATTTATGTGTGTGTAAGTTCGAAGTTTGCATGAAGTAGGTGTGTAATACTCGTGGCTCGTGTACACTTCCGCGGCGACCCATATTTTTCTCACGCTCGCCTCTGAAAATTCCAAATCTAGTGGACGGTTTTTGCTTTGGCTGATTCTATTGCTTCTATTCTGATGTATTTGGCGCCACTATCCCGTTAAGTACTATAGATCTAATGGTACACTACTGCCCCTAGTGACTAATTTAAACGAGACAACTTCGTTAATATTAGACTTCGAAACTTAATTGGAAGTTTGAGACATTAAAATGGATGAAATTAAGATACATACATGTGATATGAACTTAGGAGCATTAATAACGTAGGACACATCCAATTATTTCTTCAGGGAATACAAAGTCTTGTGTTGTGGTTGGGCTCCCAGTCTTTATAAAAATATTGCACAGTATGAAACACCTAGGCTAGCGTGTTGTTTTGATTGTATTGCAAAAAACAACGTTTTCCCTGTTAATAAAATTACAGTAAAAATGCTGTGTATAATATGGCCATAGAAAGTACGTTTACCCGACCCAAATGTACTACAATATGACCAGCCGACCCTTACGCACACATAGTTACTTTGTATTGTTATTATTATTGAAATATGGACAGCATTTGTATGTAGGGAATTGGTATGTTGCCAACACACGTATTGTGTAGACTTCGTAAGCCTAATTTCTTTACATGTTTTGTATAGCCTTAATACATGCAATCGAGCTTATATCCTGCTGGTTAGAAGCGGGAATTTGGTCATTAGGGGGGCGCCACGATCGATAAAAGTCCCTTTGAGCAGCTCGTCAAGATTACGATCACTTTGAAAAGTGTGAGTACGCTATTTGGGTTTATATGTTTTCGTAATCATTGTAATTTTCTTTATTGTACATCGTGTCTTAAATTATAAGCTCGTATCGTCATATCGTAAATTGATCTCTTCGTGAAATAGGCTGATCTAAATATAATACAAATTTAAACGGACGAAAAACCAAAACCAAGTCCAGGCGATTAAAACGTGGGCAGACATAGCAGTGATTTAGTAAATGGATTCTATCTATCCGATCCCTTGGTCCAAATTCGAAATTAATCAAGCAACACTGACATTTATTAATGAAACCTTCTTTTGTAACGTTCCAACTTGGGAGACTCCGTTTCTATGAAGACGTTCGCGTGGTTTTATCTCAATATTTTATATACGGTCACGCCTATATTTCCTCGAGGGAATACCCAATATGAAACGCGTAGGATTTATGATGCTACACCTTCATTTCGCCGATGAAGATAACGTTCATATGTTTTTGAGAGAGCTTCCAAGTTATCTCCGTATTTTCGCCGTAGTAATTTTACTATTCATAAATTTTTGAGAAGAATTATAGATTAATTTTTCATTTATATCGTATTAGTAGAATCTTTTATGTGGATGACTAATATTAACCTAGTTTAAGTTCAAGAGAGGTCATATAAAGGCGTGACTTCTGACTGCAAACACCCAAATGCTACCATACTTTTAACTTAGGTACGAAAATAAATAAGTCGTAGTTAACCCATCTCTCTTTTGCTGAGCTCATTGTTACTCTATTACATAAGTAGGTATTCGTTTCAAAGGGGAAGGTTTTCAATCATGTTACGTTGGTGTTTTCTCTCCTAATTTGCAGTATACAGCTTTTCCATTTTTTACGAGCCGTCATCAAAATATGCTACCCGCTAAGGATGACCTTCAAATGCGAGGTTTTATATCACACTACACAATCACCTATTCATAAAGGTTGCATAAATTTTACGAATTTCGTAATAAACAAAAGAGTGCTCATTATTAAAGCTAGGTACTTTTATAACCTGATAAAATTAATTGAAATTCCCTCGTATTGTTTGACCTGAAACTGCAAAAATAACCTTTCCATTGTTCGCTAAACGGTCCCTGTTCAGAATGAGAGGTCAAGCGTTCTGTCGATTTTACCACGATCGTGGAATACGACCGACTCGACAAAATTGAAGGAAGAAAGTGCTTTTGGAATTGACAGGCGCTAAGTGGGTCCCGGTTCTCCCAAAAGGACCACTTCGCCCGACGCCTTTATAGAAAGCTTCTTACTTTTCACTGCACTTAACGATTTTTCTGCTTTTTCGCTGAATATAATACGGATCTCGTCCTTCTTCGTCTTAAAAATACTTCTTTCGAGATTCAAATATCGCTCCAATGTTCGCTCACCTGAGCAAAATATGAAGTTACGTTACATTTTTTTTCCTTTACCGTTTTTATTATCTGCGGTGTAGGTACATTAAAGTATCGCCCATAAATCACAGCTATTTATCTATACAGTGGCTTGGAACGAAAAAAATGGCCGAATGCTCGGAAATATCTCATTATTCATCCAAATAAAGCATCTGTGTTCTACTTTACTAGACCCGTCTGAAAGATGTCGCATTTCATGGTACGCGCACGAATTATAAATCTGAGTCTTTACTGTTCGCATTAGGAAACGACATTCAATTGATTCCCCAGCTTTATATCGAACAGATACGGTAATCGGTTCTGCGGCGTACCTCCATGAATTTATTAATGTAAAGTACATGTTTAGCTTGAAAACGTATTGTGAAGGCGAAAGGTAAAATGTGAAACGAATGTGTTGCGGGTTTTCATTTGCAAAAGGTCTTTGTACGGGTTGTTTGAACATGAATAAGTAATTTACTGCATGTCAGAGCTACTGTAATTAATTGTAATCATTTATGCCTTTTGGTTTTGCTACCTGATTCGAGTTATAAGCGAAATACCTCCTCTATTACTCCTTGACTGTTGAAAAATTAAATTAATTTCAGAGTAAAGTAATTTAGCAGAAACTAACAAGACGGTCCTTTGAGACAACCGTAATGGTTGCCTCAAGTTTGAACATACAAAGACAAGGGACCTATTAGTTCTAACATAGGTACCAATATTATATTCGCAAATATGATTAAAGAACAAAAATTTTATAACTGTCTCTTCAGTTTAAAAAACTTCGTAACTATTTCCCATGAGCATTGTTTGCTTTGAAATGTGTCCAGAAATGGCATCATTTCATGTTTAAAACAAATGTTAGTTTAGATACCAAGTTGGCTGGGATATTTTTACTCTAGTCGGTATAAAAGTTTTGGCGTGACTCCAGACTTGGTATTCAGCAAGCCTTTACATTTTGTCTGATGTACGCCATTCTATGTAGAAATGTTCGTGTTAACTGCTGGCGTAACTTGGTACATACAATTTTCACGTCAGAGCTTTAAAATGTAAGGTGGAGGTTGCCTTTATTAAAGGCTTTAATGGTTTACTTAGGCGACCTGTGTTTGCTCCGTTTGCGTTAAAATATTTTAATTTTACAAAACCGAGGGAAGAATGTTGTATGCCTTGCCATGTTTAATGGACCTTCGCTGTATAAATATATTACACAGGATTTTACAGAAGATTTTCTGATTTCGCTGGTTTAAAGTCATAAAAGACGACAAGGGGTGACTCAAATGCGCTTAATTTATTCAAAATTTAGAAAACATAATGAATTAATTATTTCGTTTTTCGGCTTACTCGCGTAATTCAGCTACCGCGACTGTCGCGCTGCTACAAACCAGTCGAGTTCCTCGTCAAATAATTACGTGAGTAAGCCGAAAACAATAATATTTAATTTAAAATGTCTCACAAAAGTTATTAGATAAAAACACAATGACTTCAGAATCTAAAGTGTCCATTAACATCACATCATCAGAACTCGATTACTTCATACAACACAATTAAGATAATCTTTACTCGTCACAAATGTATTGGCAGCTTGCCAAATCCAGTTTACTTAAAGGAACGACCAACCGAACAGATGAACGGGCTGGTCATGAACTTGTTAATAAGGGCTCGATTCGATCCCTGATGTAAAGCGGAAACTGGCGACAAGCCAACGAATCGAATCGAGAAAAATAAAGATTTGGAACGTAGACGAATAAATCACGAACTTAATTTCCGCCAAATTGTATCCGAACTTCCGAATTTTCGTCTGCGTTTGAGTCAGATGGTTTTGATTGTAAACAAGGTGGGGATCCCCTGTCTAGTCCAGTGGTGTGCGAACTTTCTTCAAGTTTCCAAAAGTTTTTGACGACGACGACGAAGCAGTTTCTAATACTTCCAATGCATCTATTATTCTATCAAAATATAAACTCAGGTCGAATATCGACCTACCATCTATTACCGTTTCGAAGGACACATTTTCGGCGGAGAGATTACATCGTTTCGCGTGCCCTACTTGCCCAACATGACATCTAGTCGGTCTACAAAGTTAATATTTTAGATACCGTGGGACTATACAAATGCCAATATTCATGACAGACAAGAAATCGAAGGTGTTTTATATAAGTGCCATTTTGGATAGATTATAGATATAGGTACTGAGGATTTTTATTAACTTTTTTTAAGTAAGTATGCTTACTTTTTTCTATTTAGGTAACTTATTAATGTAATCTTCAACAGGTCTCCCAGACAGTATGCTGTTATGGCTACTGCAGAAGCTGCGTGGTAGTAGACCACGTTTGCGAGTGTGCGTGCGACAACATGCGTCGTCACAGTGTTCTGCGTTCTACATTACTGCTGATGATGATGTGTGAGTGGCATTATCTTTATTTATTAATTTTTAGATACTTAAGATGTTAATGTTAGGTGACGTATACCTCTTAAACCTATAGCTTTTTCACGGTATTTTTATAGTTGTCTATTTAGTCGTCTTTGTATTTCTGTTCAACTCAAAACGTACCAAAATAATATGTCCTAAGATAATTTAGTCTTGTTTGAAGGATAATAGGTTTTTCTGGTACATGTTTCTTGAAAAATTGCCGATTGTTATCATTTGATGTAAATAAATTCCTGCAGACTTGAACAAGGCCTAAGTTAACACTATAATAAATGTCGATTCTTAATTTCTAACGTAACAGATTGGATAGTCAGATTTGCGTGTGATAACATAAATTGGTCCTTTATCTTCGTAGTTTTATACTAGGATCGGAATGAAATCTCGAATTAGGTACTGTAACGTAATTTAAGTACCCATTAAATAAAAAGTTTTGCAGTTGAAAATTCTAGCAAGTTTTAGATGAATGAGCGTCCGAAAATAGAGCAATTTTTTACCTAAATTGTTCTATTTTGGGAACTAAAAATTTTAAACACTAAAATTACCATTTTGGAACGCAGTAAATTGTATATGGTTGGCCTGGAAAATCCAGCTTAGTCTAATAAATAAAATATTCTGGCAACAAACTTCTAAAACATACAGTGAACCTCGTTAAAAAAAACGGCTCTTAATGTCTCAAGGTCACAACGAAATGGTTTTAAAAGTTTTAACGAGTGCAAAAATTCTGTTTAATTTTCTCTGGTTATTTCTTTTTATGGAGTCTTAGTAAATGAGTAGTAATTAGGGACTGATATCTGTTCTGTAGTTAAAAAGTGTTGCTGGGTTTCGCATTGACACATCGCTCTTTTTTATTGGATAAGCCGATAAACGAGCATACGAATCACTTGATGGTAAGCAATCGACGTCGCCTATGGACACCTTAAACACCTTGGTGTTCACTGGTACGTCACCGGCCTTGGGCGGTGACGTACCAGTACGTTACCGGTCTTTTGAGAATTGGGAATTTGAAGATTTCTGGGGATTCAGGGATTGAGGAGATTCGGGAAGGGGGAAAAGGTACTTGGGCCTCCGATAACTTTACTCACACAACGAAACACAATGCAAACCTTGTTTCACGTTGGTTTTCTGTGGGGCCATGGTATATCACTCCGGTCGAGCCGACCCATACGTGCCGAAGAATGGGTCTATTTCAAATAGCCCCCATCAATCAGCCAGATTCACCATCGACGAATTCCCTGTGAGTGTTTGATGGTTTTGTCAAATACTAAACAGTCCACGGAAGGTTAATTTTGTCTTCACCAAGTTACTTCATACAATATACAGCGATAATGTTATTACTACTCCTGTACCAGATCGACCAGTTAGTTCATAATGTTAACATTATGAAGTCATCGCATGATTCACCTGTTTGCGTCCGTTTTAATTGTGTCACGATTATGCTGTCTGTTACGTTTTTGTCATCATTGAGACTTTTTGGGAATCAAGCACCTTTTTCGGTTAAAAAAGTCATGTTTTTCGTTAAGAAGTCTGTAACTTTTCTAACGCTGTATACCTAGGTAATGAAATAATCCCAACAATGATGGTTTGTCTTATAAGGTGAACTTTAGAAATAATTGTTTTTAAAGTTTAAGACGATTATAATCTTTAAGGAATACAATTTCTCATAAGTAAAAGTGTATCCTAGTAACAGTTGTAATACATTTGGTGTCCTTTTTAGCTTACTTCAAACTGCAGAAGAAATGCATCTCCCAAAGCAGCTAAAGCCAGAATTCGGAGGCGGTTACAAGGAGTTCACAGTTCGCGATATGCATTGTTTTCAAAAGGTAGGTCAATCATTTTATTTTTTCAGCAAAGTGAATACGCAATTGTGGCTCTTTTTCAGGAGAACACACTTTTAAAAGGGCAAACATTTACATTCAGGCGTCTATACGTAGAACTTTATATTCAGTTCGACATGATGTTTTCACGTAATCCTTAGAAAATCTCTGAAAAGCTAGTAGACAGCCATCTAAGCGACAACACAAAATGGTCCTTTAATGATACCTTTTAAGGTACGAACCATTTTAAACCAAAACAACGTCCATTAAAAGCTATAAAAATCCATGTTATAAAATGATATGGGTGTGGAGAATACTCCTCTGCTCTTAATGCCCACTTCTGCATCATAATGTGTTCCCCGGCCTATTGTCACAGCTTGCGATACTCGAAGTAATGGCTCTGCGCTCCTTAGCACTAGCATTCTAATGTATCCAGCCATGATGTGACGATCTTTCAGTGAAGTTTTGTGTTGCAAGCTTTTCTCGCGAGTATTCGAACTTTAGGATTTTAGGATTGAATCTTCAAGAAGTATTCCTTATTAAAAAGAGGGTAACACACCTGTGAATTACCGCTGTAGCGGGTGTCAAGGGGTGGCGTTCACGGCTTACCATCAGTGGATCCGTTTGTTCGTTTGCTTCCATAGGAAAAAAAAAATGAATCCTATGAAATGGGAGTGATACCTACTCCTTATGGTTCCAAATGAATACATAGATAGACAGTAATTTTCGTTCTGAGCCATGTTAAAGATTGGGTGTTACAGATAAAAAAAAATCAGTAATAAATTCCTTTCATAAATCTTCGTCTTTGCCACAATATCATAACAAGGCACGAAGGAACATACGAAACCTTCCCAAGTGACGAATGGCGATCATAAAAACAAACACCAGGCGACGCAGCTGAAGCTGTTTTCTTATCTGTCAGAAACTAAACGGTTTGGCCAAAAATCTGGTCCTTAGAGACATAACCAGAAATAACGTGATAAGTTCGTATTTTCGTAGAGAAACGATGGATTTTTTAAATGTGTTATACATTACAGTACGTTAATCTGTCTATGTATCTAATGTCAGTTAGTAAATCAGTTTATGTCGGTTAAAACTGTACCGGTTAAAAATACATACCTATACACCTAGCAATAAACGCGTCTTTGATGGAAAATAAGCTTGTAAGTAGCGAGCCATCGCGGGACGATCTCCGGCCACCGTAAGCGCGGGCCTGCAGTCGGTGAGCATGGGTGGCTCCCCGTCCGACCAGAAACAGACCCGAGCGTACGGCGCGTCGCGTTCCGCGCGCGCCTCAAGGAGCCATCAGACCACCACAGATGGGGCCCAACAAGGCCGATGCCGATTCGGAGTCGCGGAGAACCTAACGGGTAACCGGGGCTCCGGCTCGACGTGCAGGAGAAGGAACGGGGTGGTTTTTAGTCAGTAAGAGTCTGACACTGCCTCCCGCGTCACCCAGGCGGGAGCAGCCATTCAATGATTTTCCCCCCTTAAAAAAAAAGTAGCGAGCCATTAAACTGATTGATTCACGTGTTTCATTGAAAAATCCGTAAAACATTGCAACACCAATATACAAGCGTAAAAGCACCGACAATATACACGGTATGTAAATGAAAATGGAACGGTAAAACGAACGTTGATAAAATATTTGCTAACCGCATCGAAGCTTCCCATGTGTGTGATTAATAAACGAATACCTTCATGAAAATTTACTGTGATAGCTGAAAATGTTGGACTCAAACCAAGAACCGGGTTTCTATTGGATATGCTTCCATTTTAATATTTACGGCTAATAAATATGATGTCAAGCTCTACCTTGATAGTTCTGTAGTCTCTGGGGACATTCATACAGAATATGAACTTCACGCAAAAACAGTTTTTGGCAAAGTACTATGCAAAGATACTTATTTGAAAAATATACAGAAGACTAAAAGCGCTAGTGGCTCCACTCTCTGTTAAACTTTAATGCTTATTTTTTGTACAGTCTTCAATGTTATTTCTGAACACGAGACACACAATAGGTACAAAATTACATTGGAATTTTCAAACTTAGTAAATGGATTGATAGTGTCATGATTTGCATGTGGCAAGTTCGTCTTAAAGGAGGGAAGTGACTTAAGTTTTCATGTTTTGCCGTCACGCAA
This sequence comes from Spodoptera picta, assembly GCA_038387885.1. Classification (NCBI taxonomy): domain Eukaryota; kingdom Metazoa; phylum Arthropoda; class Insecta; order Lepidoptera; family Noctuidae; genus Spodoptera; species Spodoptera picta. The sequence goes on from JAZHFQ010000246.1 coordinate 1,306,777, forward strand.
AAACAGTGATATAAACTTAAGATCGTTACCACATACATTAAGTAATGAATAGCTGTCACCCTAGTAATCTTCGCTGACGTATTAATTCATTCAACGTAGATAATGTTACGAAGATGATTAATTAGTCGGTCAGGTTCGCATAAGATGTTCTTTAGAACAATATCTCTGACGAACTTTTGTATTACAGCAAATTGTTCACGTTGGCACCTAATCTCGCGTGAATTATTTTTTCCTCCTAGCTATTTAAGAAAAAATACCTACTCATATTTATTTCTCGTAGGATTTGTAACGAAGATTGTCGTTGATTTAAAGGACACGCAAAACAAATATAGTTATTCCTTTGAGACCTAGTGCTGACAAAGGCTTGAAAATTCATTAGTTCATTCATGACGAGTCTTAAGTCCAAGGAACAGGACTCCTTAATTATGAGCTCTTCGTTTTCGCTCAAAATTATAAATGTATACAGAGCCTAAGTAATTTTAGACTGACGGAACACAGCTTGTTATTCCTCTCACACCAATTAAGTGGGTTCTCGTCCTTAAATTAATTACGTAATTCGATGATCGAATAAATTTCACTCTCAAAAATGTTGCTAGGGATGTTATAAAATACTGCTTTTTACGTACTACGATTCTTTTGGTCCAATAATCATAAAGTTTTTACGTCATTGGAAGACCCACGATGCTCCATCGATTTTCTTTTCGAGTATGGTGGAAATTGAAGTGTATTCGCTTCGTGGTTTAGTGGTCGATCAAATTGTTGAGCATGCAGCCTTCGGTTTGATTGACGAGTCGCTGTCAGCTTTCCAACCTGGGTGAATTCAAATGGAATTTATGTTGTTTATGCAAATAACAATAAGCTAGCTATTGCTTTGACTATTCAAAATTGCCTGTAAACGGTGAACTGCAATAGAAAAATATATCATAAACTGTCATTTGCATCTTATAGATTTATGTCTTGGTGAACACGCTATAGCACTTAGGAACGTAACACGCGCTTTTAGAAATAAATGTCTTTATCTGACAACAATACTGACTTTGCCTGACTACAATGTATTTCACTATGAAAGGAATAAATCCCCCTCTTTGACTTTAAATGCTACGCAAGTACGAACTACCTAACTCAGAATTAGCTAAACAAATTCATTTGTTCCTTAAAATTCAGGCTTTACGCAAAAATAAATAGAGATTTTGTTCGTAAGCAAGCGAAATCTTGTATTCAGTATTCATAGGTCGGTTCAGCATTGCAGTATATGTATTGTACACGGCCAATGCCCCGTCTACAATGGCTAGGATCAGAGTGAACAGCTGTTACGTCGCTATCTTCCTAACCTGACTCTGTGACCTGCTTCACTATAGATTTTTGGCAAGTTATGTAACTCAAACTGTTAGAGCTGTTGCGAAATTTCCACATTACTTCCAACTTCTATTTTAAGTTGTTTTGGTGGTACGTTTATCCGATTGGCATAGTATTTTAATGTCAAGTAGTGCGATAGTTTCATTGTCATGTTGGTAAGATCGTTATAAGCGAGATTTCTGAGCTTAAGACCCTAATATACCCTTCGATACATGCGTCGAAAGCATTACTGTTATACTTCATCGTAATCGTAGAGAAGGTAAATTTTCCTTTAGTACGGTACCATATTTATATAGATGAGGACGCTTGTATAATGTAAGTCACATTTTAACTCAAATGAGATAGAGCTAGCACGTCTGTTTCAAGTGCAACATAGACTTTATGATAAAGTGGATCTTGAAAAATGTGCACTAGAGAATACAGTGACAGATTAAAGAAATATGTATGGCGGAATAAAGGTCATCCCTTGTATTGTAATGTAACATTGGTCAACGTTAGCTTTACTTTTTAACTTGAGTTAAATAAAGAAATAACAATCGCAAATGTAATCTAAAGGGACCGAAATTCAATAGGCCCTCTCTCGAAGTCGCGGAGAACCTAACGGGTAACCGGGGCTCCGGCTCGACGTGCAGGAGAAGGAACGGGGTGGTTTTTAGTCAGTAAGAGTCTGACACTCCCTCCCGCCTCACCCAGACGAGAGCAGTCATTCGATGATTTTCCCCCCTTAAAAAAAGGCCCTCTCTTGATGTATTTTCTTTTTCTATTGGTTCCAAACTCTTTAGTAGGGTCTCAAGAATCTAGAAAAAAAAATACAGGGTTAATATGTTCAATAAAACGTGTGTTCTTACATTTATCTGCTAAAACGATTTGATACCGCAATACAAGAAATATTTTACGACCAGTTCCTTTTAGCTAAATAGATGTAGCAATAAGTCTGGGAGCACTGAAGTTATATTTTCTCAAACAAGATAAAAAATATTACCAATATACAGCCTTGTACAGGATGACAGATTATTTATCGTGACATGCTTAGCAGGTTTTAGGGTGTATTCCTAGGTGTCATGAAGATAAAGTGTTAAGAGCTAAGTAATTTTGGGGGATTTTCGGTAATAACATGGCGTTGAAAATTGAGCCCATTGTTCGGTAATAGCTTCACCTGCTATAACAATGGAACTAAAGAATTACCAACTTATATATTCTAGTTCATTCCCTACCCCAAAGTGAAACGTGCACGAATACACAAAATAGACACCATAATTTGCTATTCACTGCAAAACTACCACGTCATATCGACGCCAATCAATATTAGCAATGAAATATTTATGGTATGCACAGAAAAACAGTATCTGACACGCATATTATACGGCTTCCTATCGATTGCACGCTTTGTTTGTGTTTATTCGTAGGCCGTAGATACTCGTATTTTATGGATATCTACTCCTGGCTTTAATGAACTGCCTAGTACTTTCGGTATGAACTTACGTAAGCTAAGAACAGCGGATATATTGATTCAATGAAATGTTCGTACAACTATACTGATGGAGATAAAACTTGCTTTGTTTATTTTTTATCTAAGCTGTAATCTCAATGACTATGTAATAAAAAGACCTGCCGTATTTCGTTGTCGAATATCATGCGAAATAAGAGTTTCGACCTCCGGGTTCCGCTGCGATCAAAGGATTATTGAGTTTTCGATTTCAAATGGAGAAGTCTGAATTGTTTATCAGGGTTTGTCCAGTGGGACTAAAACTTGAAGCATCTGAAGCACAGGGTAAAATCCTTAATTGCATCGATAAAAGTAGAAAGCTTCGCGTTAAATGGAATCGTTTAAACAAACCTAATTAAAAGACACAGTGCAGAATTCAACTTCGCAGATGTTAGTTCGCAAAGATATGAAAATACTCAACTTTAGAACGACATACTTAAAACTTAAAGTCGAAAGTTACGAGGAACTATCCTCTCGCTTGTTTTAACTACTACCGAAGTTTTCGAGATTTTAATTGCAACTTGTTTATACAAATATTCCGTCTGTTTTAACGGAATACCTATTTTGGGAATTCGAGCATGTAATGTCGAGTTATTGAGAAAAGGTTTTGTAGACGAACTAGAGCTTGAAGACCGCTTAGTGGTATGCTATTAGAGAGGTATATGCCCAACAGTGGATGTAAACTGACTGGTCATGATCAGTTTGAAGAATCATCATCATAATATCACGCCTTTTATCCCCGAATGGGTAGGCAGAGGTGCACATTACGGCACTTAAGACCACTATACAATGTAACACCCACTTTTCACTATTTATTTTATGAGTCCCATTCCCATGTCATAGGGGTTGAGCCTATTGCCATATACTGGGCACATTTCCAGACTCCGTGCTACTGCTGAAAAACCCAGTAATACTTTACCCGACCCAGGAATCGAACCCGAGACCACTTGCAACCACTCGGCCAACGAGACAGTCTTTGTAGTATTTTGAAGAACCTTATATTACTATTAAACTGTCAAACACCAAGCGGTCACCGGTGACCGCAACCTATTGTTCTATAATTGTGTCTACAAAACCGGTACTCGACGAGTTAATAGTCTAACCTCCACTAACACACTTCAATTTTATACGGGGTCTGTATAATTCATTGCAAATACTGTTGTTTAGACGAGTAGGTATAATGAGACATTTTTTATAAATTACCAATTCTCACAACTTTATAAATTTCTGAAATAGGTGTCTCTTCTGATTGTGATCATAATGCGATTACGTAACTTCGTCATTGTTTCAGTTCTATTGAGATAAACTATGCGATAACTATACTGGTTGCCTAGTAGGTACTGAAACAGGGAATAGTGGTCGCTTTTGGGCGACTTATATTTAGCAGTATTAAATTTACACTTAATTCATATTAGCTGCATCTTACTTAATCTATTCAACTGTTTATTTAGATTTTTGGTACTTATTGTTTCTCTTGATTTTGTTTTCATTTTTATATTAATTTTATTATTTATATCATGCTGTGCTTCGAACAGCGTTACCGTAGGTGTATAATTACGTATTACTACGGGCTGATGCCGAAAATCAGCGCCGTAGACTCGAGCCTCCGTCTCCGGGCCACAGTATTTAGTTGAGCTCCTTTTGCGCTGCGACGCACCATGGACTTTTTGCGTGTACCTGTATTCCTGTAGTGTGTCGTGGTGTAATAAACAGTTTTCTTTCTTTTCTCCCAATTCGGTTCATTTGTTTTTCCAGGGTTCTTCAGCAGCAGAACTGTTAAACTCTCAAGAGCGCGGTGCTTTAGTGAAGCATGCCTTAGAATCCGCTCGTGCGGAACCTGGCGACGAGCATGCGCTGGAACCAGCCCTCACTTTACGACCTGGACAAAGTATTGGTAAGTTTTCTATTGTTGATGATGGTATTTTAGGGGTGGTTTTTATTATGACTATCACGTGGCGTACTAAATTAATTAAAAACATCGAGTTACTCACGTGAAATAATGAGAAAAGCTCTAGTAGTTTCGACTCACAGAGGGACACTTCAACTGAGGCATAGAATTATTGAAATTGAAACTATAATGATGCATAGCAATGTAAAAGTGGACGGTCTATCTATCTACTATATATAAATAAGTCGGGTTTTCCTTCTTGACGCTATAACTCAAAAACGCACAAATCGATTCCCACGGGTTTGCACTCGTTGGTCTCGGGCTCCGTGGAGTTTATAGCAAAGAAAATTCAGGAAAAAATCTTTCTTCATCTTTTAATCACCAAACGAAATGTTGCGAAACGTAGTTCGCCGGGTTTGCTAGTTTATTTACCTCTATAATAACTATCGTGAGACATAACTAAATTAACTAAAATCGCGGGATACTCACGTGAGTAACCCGCGATTTTAGTTAAATTAGTCTGTCTATTGTTTACAAGTCCAAAATTGCTGGATCCGTTTAATTCTTAAGACGTAGTAGTAGGTTACTTAGCCATTTAGTAACGGGCTTGTCTGTAAGATTTTTCATTAGTTAATATGAAAAACAGGCTCTAACAGTTAATTCTCTTTATTACTTCTTCAGAGGATTTTAATGCATAAAAGAAAAGTAATAAATTATTGTATACCATAACACGCAGATCATAAATCATAAACAAAAAATATGGAACTTTCAAGCTCATAAATCGTAGTGAAACATTCATAATAGTCTGAGTACACAATGGTGTACGATTGAACTGGTTAGCTCAAGTCAATGAGCGTGGGAAGGTCACTCTGTCTTACACCTGAAGTGTGTGAACTTTATAAAGGACAGACTCTTTGGTGTCGTTGTGAATTTTATACAAAATGTTTATATAAAAAAAAAATATTTAAAGTATTTTTATATGACTTTCATTGTCTAGTGATTTCCTAGAGCGATTATTAGGCATGCGGTGTTGGACTTGTTGTTTCTGTAAAACAAAATGCATCAAACCATTCTTTGAAGAAAATAAGAAGGTGAAGCTATATAGCATATCTAAATTTAAGTCCACTGCTATCAGTAAGAATATTTAAAAAATCTTTGATAGTTATCAACTCAGGAACTCCAGGTCTAGATTACTCCAGATTGATCCTCTTTTACAATGAAACGAACATAAATCGACAGATGATACTCAACCGTCTATCTATATGTATTTCCAAGAAATAAAAATGTATATTTTTCATCTACAGTGCCAGCTTGTGTTAGTAGAGGAGTGGTTGCGAGTATGTTCCCGCTCCACGAGAGGTACGCTCTGGAGAACCTTAGGAAGAAATGGGTGAAGACGTTGTTCTCTCCACAGCCTATTGGTAAGTTATACTGAAGTTGCACGTATTTAGGTAACGCCCTGTTTCCCAAGGGCAAGTTGGCTGCACGGTTGGTGCGGTGGCTGGGCAACCGGCTGCCGTGCAACGTGTCGCGGGTTCGATTCCCGCACGGGCCAACACTTTGTGTGATCCACAAAGTGTTGTTTCGGGTCTGGGTGTCATTGTGTATGTGACTTGTATGTTTGTAAACGCACCCACGACACAGGAGAAAATCCTAGTGTGGGGCAAAAAAAAAAAAAAAAAAGTTTCAGTAAAGTTGTCCAAGACATTTATTCATGTCCCTGATACGCGCCGGACTTCAGCGTTACGGTGTTTTCATGGTTGATCTCAGTGCCGGATTAAGCCAGCGCGGGGCCTGTAGCAAATTCTGTCTAGGGGCCCTTGGTTTGCTATCGGTTCTCATTTGGGCATTGACTAAATTTGGTGCCTTTCTTTTTTCTGGCGTCAGTCGATGATTTAGAGAAAATATTGTCTAGAATGACATTACAAATGATTGACATTACGAACAAAAAATTGTCTATGGGCTCATGTATGGAAATCTCAGTCTGGACTGAGTTATGAGCGTTGAAAGGAGCTGAAGTCAAACATTTTACTTTGGTTTTTTTTATTCAAATCTTATGTCTTATACTATTATCTTATACTATTATATAAAGCGGAAGAGTTTGTTTGTTTGTTTGTTTGTTTGAACGCGCTAATCTCCGTAACTACAAGTCTGATTTGAATAATTATTTTTGTGTTGGATAGTGCATTTATCGAGGATGGCTATAGGCTATAAAACATCACGCTACGACCAATAGGAGCCGAGCAGAGCGTGTGTTTGTCACAATTCCCAACTTTAAATTGACTTTAAATGCAACTGTACGTCGGGCACAGGAACACCATATCACACCACAATTTATTCATATTGCCAGGCACTAATTTTTATTGCCTATTTTCTCTCAGTAGATAACTTGTGGGATGCTTCTAGGAGTTGTGTCATAAAGCTTCATGAGCGTCAGCTATGCTACCAGTGGTTGGTTGAGCGGTGGTAGCCGTGCGAACATCTAATAAAGTATATTTTGTTTTGCCATTGACTCCTGGTGGGAGACTCATCTACTTTATAGTTCGCATAATCTTTTGTAGAAAGGAAACCGTCGACTTTGTAAAGTGATATACGTCAGATGAGCGTATATTTTTTTCATATAATGTGATCAGTCGAAATATAATCCATCACTTTCTGACTGAATGACGATATCTTTGTACATAATCTTATGCTAGCTGTAGATTAGAGTATTAACTGTAGTTAAATTAGTGACTAATCGGGAGTAGGTCGGGAGAAGAAGACAGAAAAAAAATTTTTTCGTGTTTCGACGATTGCCACTACTCAATCCGCTATGCCGCAGCTGACAAACATAGCATTTCGTGATAGGGCTCAGTAAAGTATTTTGCGGGTTTTCGACTGAGAGGATATTGAAACTTACATGAAAATCTGTCATAGGCCATAAACCGTATACATAGGTATGAAGTGAACACGCTAGCCAAGCAATCGAAATGTTTTTTTTTACTTCAGCAGTGGCCAGTTAATGGTTGACTCTGTTATGATTCCGTGGCCTTATAAAAAAAAGAAGTCCACTGTAAGCTTTACTGTATTCCTTGAAATCGTTTATAAACATTTATTACAAAATATTTCTGACAAGTAAATGAAGAAATATGCGTTGTGTACGGTCACCATGAGCAAAACAGGAATAATATAGCACTATTTTCGTAGCTTTGAACTGATTTAACTCGGTTTGGACTGTGTTTTTGATATAAGACCCCATAAGTATATTTTTTTGTTTGTAATGTTATTCTGCATCAGTTTTTACACATCCAATAAACTGCCGCGAAAAAATAAAAAGGCACCACGCTCCATACAAATTTGGTCATTGTCATTTAGGGTATTATTACATAAAACAAAACTGTTACAAATAAACTTTTCTGGATTTGTTATGGGCAAATTTCGCGATTACACTTTTAATATCGACTTCTTTAAGCAAGTCATGCTCTATATTCAACATTGTGATATGATTAAGACGGTCTTGGCCCATAGGGTTCCTTAATTAATTCATTTTTGAATCGTTTAAATCGGGCTCGGTTCGCCCGCCAATGGCACTACCACCAACCAAGCGAACAAATACTCACTTTCCTTTTCTAACACATACAAAATACCGACTATTTGTCTTTTTTCGTTAATTTCGTTAAGAAAAAAATGAAATTACATGTAGGTTGGTAGTAATTTTGTAAACAAAACATTTTCTTCGTAAGTCTTGCTGTTGAAGTGGTGTAATTACGAAATACCTATTTGAGCGCGGGGCCCTCCAATCCGCGGGGCCCGTAGCATTTGCTACTCTTGCTACGTGGCTAATCCGGCACTGATTGATCTACTGTAAGTATTACTGTAGATCTACAGGAGTTGCAGCGGTTTTGAGATGTTGTGGTGGGCTTGTCGCAAATAAGGACAAGTTTCAGATAAGATTTGATTTGGAAATGTTTCAATTCAGTTAAACAAAGAGCAACTTAGTTGCAATGTAATGTTTCAGGAAAAAAGGGTAGTATTAAAAACGTCCAAGGTTTGGGTTAGGCTTACTTAGTCTTGTGGCTAAAGATCTTTAACACGTTAAACGCCATGGCAGTCACCGGTGACCGACGTTAGCGGAGGATTTGCCTTCAATAGTTTTTTATTGGCAGCCAAAGCCTTAAAGAGTGTTTGCCCTTTCTGACCAATCAATTGTATGGTTAGGAAAACAATATGATTCTAAGCTGTATATTATTATACCTTAAGAACTGAATGTAATTCAAGCCTGTAATTTGTATTTTAGCAATAATCGAGTATATGAAACTGCGTTATCAAACTAGTTAAATAGGAGCTATACAATATTTAAAATCTCTTAATTACGTGTTTTCAGATGAGATTGGCGAATATTTTGGTGTTAAGATAGCGATGTACTTCGCTTGGCTTGGACACTACACGCGGTCGTTGACAGTACCGGCGGCCGTCGGCTTTATATTTTGGGTAAGGTTTATCTTTACCCTTTTTCGTATCTATCTATATACATATATAAAAGTGAATCCCCTTTTCCCTAGGTCACGGCATCACGCGTGAATTGGCTGGACTGATTCCACTGATTATTTTTTGTTGTACTTGTTATTATTAGAAGAAAGTTCTTATGACTTAATAAAAAATCCTGAAAATCCTACGGGAACGGGAAAAGACGGGATTGCGCGTACGAAGTGGCGGGCAGAAGCTAGTAGTAGATAAATCTGTTCTATACCTGGCCCCTCTTTTTTTCTTCTATGTCTTATACGCATCAAGTTATCACGCCTAGACAAAGGGGCTTACTCTTGAATCCAATTCCGGTCGATCGACATTGGTATTGTGAAATTTCATACTCTCGAGTTGCAACACTAGCGCCCATTATCCGTATTGCGTGGATATTGAATGAATTAAATTGTATTGAGTTGGCTTTATATTCCGTACTCTAGATGCTATTTTAATAGGTACGATAGGGGTTGTATAGATTAATTATTTAGATTTTATTGGAAATTGCATTGACATTGAGATTGGTTTCAAGAGTAAGCACGCTAGTGTAGCAGTTTTTGGATCATACCTGGATTTAGTCGGGTCGATCGGTCGATTTTATTTAATTTTACCAAATTACTTCATTGCTACAGTTTTTGTAGCAATGAAGCCGAATTAATATTTAAGCCTTTAACTGCCGACAAACTGTTAACTAAAGGCTAATCCTCCGCTAGCGTCGGACAACATTGTCCGACGCGGCAGCCAATGTGGTTTATGGTACGGTTTATAAAATTAGTACTTAAATTAATATAAACTTTGTTTCCAGATTTGGCTCGGCACAGCAAACGACAATTGGAAGGATATAGCTTATGTATTATTTTCGCTGTTTAACGTGCTTTGGGCGTGTGTATACTTAGAAACATGGAAGAGGTAAGTTAAATACGATCGAAATACGTACGATTTCTACTCTCTCTGTAGACAAGAGCTAAAGTTGCGTTTGGCTAAAGGCAGACATAGGATACTTTTTATCAAATATTTTTTTATTTAACTTTCTATCATAAATTTACGAACGGGAACGGGAAAAAACGGGATTGCTCGTTCGAAGTCGCGGCGGAAGCTTGTTTAAAACATTTGTAAACAACCGCAGTGTCTTGTAATGAAGATAGTGTATAAAATTACTATTCGATTTCAGGTATTCAAATGTGCTCGCATATAAATGGGGAACATTGGATCAAAGAGATGAGTTGCTGGTTGAACCAAGACCATTATTTGAGGTAATTTTGAACTTATTACTATTTGTCATGTATGCGCGGAAACTTGTGCAAAAACATTAATGAAATTGTGCAAAAACCTATGAGGCGAAAGGTATTCGTTTTTGAAATGATGGAAGGTAATTATTTATCATATTTTTTTCGAGTTTTCGAGGAACTGGACTGAACTGGTTTTAAGCCATGCTAGAGGCTCATATTTCATTAGCGGCATTTCGTGACACACAACGCGGCGACCGTCGCGCTGCTACTAATTTAGTATGTCTCACGAAAGTTGTAATAGAAAGAAAAAAAAATTATTCGCCACTAGGCATGACGCACTAAATATACAAACAAACAGAGTAGTAAAAGAAACAGCAACATGAAAGATAACAATAAAAATATATAAAAGTTGTAAAAAGGGCTTGTATGAGCTGGACTCAATAAGCACCTAACACTGGTTTTCAGTTGGCATCCTTAATACAAATTGCATCTATACATAACGCTTCATATTGGTGAATTCTAACCTTAAGACAGTGTTTCAGATTAACAGCGCGTTTGGTGCTACCCTTTCAGGTTAAGGGAGGGAGGGGGGGGAGAGGAACAGTCGTGTTGGTTTATTAATGAAAGAGTTCTATTTGTATTGGTGTGCAGGGCGAGATGAGTACAAGCAGTGTGACCGGGCGGCCGGAGCCGGTGTACGCGGCGTGGCGGCGGCGCGCGTGGAGGCACTGCGTGTCGGTGCCGCTCATGGGCGTCTGTCTGTCCGTCGCCGCCGCGGCTACCTTCGCCCTGTTGAGGGCGCAGGTATGTTGAATCATAAATGTATGTGTAATATTATCCCACAGATGGGGCCCAATAGGGCCGATACCGATTCGGAAGGGTAACCGGGGCTCCGGCTCGACGTGCAGGAGAAGGAGCGGGATGGTTTTTAGTTAGTAAGAGTCACTGAGGCGGGAGCAGTCATTCGATGATTTTCCCCAAAGTACAATGTAGAATTTTAACGGAACCTCACATCCGCCTCCGCATGCGGAGTTATAACGGAGGTGTATTTACGTTAGAGGGCGTCCATAAATTATGTGAGATGTTTAAGGCGGGAGGGGGTTGACTGAAATCTCTCGAATCTTACGTTAGAGAGAGCAGGGTCTCGGCAAATATCACGTAAATTTTTTTCTGATTGAAACAAAATAAATATACTATTTTAGTTCATGTAATCCATATTGTACATGCTTAAGATTTAATTGTACATGCACATGGTTATTTTTTCATTTTACAATTGTTATTGTTAAATCACAATTTAACGCGAACACATTCAATTTAACGCGTTTACGTGAAAAACTGTGCACCTCAGCCTACCCCTTCGGAGATAAAAAGGCGTGATGTTATGTTATGTTAACTATCATTGTATACACTCTTTAACAATATGCTAACCTCAAAGAATATATTTTAAAATAATTTATAATTTCTTTATAGGACTGGTGGGAAACAAACATAATATATTTCACGTGGATACCTCGAGCGTTGCTCGCTATAATAATCGCGATCGAGGAGGAAGTATACGCCAGAATCGCGAGGTGGCTCAACGACAAAGGTAATGTCCTATTCTTTGTAATATAAACCCTCATTTGTGTGGAAGAGAGTTCAGTTTTGTCCAGTTTTTGTTTCGTTTGTGTGTCTGTCTTGGGTCAGTGGACTTATAGTCCCGTTCTCATGTTCCCTTGCACTCCCACAAAAACCTATAAACAATAGATTTAGCTGTGTAAGCGTACATTGTTTGTCAAGTCCATAATATGAAACTTTAAGGATCTTAAATTTAAGAAATAAAGAAAATTAGCGGTTTTTAACACATAACACTAATTTTCCCTAGGTTTCATCTTCGTGATTACTGAAAATTGTAGATTATCCACATAATAGTAGTAGTTACAAGTTGAATCCAAAAGGGTAGTTTCCTAAATTTTATTTTAATGTCCGTCTGGTACATTAATTTAAAACATTAGACACGTATTTTTTCTTTTCTCACAAAATTAAGTACATTCGACGATATGATAATTCATCGACATTCGATGATAATTTGAAATATCGTGTAACGTCACAGCGTGTCACATTTTGTAGCACGTGATGACGTAACAACTCACCACTCCCACTCCTAAACTTTGCGCCATTTTATCTAAGTATTGCAACTTAATACGAGAAAATAAGAAAATAAAAAAAATACGTGTATACGGACTAATTAGATTTTTAATTTTACTTTTAATTTTATAAATACCCTGGAAACTACCCAATTATCACTGTTCTGATTGGCAGAGCAATAGATTCTATTTGCCGCCATTATCAAATAAATATTTCTTTTTTTCTACCACTGACCTAAGAACATTTTACATTGTGACGTTATGTTTTTTGTGTGTACATTTTGTTTGGTTTGGTTACAAATTAAAATTATCAAACGAAGTGTAATTCTAATATCTTTCCCGTAGGTAATATAGTTAGTCGGTACCAAAGATTGTTGAATTTTACAAATAAATCGATTTTATGGTACGTTTTGTCTTATTGCACATTCATAGGTAATCATTCTTATTAAAATAGATTCCGAATTAATACACTTCACACAATACTATTCGACAATGTTACTCGACTAGTTACAAGCTATGCCAGTGGCCCATAATGACACGTGACAACTGATGCGGTGAGAGCTGCTCAGTTAGACTAGTCGAGCCACCTCGAAGAACAGTTACGTGTGCAGTATAGCTGAATTAATTGAACACCTAATAATTTTAATATTAGTATCCCAAGTATGTGCAATAAGACATTTTGTATTTCAAAAACCTTGCATGATATTTAGTTTTAAATATATTGAGATTTTCTTCGTATAGCAATATTTAGAACATCAGTTTATTTAAATAATATTCTTAAATAGTTGATTAATCGAAATTTAAATAGATACATAGTTTAGTACGAATAATCAGTAGCTTAACACAGTGTGTAGAGGATATACTATAGAGCATATTATTTTTTCTCTTTACTGCTTACCAAACGGGACTGGATACAACTCTAAATAAAATAAAAAACAAAAAATATGGTAACACTGAATTGTGACGTCATTTTTTGAAACAGAAAACTATCGACTCGAGACAAAGTATGAGAATCACCTGATTGTGAAAATAGCATTGGTTTGTATTTATAAAATGCTGTAAAAAACTAACGCCATACTCAAAAGCTAAGCTTCCATCACGCTTTGCTTCATAGTAACGGAGCAGGTTTTAACCAAACAAATGAAGATTGGTAAATCAAAATGAATCTGAAAGCACAGTGATATAGTTTGCACGCTGTTTTCTTTTCGCTTGCATGAGGATTAAGTTGTGTATTAATGTTCGTTGCTTGTATTATCAACAAAAGAGATTTTGAAGTTCATAATTGAAATTTGTAGTGCGCTAATTTTGCGCAAAATTCCATCTCTGCAAGAGTTTAGCGCAATAACTTTGACGTTTTTGCGCAACTATTAACTCGTCGAGTACCGGTTTTGTATACACAATTATAGAACAATAGGTTGCGGTCACCGGTGACCGCTTGGTGTTTGACAGTTTAAATTGTTATAATATAATGTCTTTGGTTGATTGTAGGTACATGTATCAGATATTATTTTCTTAAATTACCAACATAATAACAACATAGCATTCCGTGCGTTCTAAAATTCTTACTTAGTTTATCATTATTTCTTTGGGCCTTTTTTAACTTACTACGTGAGTTCATATTCTTAACCCGTACTCAACTCTATGGGGGAATGTAGACACTATTATATCTTGTAATTTAAATAACGTCAAGAATAAAGTGATTAATATTTAGTTATATAAAATCGTATAGCCTTAGCCTATTATGTATGTATTTCATAAAATACAAAAAGTCAGTTTCAACACTTAGTTACTCATGTTGAAAGGCCTTAGTAAAATTATTTATGTTGTCAGTCGTGCAAACAGTACTAAAATGTATATTAAAACTTTAATTTAAATCATAAATAAATTCATTGTTAAAGTACTAGTGACGTAGTCGTGAATAGTTCGCTTTTGATGTTGTTATTATTGATTTTAAAATAAAATTTAATTGTTTTAATGTTTTATTTCAGTTTCAATTCGTCAACTCGTTCATGAGTTTGTTTTATATCGCGTTCTACCTGCAGGATATGGATAAATTAAAAGAAGTGAGTTTTTTTTTTCATATTAATAAGTATTACTTATTGAATTCTTAGATTGCGGAAATTCTTACCATTGAATCCGGCTACCGATTTTCACTAGATGTCGCTCTTGCTATTTAATTTCTGGTATTTACATTGAACAGAGAGTTAACATTAGGCCACATTAGCGGGGTCTGTGCCTTTAGCCAACGCCACTTTAGCGCTTGTCTAGAGAGAGTAGAAAACTAAATGTACGGAGATGACACTGACAAGTGTCAAAGTTACGTCAATTCCATATAATTTGGTTTTCTATCCCACAAGTAGAGAAGCGCTAAATGGCATTTGGCTACAGCTGCTGATAATTAAAGAAGTAGATCTTATTGTGCTCAGTTGATCTAGTACAACGGAAGAAAAGTGGCTGCTAACACTTAAAATATGTATGTGTATCGACAACACAATATACTAAACAAATATGTTGTCTCTCAGTGAAATACGACTACCAAAATATATTAATTTCCTGTCCAGCTTGTAAACTGTACATTTAAGTGGTTTTCAATGACATACGTTTTTTATGTAAAATCCCTTCAGTCTGTATCCCTTATATTTATATTTCATTTCCAGCAACTAGCAGTGTTGTTGATAACGCGACAAGTGATAGGTAACCTGAAGGAGTCGGCGTTACCATATCTGATTGAGAACCTGAGGCTCGCCAAGATATGTGTCGACGTGTTCGGGGCCATCAGTCCTAGTAAAAGTAAGTTGAAATTACTTTATCTTATATATTGTCTGGTAACATGACTCATTTTTGTTTAATGTTGACGACATTTCAGATGATTGACAGCAAGAGATTTGCCTGTCTCGTTGGCCGAGTGGTCGCAAGTGAGACTGCCGGGCAAGGGGTCTCGGGTTCGATTCCTGGGTCGGGCAAAGTATTACTGGGTTTTATAAAAAATCTCAGTCGTAGCACGGAGTCTGGAATTGTGCCCGATATATGACAATAGGGTCACCCCCTATAACATGGGACGCATAACATAAATAGTGAAAAGTGGGTGTTACATTGTACAGTGGCATAATGTACACCTCTGCCTGCCCCTTCGGGTATAAAAGGCGTGATGTTATGTTTTGTTAGATTTCCACAGATAATGTTATATCCGTCGTACTGTGGTAGAATGTGCACCTCTGCCTACCCCTTCGGGGATAAAAGGCGTGACGTTATGTATGTATGTATGTATGTTATATCCGAAACTTAAGTTTTCCAAATCATTTGAAAACTTCATAATAAATTTTAAGAATAAATCAGATTATGAAAATTTAACTAAAGTACCGTATTTACTTTGTGACTTCATTATCTCAAGAGACCATTATTACAAGAAATGCTTTCATAATTACCGAAAATTGTCTATCTAATGTCCAATCTACTTATCCTTTTAAAGAAAGACGTAATGTTGTATACTATAATGTTGTCTTTTCGTTTCTCTCCTAACAGTACCAACATCAGCCCAGTTAACGGAGCTATTCGACAAGAAGACGGATTCCTCGGGCGATCCGCCAGAGAACAGCCTTGTGAACGGAGGCACGGACAAGGAGAAGGACGATAGAAGGGACTCCGAACCTATTGTCGGACAGAAAGTCATACATCAGGCTGAATTGGAGTCGCAGCTGTTTAGGGTATGTAGCTAATATAACTAGAATATATTTTAAGCACGAGGCTCCTGAATAAATTAGTCATTAGAGTAAATATTGTTATAAATATAAAGAGTTTACCAATGTAATTTCTTTTTGACAAATCTAGTATGTCTGCCCTATAAGATTCAAATATTTTCCTCTGTATAAGCAGCTGATTTTCGTAAGAATATGTGGTAATTTTGTGAGTGGTATTATATCTAGCTCGTCGATTCCTGCTTGATGCAGGCAAAACTGCTTATGAATTTGTTTGATTAAAATGACAATTTTTAGCTCGAAGTCAGGAAATTCTATTGACCACACGAAAAGCTATTGACCCTATGGTCAACAATTCAGACGAATTAGACGTCAGATCTCTCTCTGATCATGTTGGGCAGCCGACCTATTGGATTAAAAGAGTGAAGGAATAGAGAGTGCAATTATGATTGCGCATATACTTGTGCATTACAATATCTCCTGCAAACAAAAGACAGACTGGCCATTATGATGGCAATCGATGTTTTTTTTCCAGTAATTATTCATCTTCTCCATCTCTCCACAGTACGACGGCACATTCGCGGAATATTTGGAAATGCTAACACAGCTAGGCCACGTAGTTCTGTTTTCGTCCGCCTTCCCTTTGGCGGCGGTGTGTGCGCTGCTTAACAACGCGGCTGAGATCAGAGCTGATGCGTTCAAACTGTGTCATGTCGCACAACGACCTTTTGGGGAACGAGTCAAGAGTATTGGTAGTTGGCAGGTATGTGCAAATTGTTATTTGATAGTTCTAGATATACAGTACTCGTGATACATATTGCACATCGACATTTGGAAAGAGCCAATTTCATGTGATATTAGTTTTATTTTCGTACTTTAAATAAATCCTACTTGAAGTTATCTTACTTGTAATGCTAAAGCAAATTCACGATTAGTTGCGTGGCTAATGAGAAACGTATCTAGGCTTGACCCTAGTGTTCAGCTGCGATTTGTTATTAAATTTTGAATATTATAATATTTCACTTATAACACGAAGCTTGAAGTAATCGCTCCCTGGTACAGATGCCTTAGTACGAGATTGTTTTGAGTACGTGTTTTGGTTGATTCATTGGAACCGGCTAATCAGAGCGCCGAACGCGGTCTCGTTTTGATTTTTTTTATGGCATAAGTCGGTAAACGATCAGACGTATCACTTGATGATAAGCAATCGGCGCCGCCCATGGACGCCTGGAACACCAAGGCGTTACAAGTGCGTTACCGGCCTTTTGCGAATTGGGAATGTGAGGATTGTGGAGGATTCAGGGATTGGGGAGACTGGGGAGGGTTATTAGGCCTTCGGTAACCACACTCACACGACGAAACACAACGCAAGCATTGCTTCACGTCGGTCTTCTGTGAGACACTTTATCGATTACTTTAAACGTAAAACAAACTTGTACTAAGGCCTCAGACAACTTCAACTTAATTGTTTTCAAAGAAAATTGGCTTTTGTGTGGACTTTTTCGTAAGTTTGAATATGTCGTAGCATTAAATACCACTATTTTACTAAGATGTGGTAATTTATAATCTATTTTGTCCCCCAGCACGCCATGGAAGCGATGGTAGCAGTAGCCGTTCTAGTGAACTGCGCACTCATAGGTCTCTCCGGTCCAGTGCATCGTATGTTGCCAGACGCAACACCTGCGCAGACCATACTCGTCATTGTAGCGCTTGAGGTAAGAGTCAAATTGCTATGCCAATGTTTTTAAAAAGTCCTGTTTTAATTCTTTTGTAAACCTTAAGGATTTCTGGTGTATATGGATAAAAGAACCGTTGTTATATTCATGAAGATATAAATAAATGTAAATCTCAGATTTAATATTCGGTTGCCAGGGCTCCGGCTCGAAGTGTAGGAGTAGGTACGGGGTGGTTTTGGTGGAGTCTGACACTCTCTCTCGCCTCACCCGGGCGGGAGAAGTCAATGGACGACTTCCCCCCTCAAAAAAAAAAATATTCATTTGAGCGAGATTTGAAGTGATACAGCTTATTATATGCTACATATTGGGATACTCGTCATGAAATAATAATACTTAGTTAGAAATTGGCAATATTCTGATAACACAAGTTTAATAAGATTAGTGAATTGCCTTGTTCACGAAGGCAAAGATAAAATATCTCAGTAAAATTTTTTCTACGTAAACTTATCTAATCGCATCGCGTTGTAATTTAATGTTCTTTAGAAATTTCTGAAATGATCTGTCATAAGAAGAAATCCTTACTAATATAATATTATAAATCGGAAAGTGAGTTTGTTTGTTTGTTCCGGTTTCACGCCGTAACTACTTAACCGATTGTTTTGAATTTTTGCAGAAGTAAAGTTAGAAGTCTGGATTAAATAATAAGGGTACTTTGTATCCCGGAAAAATTGATATTCCCGAGGAAAAACAAAAGTATTAGTATAGAGGGCGTTGTGTGTATTGGTATATGTCACATACTTAGGCTACTTTTCATTCTTTTGTGGATTTATAGTTAAACGTTTTCATTTTACATATCTCATTCAATATACTCATTACAATATTACAATATCAATACTTGAAGGATTTTTCTGCTCTGTCTCGACTGTCAAAGTCCTATAACGAAATTTCTGGTGAAGTGGATATTTTTGCTGACACGCTACGGAAATTTAAAAAGGCTGTAGTGAGATTATTGATTGACCATAATACGTAGATTTTTAATATGTACTTGGATTTTTTATTTCAGTTTTTTAATTTTATGTTTTAATTTTAAGTATTTCTTAGTTTTTATTTTACTTTCCAATTATTTCAAATACTTATAAAAGTGTCATCGTTAGGCTACTGTGCGTGTTGTGACACCTTAAAATGTTGTGCATTTAAAATGTCTTACAATGTAAGTGCTTAGATATAAGACTTATTGTAGCAACTACTGGTTGTCCATATTATAAATAAATAAATAAATATTATAATGAATTTTTACATCCCACTTCCATCATAAAAATTACTCCGATTTGAATTTGATTTGTTTAACTAATGTGTTATTAGAATTGCGCCCAAAATATATCAAAATTTGGTTTTTATTTAATTCAACTTATAACACTGCCTGGTTGGCCGAGTAGTTGCAAGTGCGACTGCCGCGGGCAAGGGATCTCGAGTTTGATTCTCGGGTGGGGCAAAATATTACTGGGTTTTAAAAAAATATCAGTAGGCTCACCCCCTATTACATGGGACTCATAACTTAAATAGTGATAATAGGGTGCTACATGGTACAGTAGCATTAAGTGTCGTAATGTGCACCTCTGCCTACTCCTTCGGGGATAAAAGCTTTATGTTATGTATGTAAACTTATAACAAATTTGGTTTTAAATGTCTGCGACATACCCATCATCTCCTTAACCGTTACTAATGTTCCTACATGGCGCTGACCACTAATTGTCAGAGGCCTTAGTACGAGATTGTTTTACGTTTAAAGTAATCGTAACGAGTACGCGTTCGGCGCGCTGATTGGTTGCTTCATTGGCGCCGGCCAATCACAGCGTCTTCTATTATAATTGTGTCAGAATGGGACGGAGCTATTAGGTTGTATAACTCCGTCCCTCTTGCACTACTTAATGATCGACCATTCAGACGCAATTGTAATAGCAGACTAAGGCCCCTGATGGTCCGACAGGTCTGTTATCTCATAAAAATAGCCGTTCTATATTTTCATATTTAAGTACTAATTCTTTTGCAAACACTATCAATAAATACCCAAAAATGAAAATATGAATGTCCTGTATGTATATTTCAGCACGTAATCTTGGTGATAGTATTGGCCCTGCGCATCGCTATACCGGAGATACCAGCGTGGTTGGCCACTGAGATGGCGAAGGTCGAGTTCCAGAGACGAGAGGCCATTAAAAACGCGCACGCACCGCTTATGGTGAGTTTAATTAAGCACAATGTCATTTCTCCTCGATGGTACTTGATTCTTATGTATTATTATAAAAGCATATTACAAAAAAATGTTTGCAAAAATTGTGAACATTTTAAAATTTTGCTCAGTAATAGAACTTAGATTGAAGGTGTTTTTTATTCTTTTTTTTTTTTAATTTGTTCCTCTTGTATTCTTCTCTTGTCTCATGAAGTAACATACACTTGTAAAAATTGTAGCATAGATTGTATATGGGATAGGAGATGAGAAAAAATTAAAATAATTTATACATTGTAGAGAAAAGACAATATGACGTCATGTTTTGAAATTAAAAACAGTATAATGTGTAATTCGTTTAATCACAATGTGATTTAATTTTAACCCTGTAAGTCTGAATGCACGAGTCAAGACGACGTACGCCCATCGGCTCGTAATACCCCGCGAACGGTGACACCCACCACACCGAAGCAACCAGCCAATGACAAGGCAGCAGCTGACAAGAAGAAACTCTTCATTGGGAAAATACCTGAAATACCGCCTTTCAGGTAAGTGAAAATCTTTAATTAATACTTTGACCTAAGTCACGTGCTTTATTCGATTCATGGTTATGAGGCCCGGTGTGGCTCGTAACTAATCGAGCACCATCGAACAGGTACCTACGTGAGGATGCAGTAAATATTTTCAAATTAAATGTTAGTTTCTTTTAGAAACAGATTTATAGAAACGACTTTTAGTGAAATAAAGTTTTTTAAATATTTTGTTGTAAAAACGAGAATTATTCGTATCAATAAGAACTTTTCTTAAACACAGCCAGAAAGTTTTAACGGAATATTATAGCCTTTAACTCGTTCTGTATAGAGTCTAAAATCTTACAAAAGATGGACTAACTCAACTCTCTCTCAACACCAAGAAGTTTACGATGCCACAGAATCTTATTATATGTATAGTTTATGAACGTTTAGTACATATCTATTACAGCTCATTCGAATCATCGCAGCAAGGCTTTGAACCCGCATCCTAAGAATTTTAATTTTATTATTTTGTTTTGTTTTCAGTTAATTTGGCACAAGTATTAAAGATGGATGGGTGTGTAGCGATATATTATTTAAAATAAGTTTTATTCCTTAACAGTTTACGCTTGTTTATTAATATTTAATGTTTTGTTTTTTTGCAATAAATATTTTAAATGTCATAGAAGTTTTTCTTGTGATTCCTAGTTGCGGTTGACAGGTCATTTTATTGGCTTCGTCTAGGCTTTTTTAGGATAGACAGATGTTTAAATTATTCATTATTACATTTCAAATCTTTGTTTACTATTTAAAGTTAGTTGAGAATTCTCACAGACATCGGAAGTCAAATATTTCGTTAATCGATTTTCAGCTTTAAGACAAAAAGATAAGATTTTTAATCTGTTGAAGATACTCGTAACGTATTGAAAGAATTGTATCAATGTAGGGACTCGGGAATTCCCTCTAGGAAAGTTTAATCATACGATTAAAAGATTAGAGACCCCACAAACTTACAAAATCAACTTTAAACTATAGGAAGAAGGTTGAAATTGTATTGCTTCATTTAAAGATTACCAATCTGTCTATCCTACAATGAAAACAACATTTGACACACCTGTATCATACAACAACAAATGTAAAATATGTACAGTGGCGAGCATCATTCTACTACAATCTGTCAAATTTATTAATTGGATTTTCGACTTTATAACAATACTGTAAAGTCGAAGATGCAATAAAGATATTTGACGTAAATGGATAGGGTAGCCCGCCACCGTACCGAAATGACCTGTTGATCCGAGATATCTCGTCTATCTTTCTGCAATGAAAAGGTAATGAACCACTGTGTGCCTGTATCCTGTACTATGTACCTTCGCTAAGCCATCACCCATCTTTCGCCATCCTACGTGCTATCTGTATATTTGTATGTAAAGAGAGCTACCGTGTTTTTTGGCTTCGCAAGGTAACCTAAGGTCTGTTTGTCCAATAGAAAGGAACAAAGAAAGATCATTAATTTGTCAAACATGATGTGTTTAAATAATCTGAGTAGTCAGACATGTAGGCTATTATCTATATTGATTCTTGTGCGTCCATGTTTCGCCAATAGTGGCGTACAAATTTTGTAGGTATAAAAACTATATTCAATCTAAACAGCAACATAACATAACAATAACATAACATCACGCCTTTTAGTCCCGAAGGGGTAGGCAGAGGTGCACATTACGGCACATAATGCCACTATACCTCTACAATGTAACACCCACTTTTCACTAAGTATTTATGTTATGAGTCCCATGTAATAGGGGGTGAGCCTATTGCCATATACCGGGCACAATTCCAGACTCCGTGCTACTAATGAGATTTTTTTTAAAACCCAGTAATATTTTGCCCGATCCGGGAATCGAACCCGAGACCCCTTGCCCGGCAGTCACACTTGCGACCACTCGGCCAACGAGGCAGTCGTCAAACATGCGTTTAAATAAACTGAGTAGTCAGACATGCAGGCTATTCTATACACGGAATATAGAATACAATGGAAGTAGCTTGAAACAATATTTCTGCCAGAACCGGTGTCGCCAAACTAATACATTTATAATTTACTCATACTATAAATCGGAAGTTACAATTGGTTAGAAAAAAAAATGGGCGTAAACGAAATGCAAACAAAATATCACACGATATGCAACTTTAAAATCACTGCACTATAAATCAAAATTAAAAATTATATTTTGGACTACCAAGTACCGCTATTCGTCGCTAGATGGCGTGCCATCTAGCGACGAAAAGTGGTACTTGGTTTGAACTTTAACGTCGTAAGAATAAAGGTGATATTTGAATGGCTTATCACTGGCTCGAATGCGGGTCTCTACTCAGATAGTGATGTAGCCTAATTCGATAAAAATAACATCGATAATATGAAAATGTGTATTAAATATAATGTGAAAAAAAATATTGACTGCGATAGTGTGACAGTATTAAAATAATAAAATTAATATGTCGTTGATAACTTTTTAAACGTAACAAAAAAGGGTAAGTATTTATTTGCATGTAAATCAAAAACCATTTTGTTCGTATTTTTTATTAGTTTTTTCAAAAAATCATTTTTTTTATTTCACATAGGCAATATAAGTAACAACTATTACATAAATTTTTACAAACTTCATATAGACAATATGATAAATGAGAGGGATGGTGATAACGATGACGATGCTGATCTGCTCCGTGAAGTGAAGGTTGCTTCCAATCACGTCGGGGTCACCACTAAAATAATAATAAAAAAATAATCTAAATAAATGTTACATTACACTTGCATCGATATTAATCGATAAATATGTAATAATACCACATCACTATTTGAGTAGC
Organism: Spodoptera picta; assembly: GCA_038387885.1. Lineage (NCBI taxonomy): Eukaryota > Metazoa > Arthropoda > Insecta > Lepidoptera > Noctuidae > Spodoptera > Spodoptera picta. The sequence goes on from JAZHFQ010000246.1 coordinate 1,330,331, forward strand.
GTAGAACTGGCGCGAATGTTCTATTTAATGGAATAAATCCAAAATAAACTTTATCTTGAAGGCGTAAGGTTGATTTTGACTAACCGTTTTAGTAAATAATATTATTTTAATAACCGTTTTTGTAAATTGAAATAAAATAAGATTTTAACAAGAAAACAATGAAAATTGTACTTACCAATGATACGAAACACCTCCATTTTTACGATTTTTCGGCTGCTATCATTTTTACACGCCAAAACGGAAAAAAACGGCATAGTTGAGGAAATATGTATTTGTCACGAGACTAGCAACTCGACGCCATGTTCGAACGAGACTGAACTCGAATTTGCCTCGAGTAAGCAGTACACTGCTTAGTTGTGGCACGCGTGCCACGCCTACTTGCTACTTCCATTGTATTCTATATTCCGTGATTCTATAGTTTCTTGTGCGTCCATGTTCGCCAATAGTGGCGAACAAATTTTGTAGGTATAAAAACTATATTCACTCTCAATAGCAACTTGTACAATAATAGTCATGATTAAATTTCATTACAAAGATAAATAAGAAATAGATGACTTAGTTATCGTACTCAGTTCATCAGTCAACAATAAGTGATTTTTACTAATAATCACACAAATAATAGCAAATGTTTAAGAAATAAGTATGAAAGAAAGTAAGAAAGAAAAATCATTTATTCAGCAGCAGGCACGATGCAGTTTAAATAAAATATAAAAAAGACAAAAAAGGTGTGACAGTGGAAGTAATAAAAACATTGACTTGAAAAATTAAAACAAAAGAATTAGAAGAGAGACGCTGACAACATACTATTTGTTGCGAAAATACGATGACGTCTTAAGTTGCGGTTGCGATCTCACACACAATTCATAGAAAAGCACAGCGTTTGACATTTTGAAAAATATTGAATTTGTCTAGTTTGCAATAACTAGTGTCATCCATTGGACTTCTAGTTTTTAACAGCTTCAGCTTGATTGGACTAACAGGTTTTAAGCTACATTATTCCCACCTAGTGAGCAAAAACGGTAGTTCTCATTGTGTTAATAAACGCGCACTTGCGCTAATATTCTTTTTTATTATACCCTTAACACTTGTATTTAACTTTCAGCACTTTTCACGTTTCCCTGACACGGATTGAGTAGTAAATGGAGTGTGAACTTTACGTTGTTATGATTTCACGTACGCTGTTTGAAAACGCTTGTTTATAATACGAGGACAATACGCAAGTCTTCGATATTAAACAATGGCTTGGATTATTATTTTTTTATTTCATTCACAAAGATACATAGTTTAACATTTGCTAAACTGCATAATAATTTGTCGGCGGTAGATAACAATGCTTTTATTTTAATCTTATTTAACGTTGTCACTGAGGTGATCAATTTTGCAATAACACGAGTAAAAGATATAATGATATACATATTATTATTATGATAACACATAAAAACATGTCAAGACTTCGATTACACTTGTTATGACATGTTCAACAACTTGTAAATAATTTAATCACACTCCATTACCTACTCACCCTTATTCCAAATGCGTACTAAAGCTTGCATTCCATCTTATACATAATTTTGTGACCCTGATATTCTTCCACATAAATTTGCAGGCCTAAAGCGGCTTCTATTACGACGACTTCAGAACCACCGGTGACAGTCACGGGGTCTTTGCAGGCGTTACCTGATGTCAGTCCTACCAAGCCTATACGACGTAAGGTAGAGTGATCTAATAATTGTAAGGTTGTAGTCCTGTAATTATGAGTATAAGCTTTAAGGTCCATTTTCATCTAAAGTCCATTCTCAATAACCCAGATGTTGGTAGATTAGATTTTAACACGTTTTATGAATTACTAAAAATCGCGGGTTACTCACGTGAATATACTGAGAAAAGCTCTAATCGTTTCGTTCATATTTTTAAACAACCAATTTATCCTCAGGAAGTGACACCAGGCGCTCCGCTGTCACTACTGGGCGTCCGCGGGCTTAGAGACGAACCCTTACACAGGTCGGCGCATTGTATCCCACACCCCACGCAACATCGACCGCTTGTCAACCCTACGTTACAGGTAAAAATAACTAAAAATATGCTTTTAATCACACATCCTCGTCATCAGGAGAAATGTACGTAAATATTGAGTCCAAACTCGTTATGTACAGCCATTAGACCACCACAGATGGGGCCCAATAGGGCTGACGCCGATACGGAGCCGCGGAAGACTTAACAGGTTGCCGGGGCTCCGGCTCGAAGTGCAGGGGTAGGAAAGGGGTAGTTTTTGGTCAGTAAAAGTGACAGTCCCCTCTATATCCGCCTCATATGGGAGAAGTCATTGGATGATCCGCCCCCCCCCGCAAAAATCTCGATATGTTTACTAGTAGGCAGTCCAAGTTTCTCCATCAGTCACCTTCCAACCCCATTAACAAATTAGCTCGATGGTACACACCTTCAAGTTTGATGAGGATAATACAATTAGAAGTGTGTGTAATTAGTTTAGTTCGCACATGAAGTCTATTAATCAACAACAACAAACCGTATTTCATTATACATATTTTTATTGCTCTAGGAGTTATCAGGCAGTGTAAGTGCAGGGGGTTCCGAGCCGGACTTGAACGCAGTGCCTTCGTCAGCACCCTCAATTGACGCCAGTGCCACCTCTAGCGAAGATGACAAACCTAAGGATAAAGGCAGTAAGTAACATGCGTACTGTTGTACGGCCGGCTCCAATGAACCAACCAATCACAACTTCGCACGCGGTCTTGTTTCGAGTACTTTATACGTAAAACAAACTCGTGCTAAAGCTTCTGTTCCCAATATTTCTAACGGCCAAATTTTGACACATTTTGTATGGATGGTCAAAATTCTTCAAATGTCGTAAAAATTTTCCCGTTCACTCGACTACATACTATAATATTATATGATTTGTCTCCCAGGTCGTTCCCGCGCGAAGGCAGCGTTGGTGAAGCGTGTCCGTTCAGTGGCAGTGTTCTCGCTGGGCCTGCGCCGCGCGCGCGAGGCCGCCGCCCACTCGCACGCGCACGACGCGCGCTCGCCCGTCAACACGCCCGTATGTATACTCTATGCGCACTTTTATATTTATTCGTAGGTCATTATGTTCTTGAAACATTATTGGCCGACAAAAAGAAATTTACAGTTATTGTTTTCGTATTTTTCATACATCATCGGCCTTGAACAGTTGAAACATTGAATTCTTACTTTTATGAAAATAAAACTTGTTGTTTAATTCTTTATAGTAGCACGGAATCTGGAATTGTGCCCTGTATATGACAATAGGATCACTCCTTATTACATGCGACATATAACATAAATAGTGAAAAGTGGGTGTTATATTGTACAGTGGCATTAAGGGCCGTAATGTGCACCCCTGCCTACTATTTCAGGGGTAAAAGGCGTGATGAGTTTATTTTTATTACTCTTAACTTAAAGTCACTTAGGGTGATGTAGCATCTAAACTAACCCCTTGTAACGTTAAGTGTTCAGTATATGTTTATGAAAACCAAACTGTCGTTCAATATGTCACATATCTTGGTTAAGAGGTTCCTGTGACTAGAAGAGGTTGATGGGGGGTATAAGAACATTACCTTGAAAATAGTTTCAAAAAAGATTATCTAGTCAGACAAAAAATTGTTGAGTTTTTAAATTATTATTTAATACTGCAGAACCCTTTCTTATACTTCTGGAAAATATACATCGTAGTGTTATGTATGACATAACATGTACCTATACGTAACTATATACCTATGTGATAATGTTATCAAATGAGTGTATTTAATCTGCAGCTGCTAAACTAATCAATATCTGAAGTTGAAATATATTTAAAACATTTTCCTTGTTACTACACCTTTGTAATTTATATTTTTCTAAGTAACTAACAAACAAACAACACATACAAACTTTAGCATTCATAATATTGAGTAGAATGAAATTAATTATCTTCTTTGATATAAATATCTTCTTTGATTCAATTTTTCTTTAACTATAACATGGTTATTGGCTGTTTATTTATATGGCTATTTACTTCATGGCAGTTTTCGCCAACCACCTCCTAAACCATCTGTTTACTAAAAGTTACTTGTTAGGTGACACTTAGTGATAACCAAAATGTAGTTAAATGTTACTTAGCTTAAATCTTATTATAATAAATCTTATTTCCTTAAATCTGTATAATTAGGTTGCCGAGGCTTCCTATAAAGTAATTCGAAGATACTTCTAAAGGGATAAACCTCGCTCCTCCTGCTTTAAGTACCAATTTTGGTTGTATTAATCTACACTAATATTATAAAGAGGAAAGATTTGTACCTATTTTTGTAGAGGTATGTTTGTAATGAATAGGCTCAAAAAGAACTGGGCCGATTTAAAAAAATCTTTCACCAATAGAATACTACATTCTTCCAACTTGACATAAGCTACATTTTATTTTGAAAAAAATTAGGGATACTTGGTAAAATTTGAACAATGTAACCGAAGGTGTAGAAAAATGTCTTTCGTCGAATGCGCTGCCGAAACTATTAGCGATAGAACAAAATAATGTACAACAATATTGAAGAACATCATAATGTCTACAGAAAACTCTGCTACATATTTTTATAAAACAAAATGTAGGAGAAGTTGGCAACATTTGTCATTAATATTCTTAAAACTTACACTTACTGTATATCTTTCTTATACAGAGTCTTCCCGCGCCGATGTTGGGCGGCGAACTATCTCTCATCCCGATAGAGCAACTCATACAAGTGGACGACGTCAAACCGCGCACCACCTAGCCTGGTAACTAGCTCCTTTTGTACGTACTCCCCTAGTACTTTTGCATACCCAGTTGTTGAATTATGATATAATAATAATAATAATAATACATATACATACATGACCATGCAAAAAGCCACCATCTTAAATACGTCCAGAATAGTTCGAAAATTCTTACAAGAAGACACGAACATTGAACTGAATCCCATAAATGGAACTCACTTGGCTTAGGCCCGTGGTTTCATTAAACTACCGACATTATTATAATGTCGAGACAAACAAATGTTTGACCGAAATAATAATCTTTATTATGTTATTTGTTTTTAGATATTTTGTGTTCGCAGTGACTGTCATTGTCAGATATCATTCCATTAAATTTTGCAATTTACTTTTTTTTATATTATTTTATTCATAGGTGTAGTTGTAGTTCATTTTAAGTTGTAAATATTTATGTAATTATATCCCTATACTTATTATACTCTTTGTGTCATAAATAAATAATACAACATATTCGGTTGAAGAAAAACTTCCTTGTCGATTTTGAGGATGTCGCAATATTTTTAAGGCATACAGGGGTTCTTAGTCATGCTACAAACACCGAGTATCTTGTTGGCTACGCTGTATAGTTACTTGCGAAAATTTATAACTTAGGGGCCCAGTATACCGCGAATCTAATCGGGCATTGATGAAACTGTCAGTAAACGAGACAAATCTAAAATCAGTATATAATTTGTGATATAGAGTAGATTGCTACCACAAAATTATAAAATAATGAAGTAAAGAGTCTAAAATAATAAGGTTCAAAATCGATTTAAAAATAACAGTTTAATTAACACCTATCCAGCTTGATATCTGATGTTGCTGCTTTAATACTATCCATCATACATAAACATTTGGTATTTGCAATTGATTAGTTAAAAATTATCGGATGATATTCAATTACATACCTCGGGTAATCGAATGCAGACTTGGAATAATAGATAAGACTGTAATACAAATGAATTTGAAATAAATTTTATACTGTGTTTATGTAAGTCAATTATTATAATAATAGCTTTCGAAACGTCATTTTAGGGAATTGGGGAGTTAGAAAAAGACATAAAATAGCCTATGTCATTCTCCATCCCTAACTGTCTCTAGTTAAAAAATCACGTTAAGCCATCGTTTCGTTATACCGTGAAAGACGGTCAAATAAACAGAGACACATTATCGCATTTATAATATTAGTGTACACTTTTTTTTAAACTCTTAAACATAAGTCGGAACAGTTACTTTTTATTATTATTTTATTAGCCTTCTTTAAAAAATAACACGGATATTCAACAACTGGATGTGCCTCAAACGAACGGAGTACAACTAGCTAGTTACTATATAGCGCCTGTTATAGACCATAGCATAGTATAGACGTAACAATGTACCTCTATATTAAAATGTAGAATTATTCTTTCAAGGGCTTATTTCACCACCTCTCAGTAAAATTAGTTCGCGTCCTCTAGTTTTCCGCCGGCAGCTTTGTTGACGTAGAATTTGAAGGTTTCATCTCGAAACGGTTTCGATTTTGTAAGAATATTGGGATAAATAGTAGCCTATGTTACTCCCTGAGAGGTAAACTTTCTAATAGTAAAAGAATTTTCGATATCTGTCCAGTAGTTTGTTGTTGAAGCCGAAGTGAGAGAATAATAAGGGGAGGTGGTGAAATAAACCCTTTAAATAAAATTGTTTTTTATAGTAGTAAACAACAGATTTAATGTTGAAATTATTGTTTTTTTTTAAATCGTATGTTTTGACAATTCTTTTGTGGAGTACAAATTTTGTAAGCGTGTTTTTGCTTGGGAGTTGTGGCGTCACTTCTAGTACTGTATAGCGATGTACTTTGAATAAGTAAAAGAAAGAGTAGTTGAGTATAATTAAGACTGGTAAGTGTTAAAGTGGATTTGGTGTTTTTTTTATAAATAATAACCATGGTATTTTCAACTTTATTACAATACAATATAGTTAAGTAATGATGTGCATCATAGTAAAAAAATACAACTGGAAATTTCAATTTTAACCTATTTAGGCGCCACGCCATCATTGAGATTTGATCTTTACTGTCCCACATTAAAGTTTATATTCTAATCCTTTCATTCTATCAATTTACGTAAGGAGTAATTTCCTACATACATATTTTGTTTCCGACTAATCATGCTTTACCTATTTTATAAAAAATTTAACCTTATACTATACACAAGTCACATATCGTTAACCAGTACTGGGATTAACGCCGTATTTATAAAGGATGAGAAGTAAAGATTTGTGATATTGTTTAAGAAAGATATCAAACACGTCGCGTGTGATGGAGAAAGCTTTTTGATGTATTTTTACGTGTTTCGATGGAATTTTTCAATGTTATCAAAGCATAAGGGTGTATTGACAACTTTTGCTTCGTTATTTGGACTTTAAATTGATGGTACCTAAGGTTTATTATTGCTTGCCTTCATTTTTTAAATCGCCTGTCTTCCCGTTGAATAAAAATGCCTATATGGAGGAGCCTGTATGTTGTTCCAGACCATATATTCCTCCCATGTCCCTATCATTTCTTATTTTGTCGTATATTTACAGTACTTAGATAAAACGAATCAAAGTTTAGGAGTGGGGGCGGGGAAAACGTCATTTCTACGTATAAAATGTACATAGAAGTGACGTCACGCGACATTTCAAATCAATATATCGTCGAAAGTATTCGTTTCTGTAAAAAATAAAAAATAAGTGACTAATGATTTAAAATAATCTACCAGACGGACATTAAAATAAAAATTATGCAGCTACTCTATTGGGTACAAGTAGTCAAATTCAACACCTTTTCCGAACTGTCAAAAACTACTGTTTTCTATGAATTTTGTACGAGATTGTATATTGTGACGTCACCTTTTTTTAACATCAAACAGCATAATTAGTTCTTAAAAATTTGCTGAAAATATACTAAAATTAAGTTGGTCATAAAATCAATCACATGTGATTATTTTTAAGTATTTCATTATATTGAACAGTCGAAATAATTTAAGGCAAGTACCCAATTAGTCATCCTAGTCTGTACGTAAACCTGCAAATATAAAACACATTCCCGACTATAATAGTCATGTAGGAAATTGTTTGATTGCACCATCATTTGTAATATTTGCACAATAATGATGCAATAGTGAGACATCTGTCTCACTAATATCGAAATACTTACAACGCTACACAATTTTAATTCGCGCTTAAGTAGTTCTCTCACTACAAATTCTTTGTAAAATGACAGCGATGCCACGATATTTAAGTACAATTTAAAATTAAGTAGCTGTTCAATATTGTAACAATAATTACGTTAGTACTGCGTAACGTAAAATATTCGAGAAAACCTATACTAATTTCGGGCCGAGCACACTCATTAATATAAGTCCCGGTATGACTCGAAACTAGTAGACCTATTCTCGAATAGTCACATAGTAGGATATTTCTCAAATATTTTTTTTATGGTATAAGCCGATAAACGACCAGGCGGATCACCTGATGGTGAGCAATCGGCGTCACTTTATGGACCTGTTGTTGTTGCGTTGTTGCACGTCGGTTTCCTGCTTGGCCGTGGTATCACTCCGGCCGAGCCGGCCTATTCGTGCCGAAGCATGGCGGCCCACACTAAATGACATATTCATAAGTCTATACAAAAGTTGTCAATACACCCAAAGCTTAATGTTTTCGTTGTAAGGTTACTCGTGCCGCGATATCGTTTCCTAAGCTTGTCTCGTAAAGCAATTGTCCGACAATAATTTCAAGTTGCTCTCTCTATTTCATTCAAATGTTAACTCGTTTCGTTCGCTTTAATATCTGACCGGGTGGTATCTGCTAACCTTATATTTATATGTACTTTAAGTAATCAAAATCGTATGTTCTTTATAGGTTTAGCACTATGTGCTTTAAGTAAACAGAATCTCTTTAGTTATTATAGTGTAGTATTTGATTATGTTCTTAACGTTTGTGGTAATAAGGATCAAATCAGTTTGCTGTGTAATTTATACGTATTTAATTTTAGTATTCTATTGTGTACTGTATTTGGTTTCGTTAACCTACTTATAAATAGACTTGATTATACTTAGGCCAATATTGATATGCAATGTTTATAATGCCGGCACCAGACATGTGCGGGGCGTACGGTAAACGGACATTTGATGCTAATTTGTTCGTGCCACACGAACAATGTGAACAAACAAGTGCGCACATGTCTGGCGCCGGCATTAACCTTAACAATTATTTAGTAGTCTACGAAGTATATACTTTTTCTCAAAACTTTATTTATATTATTATGATATCCTATTACAGAACTGTGTTTTAGGGTATAAAAAACTACCATCATACCAGTGTTGTTGTTAAGTAATTTTTCAGTATTATTCCTTTAAATATATATAGGAACTTGTATATGACTATACCTCATCCCGGTCGGTCTGTAAATAGTATTATGTAAAACTAGTTCTAATTGTGTATCACTCTTTTTAAAACGGCTAGAACTATTTCACTTCTTATCTATTTAGGATAATATGTATTTGTATATTATGCACCTTGCATATAGTGACATGTCATAAGTTACTATGAAAAGTAGACAAAGTATTGTTGAGTATTTTCAGTTACCTCAATAAGTAAATCAATAAGTTATTTTCAACCTCACTCTTTGGTAATAAAGTTAAGAATCTATTGATGCATTTCTAAGCCTTGTCCACTTCTGGACTACTAAAATCCTATCAATTATTCAATATTTTTGTGGAAATGTCATCCATAAAAATATTCAAACCCATATGGCATGTCATTATAGGTATGAATCATGATAAAAAGGGGCTTCAGAAATGGCACGTCAACGTAAATTGAGATTTACTGTGATTAATGTGTTACGAGTATTAAACTTGACTTAGTTCAAACTGATAATTATTATGAAACTGAGAAAAAAATAATGAATGATAAGGTTGAGTTTTGCAGTTCTAATCTAATCTCCTTTGTATCGTAAGCGCATTGGACGATGAACTAATTGTAATAAACACCTTTAATGCGCATAGTGTACAGACTTGTTTGAACGTGTACAGACAGACAAGTTATTTCGTATGCAGTTTGTAAAATAAAAAAAATATTTAGAGACTGCCGGGCAAGGGGACTCTGGTCCTATTCCTGCGTCGTACAAAGTAATATTGGGGTTTAAAAAACTCAGTAGTAACACGGAGTCTGGAGTTACGCCTATATGACTACATGGGACTCATAACATACCTCTAAATAGTAAAAAGTGGGAGTTACATTGTAGAGGTACAGTGGCATTAAGTGCTGTACCTAATGTGCACCTTTGCCTACCCCTTCAGGGGTAAGGGTGTGATATTATGTTATGATTTAGAACAGAGAGAAAGACCTTCGTTAGCCAACGAAAGGTTATAGAAGATATGACTTCATTAAGGCCCCGTTCCTCCCTCAATCCCCCCTATCCCCAATTCCTAGAAGATAACTTCTCTTCCCTGGTGTTATGGGTGGCCTCAATTGCTTACCATCAGGTGATTAGTCTGCTCGTGTGCTGCCACCTTATCCCATAAAAACTGAATTAGTCTTTGTTTTCTTAACTGCATACTAATTAATTTCTCTGATTGTACTACTTACGTGCTCTTTTTGACCTTCTGAGCTACAGGGCTTACTAAATAAAATATCGACTATACAAAATTAATACTGTAAAAGATATTAGTTCCTAGGCACTTAGATGAAGGCAGCTCCAACATTTTGTTAGTATTTTTAAAAAGCTCTGAAGTTAAAACTGTCAATTAAATAAACTCCTTTCCTTTACCTCTTCTTCTTATTGTAATGTCAAAATTAGCTTTGGTTGTCGTCTCGTCTAGTCCTTAGTTCATGCTATCGTTGCAAATAAGTACATGGACAAGTGAAAAATGGAGTGTTAATAGTAAATATTGAAAGTCAAAGTCATAAATGTGTATGTGAACTTGAAGCTTAGATTAGTTTCCCTATTTAAAATAAAGTAGTGAAGTCTTTAACGCTAGAAGACGTTCGATTTAACAAACATAACAGACAGTTACGGTCTACTATGAAACATACTTACGTCATTGGTAAAACTTGTATATAATGCAATTAGCACTCCATCTCTTCATACTCCGTGGTCATCGATTACGTATAACGCATTGTACTATAAAACTATGTATTTCGAAAGAGAGTAATTATTTTTATCGTATTTTAAAATAGATAAAATAGATTTAGTTGAGCTTTTTATAGTTAAGAGTTTTGTATATCGTTAAGCCCTATTTTATTAAGACACAATTGTGCGACCAGGTTGTGCAACCAAAAAAATGTACGGAAGGTATAGTAGTCATCTTGGTTGCGCATCTAGTTATCCGCAACTGCGTTAATCGAAATTATTGTCTCAAGCTTACGCGAATCGTCAACTAATGGAACTCCTTGCCGAAATCTGTGTTTCCCGACAAATATAACTTGGATGTCTTCAAGTTTCGAGTAAACAGGTTGCTAATAGGTAGTACCACCAGGCGAGGTAGTGGTCAAACGTCAACTTATGTAGTATACAAAAATGTTCTGATTTTGCTCTGTACCCAAAATGGTTCCGCGACTTATCGTACCATAGAGTTTTAATTGAATAGGGCTTAGCTTAGCTATTAAACGTATATTTAGCATTGTAATGTAATTATTTGTATATTAACATGTTTGTGTTATCTGCTAAAGCAATGTGAGACTTCGTTGGATGACTGTTACAAAGAATAAGTATCAGTTTTCTTTTGGATTAAGATGAGATTTATTAATTTTCTGACGAGTAGAAATATAAAAAGATGCTATTGACAAAATGATAAAGTCAAAGTATTTATTTCAATTAAACCATAATTTGGGACTTTTGAAATGACAACAAATACAAAATAAATAATAGTCTGTGAGACATCACATGATATCACAGAATGGGTGCATATGATAGACATTTCACCTTTTCGTACGGAACGTTTTAAGTTTCCTTGTGCAAACTGCTAAGGACTGGAATTCCGTGCTGAAGTCTGTATTTCCTGAAAAATTCATCATCATCATCAACAGCCTATAAATGCCCACTGCTGAGCAAAGCCTCTTCTCACACGGAGAAGGTTAGAGCGTTAATCACCACGCTTGCTCAATGCGGGTTGGCGATTTCAAACTTATAATTAGAAATTATAAGTCCAGGTTTCCTCACGATGTTTTTCCTTCACCGTTTGTCAGTGGTGTCTAAATAATCTTAGAAAGTACATATAACTCGGAAAAAGTCACATTGGTACTTGCCGTTGGTAGGTTTCGAACCCGCACCCTCATGCATGAGAAGCGAGCGTCTTAAACCTCCAGGCCACCACGACACTCCACGACACCACGACGATCCTGAAAAATTAGGTGTCATTAAATCCCGAGTAAACAGATTGCTTGTTTATCACCAGACGAGATGATGGCCACACGCCATCCTATTAAACACGAACATCCTATTAAAGAAAATGCAGAGAATACGCGAACGACCCACACTCGTAATAATATTTACTTACTTATCTACTAAATAGCATTTAATACAAACACGTTAATTACTCTATTCTCAAGAAAATGTAACATTTTGTTGCTAAATGTAAGTTTCTGAGATATGGTAAACTCGACGTCCACATTTAAAGCTTTATTAATTCTTTCATGTCCTAACATTATTTGTCGAACTCCATCCAATTATTGCACTTTCCTTACTAAATTGTAGCCTTGCTAAATACTGTTATATTTAATAACTATCGTGAGACATACTAAATTAACTAAAAAACGCGGGTTACTCAAAGTAGGCGGCGCGACATCGCCGAGACCACTCACGCTGCTCATGAGGAATACCCCTCTGTGGTTCGAAACTTGTAGAGCTTTTCTCAGTATGTTCACGTGAATAACCCGCTATTTTCAGTTAACTGTTACATTATTTATTTTTATAAAACTGCACTCTATAACTAAAATCGCTTTAAAAGATTCTCCATTTCACATTACAATTTCGAAAGATGTCATAAATCTTGTTCCAAAGCTGATAGTGTTCACAAATTCGATCGCTAAGCCGTGAACTTTTAAAAATAGATTTTCACTCTTATCTTTTTGCAATAAAGTTGAAAATCTACAAATAAATTTCTGACTTAGCTTCCGGATTTCTATCCTAATCATTACCGAGGCTTCCAGCCCAGTCCCATTTATTTTCCATTTAGTCTTAAGAAACAATATTGTCTATGTATTTTAACTTTAATCTTCGTATCTTCAGTATTCTTCCATTTTATGAAATTGCGGTACAAAACGACTTTGTATTTGTTAATTATGATTGATTAATATCTACAGAAAAAATCTATAATAGATACTTCACTTCCAAAAGCACAAATAGACGATTAAACTTTTGTCAGCTCTGGATATTATTCGATCGAGTCTTGGGCGGTCTGTAGCACATAATGAGAACCACTTAACCGCCGAACTACAGTGAGTGCCTTTTCATATGCTCTGGTTACCGGTTAGCCGGTGTCCGGCACTCGTACTGGCGATTTAATGACGACTAAACCGGTTTCCGGTAGATAAAGATAAAGATGACGCAAAAACAACAAAGACAGTAGCTAGTAGTAGTTACACTAAATTATATGGTTTGTAATGAAGCCATATCTTTGGTCAGCTCAGTGGCCAACCAATGGTTACTGTCTATACTGGATCAATCTTTATTTTCGTACATCTGTATACCAAATAATTGTGCACATAAGCTGGTTTTAATGTCACGCTGACCGTCGGCGCTGGCAGCCGAAATATAATTTATGATCTTCTAAGATCCGAGCGCAGATATCTACGCGCGTGAAAAAGGACCAGAGAGATGAGACCAATCAGTTTCATCGTCTATTATTGTTTTAACATCCAATGTGATGCACTGCTTACTATGTAGTCCCAACTCAATAAGATTCGTTACACAAGTAAAATAAATGATTTTTAGTGTAGATATTAATCGTTCAGTATGTTACGTGGTGTTGATGACATGTAGGTAAAGGCTTCATTCTAAATAGTAACGTGTCGTAGATATTAAATTTGTTGTTGTACTTATTTTTTATACGGAATATTGATAAACGTTGCATTTTTGTGTAGATTACAGATTAAATTCGCAGAATTAAAATTATGTATTTCATTTTCCTGTTACATAGCCTACCTACGCTTAGGTATAATTTCCTTACAGAATAATAAAACAAATAACTGATTTAGTCGGATATAATATTTAATGAATATTCTTCAAAGTTATGGCGGTTTCTATTATCTAAAGCCTCGTACGAAACTATTTCTATTAATTTACAGTTCACTTACAGGTTTTTTTTTTAATTTATTTATTAAAGGTACACAAAACAGAAACACAGCACAGTACACAACAGAGTAACAATACAAAACTGTAAATGGTTTTGAAATCTAATGTCTGCTGAAAATTGATGGAAACACCAGAGAACTTGGTTGGTCTTTCTCCGTATGTCTGTGGTATCTAAATATCCATAGAAAGTAACAATACTTAGGAAAAATCACAAGGCATCTGGTAAGTAAACATGCTTGAGAAGCTGGCACCAATCTTAACTTCTTCGATGTCTTCATATAGGATGTTAAGCTTTTTTATCAATGTAAGAAATTGCTAGGAATTAATAAATTGAAATTAAATCTTTTCCTAGATCAGGCATTGTATTGAACATATAAAAACGTATCTCTTTATTATTCAACTTACGTAACTTATGTATAATGTACAAACAATCTTTCCGCCGTGTCTGATAACGGCTCACACCATACTTACTGATAGGCAGTAGATACAATACCAGCCAAAAAGTCTCAATCATTTCATACGACGTTAATTGTCTACATACCTTAATGTAAAATTTTTCGTCATTGTAATCGTTAATTGCATTACAAACAGTTGTGATTTTGTCTGAAACTAAAGGCGCTATTTGTGATAAGAAACAATTGAAAAATAATTCTTTCTCAACGTACTCCTTAACCAAGTTTCCTAGCTCCTTTGAAAAGACATGCGCTGCATTTGCGCGTACCGGTTTATTAGTCGCTTTTCTAGCCACAATCCCCAGCTTTAATCACCATATTTGTAGGTAAATTTCTTCCATGGTAAACACAGCTTCCAGAGTCTGTACCACTGACTGCATTAAACTATTAATGTTTACGAAACGGGATGGAGTTTGATTGAAACTCTCACCTTCAAGCTGAGATATGAATTTTATTCCAGTATCTATTAAAACGTGTTTATCTTCAACATTATCGCCCTCGTTGGGCTTAAAACATTTTATTAGTATCAACTTTGTTATTTCAATTTTTTCTCTAGATCCTCCTCGTTCATAATATACTTGAGAGTAAGTCGCCATTAGCTTTCAATAAAAGAAGTTTCTGAATCAAATTTTCCTCTTGTTTCTTTATTTAGTTTAAATCCGGATGCAATAAAAGTATCTATAATTTCGCGAACAATGCCTTGATTAATTTTATCAATATTGGTAATCATATAATTTATGAGATCACACATACGGTCGATGTTCGTTATACTTAGCGGAAAGTAACTAAATATTTTCCATGCTGTCTCAATACCAAAGAGTATAGTAATATATAGCTCAATACATTCTATTGTTAAATGTTCAGGGAGTAAATTTGATTTTATAAGATTAAATATTTCATCATCATCATCATTTTGTACAGTTAAAATCATAGATTTTAAAGTATGAAATAACACCTCATGGCCATTCGGTAATTCAGCAATTTTTTTGAAAAGGGCGTCAAAAATAACTATCCTTAGAGAAATATTTTTTGTTTTATTCCATGCCCGTAGAATAACAGCATTAAGATTGTCTAGATTCAAACATTTGAAAGCGAGACGTATGCCATGTTTCTGGATTGATACAGGTTTATTCAATAAAGTTTCAACAAAATTAATTAATTGGAGGAATGGTAGGTTAGACGAAAGTGCATTAAACATTGGCAAACAAAAATGTACATAATCTCCTTTTAAGTACATGAGTATATACTCAAGGGGGACTGGACGTCGCGAATATAATATATGTGAACATATAGCTCTTTGGATACGTAATAACTTTTCATCAATTTCCTTATGATTTATAGTAGTCTCAGCCGGAGCGAACTTTTTCATTAAATCTACTTTAAAGTTATCATCACCCAAAAGAAATAAAGCATGGACTCCCGCTTTAGCTTCTTTATGCCGTAATTTATCTTCATCTAATAATGAACAAAAAAATGTTAAATATTCTTTTGCAATATCTTGCGAGAAATAGATTTTTAACTTCTTGAGGATAGAAGTAATTTTATACTTGTACGGTACATTTATATTCTTCCTAAGAAGCGGAAGATGTCCAATGAGTAGTTTTGAGTCTGTCTTCAAATTACTCATTAAATTAAGAGGTTCTACAAACTGAATCTCCTCAGCTTCCAATTCGGTACGCAGGAACCTCAGGCGATCAAATTCTGACCAATCCAACTGCATAAAATGATTTACAAGTTCAGGACAATCTTCTTTTGTTCTGTTATATTCTTCCAATAATCTCAGATTATCGTGAATGTATCTTCTAAGGTATTCTTTAACTTCGTCATTGTAAGGTACATTTTCAAATTTGCGGATTTCTGCCATGTATAAGTTTAAAAAATATTGGAATACTTTCTCTGCTTGTTCTTTTGTCAACTTGTTATTGTTTTCGTGTAATGAAATAAAGTGTAATCCAACGTCAATATGATTTTTTAATGCTTCTGGGAGTTCAATGTCGTTAATTATGTGAAAAATTGTGGCAATTGTTCTATATTGATACTTTTCAATATATTCAGTAGAACTGTAAACGTTGACACAGCAAAAAATAGTATTGAAAGCTTCCCAGCAACTTGTACCAAATTCATACACGTTAAAATATTGCATAACTTTGTCAATGAACTGTTCTTTACTACATTTTTCTATGTCTTTTTGTTTCTCGTAAAAAATATTTAAAACTCGTTCCAGATGATGTTGATCCTTTGCTATCTCAATAAGCAAGAACAGTAACTCGGTTCGTTCAGAATTCGTAGTGGTGAACAATAGTTTTTTGATGTCATCAAAAGCTTTTTCAAAACTGACTAACTTAAATATTTGATAATTTGTGATTTCACCATATTCCGCGTTTTGACGGGCTATTTCTTCTATAGCCCATGCTTCCTTCTCTTCTGCAGTCATACATAAGATTGCATACTTGGGAGAAAAAGCTTAAATCCGTGTCAAATTCTTCGTCTGGGTATTTGGAAGTAAATATTTCCTTCACGAATTTGTATTTACTGGTGGTAGTAATTATATCAAGAAGAAATCTTTGTTTAGTGCAAAAAGGTTCGTTTATCCAAAAATAAAGAACGTCATCCGGGAGAAGAGCAATCGCGAAATGTTTCGCATCTTCTTCAGTACTGTATTTGATTATAGCCCTTTTACTAAGTAGGTATATTGATATATAGTGTAGGCTTTTTTAAAACCCTATCCTTATGTTTCTTCATAATGCTTTTGGAAATACGTAAACTTAAAAATGTATCATTAGTTTTTCTTTCGCGTCTCCAATCACTTAAGTCAGTGTATTTTTCTAAAAGTTTCAAATATTTATCTTCTGAAAATGCATACAAATAAATTAATTTACGGAGAACCTGCTTTATATCACAATAGTTATATAATTTGAGAAACACCTCTGCCAGAGTGAATGAAGTACCAATGAAATGTTTTATGACAGCACCATCCTTACAGGTAAAAATCGGGCGCAGATGATCGGACTTCGACGGATCTTGTAAAACATCGACTTTGAAGTTATCACTTGTAAAATATATGAACTTTATTGCAATATTTGTGCATCCTATGCCCATGCAATAATTATAAAACTCAGCTGCTCTTGATTCATTCCTGACGTGGATCGAAATACCTGTTAGCATCTTTTTCTTCATTTTTGTTGACATGAACGGAATGATATTATTTTGAAGATACTCTGGATTGATGATTTGGGCATACTTATCGTCATACATCCAATCACATTTAAGGGCTTTCGAAATGTACAAAGGATCTCCACATTTAAGGACTTCAACTATGTAGTCGATATTTATATACTTTGAAGCAAGGGCAATTTTGAATAGCTTGTCTACATCTGATTGTTTTTTTTTTCTATATATTACATTTCTTATTCTCCACGGACTCTTGTCCGTGCCCTTGTCATTCCATTACATTTACTTTTAATGTACAGTCTAAATTAATTGTTCCAGAAATCTTACGTGCTACATTAACCACATTTTTTCTTTCTCAAAGAAGTTGTGTCTAATATCTACCTATATAAGGTGCTCTATAATTATCTGCCACGGCTTTAATGGGAGGTAGTGTTATGTTTACAGATTACAATTGTGAAGAAATTTCGTACCCCGGACCAGTTAGTTACATAAAGTAATTAAGTAAACATTGACTACATTCTGCATAATGTGGTTCACAAATTACGCGCGATGCGTCGCTTAGTCAATGAAAACAATTGCTATCTCTTTCCACGTGTACTGAGAATGAAAACGGAAATCAGCTGACTAGTTCGTCACTATCTAATCTACTAGATACTCAATAGGCAGGCTAACAAGGGTTTTAAAAGTGCAATTACTTACCAGGTACGGCATTCTTCCGAAATGCTGATGTAGGTAAATACGATTATAAACTTCCCATCACACTTAAAACAGTTTTTACACACTTTTACAGTTATTTACACACTCTCTAAGTCTCTACCTACTTATCTACAAAACTGTTGCACAAGTCCACCTTCGCGTTGCACACAAATGAAGGCACGCTTCCAAACATGTCATATCACATTATTTAATGTGTCCGTTTCACTTTTAATTTGTTTCGCGTTTGATTTAAAAGACGCCACAAGTTATTATCTCTATCATCGTAAACTCCGGCAGTATCCCTTGTGATCGCAAGAGAATGACAACGAAAGAACTCTAACACTTCCTCTTCGAGTTCAAATTTGAATTTCGTCGCCTGGGAGGCATTTTTACGTAGCGCGCGCGTATCTCCGACATTGAAACTAACGAACGTTCGGGCAGGCGGGGTTTGACGGGGCTAATGGCGGCCGGGCGGCGCGTGCGACGTGTTCTGCTGAGGTGTGCTGTCTCGTACTTGAACGCCCCGTCATACGCTGTTGCCATCCTTATCAGTAGCTCAACCCCCGCCTGCCCGGCGGCCGGTTGACCAGCGCGTGCGACGAGTGCAGGAGAGGGTGCGGGCGCGCCGGGGTGTGCAGCGTGCTCCAAGCCGCCCGGCGCTGAGCGGTCTGATAAGGATGGCAACAGCGTATGACGGGGCGTTCAAGAACGAGACAGCGCTACGTAAAAATGCCTCCCAGGCGACGAAATTCAAATCAGAACTCGAAGAGGAAGTGTTAGAGTTCTTTCGGTGTCATCCTCTTGCGAGCACAAGGGATACTGCCGGAGTTTACGATGATAGAGATAATAATAACTTGTGGCGTCTTTTAAATCAAACGCGAAACAAATTAAAAGTGAAACGGACACATTAAATAATGTGATATGACATGTTTGGAAGCGTGCCTTCATTTGTGTGCAACGCGAAGGTGGACTTGTGCAACAGTTTTGTTGATAAGTAGGTAGAGACTTAGAGAGTGTGTAAATAACTGTAAAAGTGTGTAAAAACTGTTTTAAGTGTGATGGGAAGTTTATAATCGTATTTACCTACATCAGCATTTCGGAAGAATGCCGTACCTGGTAAGTAATTGCACTTTTAAAACCCTTGTTAGCCTGCCTATTGAGTATCTAGTAGATTAGATAGTGACGAACTAGTCAGCTGATTTCCGTTTTCATTCTCAGTACACGTGGAAAGAGATAGCAATTGTTTTCATTGACTAAGCGACGCATCGCGCGTAATTTGTGAACCACATTATGCAGAATGTAGTCAATGTTTACTTAATTACTTTATGTAATTAACTGGTCCGGGGTACGAAATTTCTTCACAATTGTAATCTGTAAACATAACACTACCTCCCATTAAAGCCGTGGCAGATAATTATAGAGCACCTTATATATACACAATACATGTTTTACTACATTTACATTAACCTTACTGGATCGGCGCACACGCGCGATGAGCGAGCCGACCTGCTCCAGCAGAAGGCGCCCGTTCACGAGCATGACGTGAGGGCCAGCAATCGGTCCGATCAACCATTTCGTAGGGAACGGAGCGACCCAGCCCACAGCGCCACCGACTGTAGAACATTTAAGAATGCATGACGTCTGCTCACGCAGCAGTAAGCCGATTCCAGTAGTGCCAATGGATTTTGTCAGTCTTATTGATAAAATTTACATTACGTTACATTATATTTACTACATTTTAACATTATTAAACACACACAATACATATATCAATATATATATATCAATGTCACGCCTGCATCACAATTCAAGCCTACAGCGAGCCCTCCCCACCCAAAAGAGCGCCCACTACCGCCACTACCGCCTACATCTGATTGTTCGGGTGTTTGTTTTAACTCATCAAAGTCAACAAGCTTTTCTCTGGCTTCTTTCACTTTTGCGTTGAAATCCTTGTGTCTCTCGCTCAAGTTATTTCCGTTCAATATAATCATCTTGACAAAATATGTTGAATCTAAAAAAAAGCAAATTCATAAAATTAATGTCTCATCAACTCTTTGTTCTATGGTTGCATGGTTGTAGATACGACCCGAGACTGATTAATCTTTCAAGATGTTTGGCTGTAACGCTGAGTCTTTTATTCCCTAGTTTGTGCACATAAGCGGCGTTAAATAATTAGTGAACCCTTCTTCTTGATCACCGAGATTCGCAAAAGGCGCTTGACAAAACGATCCTCATCACGCCCCAGCCGTCGCGAGAGAAAACGGTGATCGCGTGAAGATCTCCGGCCACCGTAAGTATGGGTCTGCGGACGGCGAACAACGACAGTTTACCTGAACCTAAGGGCATAGTTCGACTTTATTTTACGTAGTAATCGAAACGAGTTCACCGCTTTGATTAGCCAGCCCCTTAAACTACTCCGGCTACTTTTCGTGCCGGAGCCCCAGCAATCCGAGCTCTGTTGGGCCCCATCCGTGGTGGTCTGATGGCTCTTTAAGGTGTGCGCGGAACGCGACGCGGCTACGCTAAGGGAGGAGATGACTTTCCCCCTCACTAAAACGTGCGTTTATGTGACATAGAAATAGACTACTGTGCATCCGTCAATTACTTTGAAGTTTTAGTTCAGTTATTTGCTGTTGTTCGTGGACAGACTACTTAATAACTGGTACAAATTGTAGATAATAGAAATAAATGCTGGCTGGAAGCAGTGTTATTGATGATAAAAAACCAATCTTCAGATTTAATTTTATTTTAATTTCCAGGCGATTATTTAAAATCAATTGAGGTAATACAGGTACGTACTTGGTACAGAATATTTTAATTCTAAACAAATAAATAAAAAAGATGTTATATATTTCAAATAGTATAATAAAAAATTAAATTTCTTAAAAATAGGTATAACATTCAATATAAAACTCATGTAAAAAAATCAATTTTTTAGAGCTTAAAACTAATAAGTAACATTGTTACATATTAAATTGAATGAGGTACATCAATAATTACGTAAGGTGAACTTAACACCACATGACTTAGAGACATATTATAGCAAGAACTTATTACAGTCATTTACACGTTACACCTGGTCTAATGACTGGAAGATAAATATATTATGTTTTTAACATCACCATAAGGGTCAAGACAAAGCACCAAAGCGATACCAGTGGGCTTACTCTTGAATCCAATTCCGAACGATTGACATTGGTGTTGTGAAATTTCGTACTCTCGGGTTGCAATACTAGCGCCTATTGCATCCATATTGCGAGAATATTTAATGACCTAAATGGTATTGAGTTTGGCTTTATATTCCGCACTCTGAATGCTATTATAATAGCTACGATAGGGGTTGTATAATTTTGACATTGAATATTTATTGAGATTTCATTGGATTAAAATTACATTGAGATCGGTTTCAAGAGTCAGCACCCAAGACGGTTTTCTAGCTAAGGAAATACAATACCTACGAATTACCTTGTTTGTATTACATTTTAAAACCTTTTTCTAAAACACAAAAACTTGTATTCAAGAAAGAACATAATGATTATAAGTATATTATTACAGTTTACGAAACATGATAAAAAATACGTGTATATCCTTATTAATATTATAAATCGGAAAGTGAGTTTGTTTGTTTGTTCCGACTTCACGCCGTAACTACTGAACCGATTGCATTGAATTTTTGCAGACGTAAAGTTAGTAATAGAGTACTTTTTATCCCGAAAAAATTTGATATTCCCGAGGGAAAACAAAAGTATAGATGACGCTGTATGTATTGGTATATGGCACATAGGCTACTTTTTATCCTTTTGTGACGCCAGCGAAGCCGCGGGTAAAAGCTAGTACCTACTATATAAATGAAAAATAACCTATACATAAATAAAATACTACCAGTTTAAAGTCACCACGGGACTCTTATTCATACAATTTCTATCATCGCATTAGTTTTTATAATAACTATCGTGAGACATACTAAATTAAGTAAAATCGCGGGTTACTCACGTGAATATACTGGCGACGTCGCGCACGCTGCTCATGAGGAAGAACCCCTCTGTGGTTCGAAACTAATAGAGCTTTTCTCAGTATATTCACGTGAGTAACCCGCGATTTTACTTAATCGCATTAGTTCTTAATATTAGGAACTAATTAAAAATTAAGTCTTGCCCAGGACCAGCAAATTTATTGAACATATAGAAACGTATCTCTTTATTATTTAAGTTATTTAACGTATTTGTAATGTACACATAATCGTTCCGGTCCACTTGAGAAGTCACATCTGAGGAATAAACTGGTAGTAGATATAAAACCAACCAATAGATCTCAATCATTTCAAATAACAATAATTCTCTACATAACTTAACACAAAAGTTATCAACATTTTGGTGCCATAATGTATTTGTAACATTACTCATCTTCTGGTGCAATAAAGAATGTATTCGTAACATGAAGGAATAAAAAAACAATCCTTTATCAACCTGCTCCTTAACCAAGTTACCGATCTCCTTAGCAAAGACATGCACAGTATTTTCATGTGCTAATTTATTAATTGCTTTTCTGGCCACAATCCCCAGCTGCAGTTCCCATATTTGTAGGTAAATTTCTTCCATTGTAAACACAGCTTCCAGAGTCTGTATCACTGACTGCATTAAACTATTAATATTTACGAAATGGGATCGAGTTTGATTGTAACTCGCATTTTCAAGCTGTGATATGAATTTCATCCCAGTTTGTATAAAACTGTGTTTATTTTCTACGCTGACTTCTTTGTGAGGCATAAAACACTTCATTAAAATTATTTTAGTTAGCTGAATTTTTTTTTCAAGGTCATCGTCATTCAAGTATAGGATAAAATATGTTGTAAGGCGCCATTTGCTTTCAATCAAAGAAATTGCTTCTAAGCTTAATTTTTCTTTAGCATTTGGTTTCAATTCGGATGCAATAAACGTATCTACTATTTCGTAGACAAAGTCTTGGTGAATTTTTTGAACATTGTTAGTGATACAAGATATGAGACCATACATACGGTTGAGATTCGTCAGTTTTGGCGGGAACTGACTAACCACTTTCCATGCCACTTCAATACTTTCTATCGAGAAATGTTCAGGGAGTTTACAAGATGTTATAAGGTTGAATATTTCGTCATCATCGTCGTGTCGTAGTGTTAAAATTATAGATTTTAAAGTGTTAAATAGCGCTTCTTGGTCGCTTGTCAACATCGCAGTTTTATTGTAAAGTGCATCAAATATAACTACTCTGAGGGAAACATTTTTTGTTTTTTTCCATGCCCGAAGAATAACTGTATTAAAGTTCTGTGTATCGAAACATTGAAAAGCGAGGCGTATTCCGTGTTTCTGGACGGATACGGGTTTATTCAGTAAGTTTTCAACAAAATTCATACAAAGGGGTAGCGGTAGGTTAGACAAGAGCGCATTAAACATTGGCAAACTAAATGGTACGTAATCTCCTTTTAAGTACATGAGTATATATTCGAGAGGAATCGGAGGCCGCGAGTACAAAACGTGTGAACATATAGCCATTTGAATGCGTAATAACTTTTCGTCGATTTTGCTATGATCAATAGTAGCTTCCTTTGGAGCAAATTTTTTCATTAAATCTACTTTAAAGTTTTCGCCTCCAAGTTGAAATAAGGCATGTACTATTGCTTGCGCTTCTTTATGCCATAATTTTTCTTCATCTAGCCAAGAATTAAAAAATATCAAACATTCTTTTGCAACATCTTGCGAAAAATAGATCCTTAACTTTTTAAGCACCGTACTGATGTTGAACGTGAAGGACTCATTAATTTCCTTTTTCACGAGTGGAAGATGCTCAATCAGAAGTTTTGAATCTGATTTTAAGTCACGCAGCAAATTAAGGGGTGGTGCATTTTCGCATGCACTTTGCACTAATCTGTGGTGTTTGAATTCTGACCAATCCAACTTTATAAAGTGATTAACAAGTTCAGGAATATGCTCTTTTGTTTTTTCGTACTCGGTGAACAAATCTAAAATGTTGAAAATATATTTTCTAAGGCTGCCTTTCACGTCGTCATCATAAGGTACATTTTCAAATTCGCGAATTTTGTCCATGTACAAGTTGAAAAGATACTGAAATACCTTCTCTGTTTGCTCTTTGGTCAGCTTCTCGGTATTGTTTTTTAGTAAATAAAAGTGTAGTCCGGAGGCAATATGGTTCCTTAAAGCTTGTGGGATTTGAATATCATGAATAATATGGTAAATTAGAGCAATTATTCTGTATTCACTCTTGCTAATGAAGTCGGTCGAACTGTAGACTTCTAAATTGTGAAACATGATATTCAAAGCTTCCCAGCAATCTGTGTCAAAGTCGTAGACATTAAAATAATTCATTACTTTGTCAAGGAACTTTTCTTTGACATATTTTTGTTCGTTAACGTGTCTCTCGTAAAAGTGTTTTAAAAGTGTCTCGAGTTCACGTTGATTTTTTGCACTTTCAACTAGAATTAGCATCATGTCTGCTCGTTTAGTCCTATTCGGAGTGATCAATACTAATTTTTTTATTTCTATAAACGCTTTCTCGAAATTGATAAACTTATACCATTTATAGTCTTCATCTTTGCCAAGGATCTCTTTTCCACTGGCAATTTGTTGTAAAGCCCATGTTTCCCTTTCTTCTGCAGTCATAATTTCATAGCAGTTCCGTTCATAAAAACTTAATTGCATTTCGAATTCCTCTTTTGGAAACTTGGATGTAAATATTTCCTTTATAAATTGAAACTTTCCTGTAGTAATTTTATTAAGAAAGTATTTTTGATCACTGAGATAGTTTTTCCAAAATTCATTAATATCATTTGGGAAAAAGGCAATAGCATAAATTTTCGCGTCTTCTGCAGTACTGTATTTAATTATGGCATTTACGTTCAGTATACTTACATAGAGTTTAGATTTTTTTAAAACCCTATTTTTATGTTTTGTCATAATGCTTTTGGAAATACGTAAACCCAAAAATCGTTTTATAATCCAACTCTCTATATCAATATATTTTTCCAATAGATTTAAATATTTATGTTGAGAAAATGTGTATAAATAACTCAGATCAGAAAGCACTTGAATTTTATTGATGAAGTGTAAGTAGAGAAACTGGTCTGCCAGAGTGAATGAAGTACCAATGAAATGTTTTATGACAGCACCATCCTTACAGGTCTTCAAAATCGGGCGCAGAGGATCGGACTTCGACGGATCTTGTAAAACATCGACTTTGAAGTTATCACTTGTAAAATATAAAAATTTTATTGCAATATTTGTGCATCCTATGCCCATGCAATAATTAAAAAACTCAGCTGCTCTTGATTCATTCCTTACGTGGATCGAAATACCTGTTAGCATCTTTTTCTTCATTTTTGTTGACATGAACGGAATTATATTATTTTGAAGATACTCTGGATTGATGATATGGGCATACTTATCGTCATACATCCAATCACATTTAAGGGCTTTCGAAATGTACAAAGGATCTCCACATTTAAGGACTTCAACTATGTAGTCGATATTCATATACTTTGAAGCAAGGGCAATTTTGAATAGCTTGTCTACATCTGATTGTTCGGGTGTTTGTTTTAACTCATCAAAGTCAATAAGCTTTTCTCTGGCTTCTTTAACTTTTGCGTTGAAATCCTTGTGTCTCTCACCCAAGTTCTTCCCCGTCAATATAACCATCTTGACAAAATATGTTGAATCTAAAAATAAAGCATTTTTTTTAAGTTAGTGTCTTATCAACTCTTTATTCAACTGACGTCTTGTGTCACGCTACATACGTAATACCTATGTGATTACACGGTTATATACTCGGAATTTTATAGTCAGAATTTTAATTAGATTCCAGATTTGACAATAGCTACTGTCATTTTGTGAAATAATGATACCACATATAATAGTGTAGTGATGCACACAAAAATCGATAAACAATCAGTGTGTGTGTTTTATAATAAATGTTACAGAAAGTGACAGGATAGCGATAGCGATGACGGCGACAATTTATAAAATAACTTATTACCATAATACATATATTATCTGTTTTATTTGTCATAAAAGAAAATTATCAGATCGTTAATTAATCGTCAAAACTAAATTATCGGTTCAGAAATATTTAATTTCCTTAAAAACTTAGTTTACGAGATTACAATTATAAACGAAAATAATCGATCCAGACATATTACATTTCTATATCGAATAATTTCGCAAGGTTACTATTTAGTAATTGTCATAACGTTGCAACACTGAAATTGTCAAATCTGGAATCGAATTAAAATTCCGAGTATATAAAATATTGAAAGAATTCCGTCTCACAGGAAATGGACCTGGATGAGCCCGGACGGTTCCACGAAAAATGAGATCGACTTCATCATGACCACAAAGCGACAGATATTCAATGATGTCTCTGTAATCCACAAGGTAAAAACCGGTAGCGATCACCGACTGGTCAGAGGCATATTGAATATCAATGATAATTTGGAAAGATCCCGTCTGATGAAGTCCACGCTCCGACCTTCAAATTCACATATCGGTTGCCCCGAGAGCTTTCAGATCGAGTTATCAAATTGTTTTTAGTGCCTGGAGAATAGCGAGTCAGTGGACGAGATTAACAACAGATTCGTAGAAACTGTCCATGCGGTTGGGTCGAAGATTTTTAGACCCCGCCGAAAAGACAGACCGCAGAAGCTTACCGATTGTACCCTCGACTCATGGCAGAACGACGTGCTATAGTGCTCCAGACCTCTGCCGATGCTAAAGCACATCGGCAGTTCAATAGACAGATATGGAAGTCCCTGCGACACGATATCCGCAACTTTAATGTCAATATGGTTAAAGAAGCGATAGAACGGAACCAAGGGTCCAAAGTGTTCGCTAGGGACGTGTCTATTGGGCAAAGCCAGCTGACGAAGCTGGAGGCGAAAGATGGTAGTGTGGCGTCGACGAAAGCCGAAGTTTTGGGGGAGATCGAGACGTTTTAACCTATTAGCTCAGTTGCAGATCCAAGAGCTAGGCTTACCCGACATTATACCGAGGATATCCCGGACATCAGCCTATACGAGATTAGAATGGCCCTCAAGCAGCTTAAGAACAACAAGGCGCCGGGTGAAGACGGAATCACATCAGAGCTTCTGAAAGCGGGCGGAACGCCGGTACTGAGAGTCCTTCAGAAGCTTTTCAACTCCGTCATATTCGAAGGAGTAACGCCGGCGGCATGGGGCAGAGGTGTGGTGGTGCTGTTCTTCAAGAAAGGAGATAATACTCTACTGAAAAATTACAGACCTATCTCACTTCTGAGCCATGTCTACAAGCTGTTTTCGAGGGTCATTACGAATCGTCTCACACGTAGGTTCGATGACTTCCAGCCTCCCGAACAAGCCGGTTTCCGGAAAGGCTATAGCACCATAGACCACATCCATACGCTGCGGCAAGTTATACAGAAGACCGAGGAGTATAACTTGCCACTATGCTTAGCGTTTGTGGACTATGAGAAGGCCTTTGATTCGATCGAGACTTGGGCAGTGTTAAGATCTCTCCAGCGTTGCCACATTGACTATCGGTACATTGAGGTTTTAAAGTGCTTGTACACAAACGCCACTATGTCGGTCCGAGTACAGGACCGGAACACGAGGGATATTCCTCTGCAGTGAGGTGTAAGGCAAGGAGACGTCATTTCTCCAAAACTGTTTACCGCTGCATTGGAAGACGCCTTCAAACTTTTGGAATGGAAAGGATCTGGCATCAACATCAACGGCGAGTACATCACACACCTCCGGTTTGCCGACGACATTGTGGTCATGGCAGAATCGCTGGAGGATCTAAGCACATTGCTCGATGACCTCTGTAGAGTTTCTCAACAGGTAGGGCTCCAAATGAACATGGACAAGACGAAAGTCATGTCGAACGCCCATGTTACGCCCTACCCGATATCAGTTGGGAGCTCTACCCTCGAAATTGTTGACGAACATACATACCTAGGATATACCTAGGACAAGTGATCCAGCTAGGTAGGTCCAATTTCGAGAAGGAGGTCTATCGTCGAATCCAACTTGGATGGGCAGCGTTCGGGAAACTACGCAACATCTTCTCGTCCAACATACCAGTGATGAACTATGGAACTGAAACGTGGTCTCTCACTGTGGGCCTTATAAAGAAGTTCAAGGTCGCTCAGCGCGCTATGGAAAGGGCTATGTTCGAAGTTACTTTGCGAGATCGGATAAAAAACGAGGAAATCCGCAAACGAACAAAGGTCGCCGTCATAGCCCAGCAGATTAGAAAGTTGAAGTAGCAGTGGGCAGGGAAAATAGCGCGGAGAATCGATGGCCGTTGGGGCAGAAAGGTTCTCGAGTGGAGGCCACGTACCGGCAAGCGTAGCGTAGGACGTCCATCCGCAAGGTGGACAGACGATCTCATTAAGGTCGCAGGGAACCGCTGGATGCAGGTTGCTTCCAACCGGCCTATCTGGAAGTCATGGGGGAGGCCTATGTTCAGCAGTGGACGTCCTGTGGCTGATATAATGATGTTGATGATGACTCCCGAGATGGTCGCATTTCCATGAGGTCAGGATCTGATGATGGGATCCTAGGGCAACCGAGGGGACCTATCGAAAATTCTAGGGGCGACTAATGCGTCTATTATGTTTTTCAATGAGTACTTTTAAACACTACAATTTGATAAGGGTCTGGAGTCGACCTGATGATGAAGCCAACCGACAGTCGAGAGAACTTCTCAGTGGTTTATATTAACTACCTTGTGTTTGGGCTTGATTAATTAGTATTGATGAGTACTTTACACTTAGATAGAGTGGGACTGTCATTAAGGGTCTGATGATGAAGAAGTGTAATTGTTAAGGGAACTCCTCAATGGTATACAGTTGTACTGTTTAGAACTTTGCACCTATGCAGATTTTAAGTGACAAAACGGATCTATGGTAGCTTTACAAAGAAAATAATAAAATAAAAACTGTGTTTAAAAAACCGACTTCAAAAAACCAAAAACTTCACAAACAAAACGTCAAAACTAAAAATAAAAAAATAACTACAATTAGTACTGATAGATGACCCACCCACTGACATTAGAAGTTGGTGCCATTATAAACTATCATACTACATCATCATCAAGCCCCTAATGACCATTACGCCCCATCTATGTGTAATGTTCTCATCAATACAAATAATTTAAGCCCAAATATGGGGTCATTGCTGTAAATCTTCCAGAGGAGTTCCCTCGGCTGACTCTCGACTACATCATCATACTTCACACCTTCACCAAATTGTAGTAGTTTTAAATACTATAAAAAAATTAAGAAACTAGCCATCCCTACAATTTTTATAACTTCCCGCAGTATCCATTGGTTCTCATAGAACGGAGTAATAGGATAATATACACATACAAAATAACAACATACAGCCGAATTAGGAAATTAAAAAGGTAGATAACTACACCTTCATAGGTACTTAATATTTCGTTAAGTTACTAAGTACTACTGGGTACTACAGGTTAGACTAGACCTGTATCTACAGATCATCAGAAAAAAATGTCTATATTGAATCCAAAACAGCAACCAAATTTAAGTATGACGCAATACCTAATATCCCCAAGGCCTCACGATTAGTCAGCCGCACTCGTGCCGTATGTTCGCTAACCCAAAAATCCGTATTTTTATCTATAACAAATAGGAAGATTGAATTTCAACGTCCTAGCCAACATCAACCAATTCATGATTTTATCTATCGTCAGTACCTTTATAATGCATTAGACAAGAAATTGCATAAATACGAGAATTATTTAGAATACAGATTAATACCTGCGCTTCACATTGGTTAATATTCATATTGCGCAGACAGTTCCTATTATATATTTACCCTTGTAATAATTATGCTTACTATTTTTAACATAACATGAAACATTTAATACCTACACAAATATTTATCGATGCAGATAGCCAAAATCGGAAGATAAATAATGGGCATGATTATTTCGTATACTTGCGCAATTAAATTTTAAAATAGGCACTAACTTTTGGCGAAATAATACTTAACATGATTAAAATACTTACGTTTTTAGGTATTGTGATGAATAGGTTTAGTAATGATTTATACCTAATCCCTCCAATAGGTACGGAACACTGATCGCTTATTAGCCCAAGCCAACAAAACAACTACATGTATTTACAAGAGACTTGGGTAGATCGCGAACGAAAGACAAAAATGAACTAGTTCATTACGAAAGCAGCAACTTATCTTTCGTTCAGTTTCGTACAGACTGTATCACTAGTTCACTAGTTCACTTCATGATTCGCGACTCATTTTGACTGACGAACTACTACCGAACGACGCGACGACGGAAGTCGGAACTAAATGAGTCACGAGCGACACCGACAAAAACCGATCTAATACGAGCGTCGAATCGATAGGGCGCCTATCGGCTGTCTTGTTTTTATTTACGTAATAATGTGAGACAATAGATATGCATCGCTCGCGTTGCCGAACAAGCAATAATATACTTTACGAAACAAGCAATACGGTACCATTTTGCAGAATTCTGTCAACAAATTATATGCAATTTTGCGTATTAGGTATTTTTTTTTTTGAGTTGAAAATTTGAAATGTAGTTCGTATTTTGTAATTGTGTGAATCGTGTCACACTGACCTACGAGTCCTGCGACGAACTAGTGATATTCATGATTTCTTTCTCTATAATTTAGTGATTGACTCGTTACTTTCGTTAATTTAGTGATTAATTATTGTTTATAGTCCTGTTTTAGTAGTTTAAGATATTTAGTGTAAAGTTGTACTGTATATGTGAATACAAACAGTAGAAATTATAAAATTAATATAATAGATAAATCAAAATTTTTGTTGTTTTCTTTTACTTTCTTTTTATTTAATAGTTTAGTTGTAGTTAATTTTAAGTTGTAAATATTTATTTAGTTATATAAATTATAATAAAACTAAAAAAATGTAATCATAATGACGTATCTTTAAACAAGTAACAAACCAATATCTGTTGACCTCGAATCATATAAGCGTACCCAACTATGATAGGTCATTTTGTACTGGTCTTTAATTGAACTAGATGAACTAGTGAACTAGATGAAAGATATAGTTCTTCGGACGAGAAAGATACGTATCTCTCTTTTCATCATAATGAACTATTATTCGCAACTCTGAATTGTCATTTGCGTGCACGTCAGTCAAAGAGAGTAAAGAGTATAACAAGTAACAAGATTCTAGTTTTTTCTAACAAGTAAGTATACGTCACGTCAGTGGTACCAATGAATGAAGTGATTGAAGTGAATGAACAGCAATAAAAAAATCTGAGCACTGAATTGACTTAACACTGACAGTGACATTACGAAATGTTACTAAAATTCTGATTTATAATTTAACGAGGCAACTCATCTCTTATACAATATGTATGTATCTATAATGTACAGGTTTTATAGTCACAACAGGGGATATAATATTCACAATAATTTTAAGATTTTTCAGTAATTATCATTACGCCTACAAACTGTTAGCAGTAGAGTAGATTAGGCTGTATATGTAAAATGCATATGCCTAACTATGAATTTAGATTAGAAACAACTATTAAAGAAAATGGCGGTTGTTGTCTTTGGCACTGCACCTACTACTTAATCCGTAACAATTTCCAATTTAGCTGTTTATTTGTTTAGAATTTATTCACGAAGTGAAACGTTCGAGTGATATAATTGTTTACAGATTTTCTGAGTGGCATTAAATAATGTTTGATATTCCACCGAAAAGTATACATAATAAGTACAATATCTTATTAGTGCTAACAACGCGGTTTTTCTCTTAGTTTATTTGTTCGTATTTTCTTGCTGTGTGTCGAATTTATAGGACAATCTTTCAATGGTCATTGTGTTAATATGAAAAGTATGTTAATAATTTGACATGTAATGAATCTTCTGAAAAATATAATGTGTCAGTGATACTTCGTTAGTTTGATAACAATGGGTGAAGCTGAAGAATTTAACACTTTAGCATTTGAGAAACGATTAATGCACTTGAAGGATACTCAGGAAAGTATCCAGGGTTTGTCGGCGTGGTGTTTGAAGCAAAGGCCGCATCATAAAAAGATAGTTTCCAGTTGGTTGAATGTGTTGAAAAGGGTGAAGGTAGAACAGAGACTGGTCCTGTTTTATTTGGCCAACGATGTGATCCAGTACAGTAAAAGGAAGAACTATGAGTTTGTTGAGAGTTGGGGACTCAATTTACAGAAAGCTACACCATTGGTCAGGTTAGTGAAGCTAACAATAATTTTGTGACAGAATGGGAACACTCGTGTTGTTGACTGTTATAAAACACTGGTTTAACAATGTTAATGTTTGTTGTCTATTGAATTGAACACTCATGAGAAAATAAATACTTAATTCTAAATGAAAAGTTACAAATTAATACATGCTGACAAAAATGTAGATGACAGGTCACGCATCAACATAGTCTGAATTTTAATTACTTCACTAAAAATGTGTACAGTAATAAAGTGATGCATTATGTCCATTAGCTAACCTATAAAGTTAATGTCGGAATACTGAAATGCTACTCAA
Organism: Spodoptera picta; assembly: GCA_038387885.1. NCBI lineage: Eukaryota > Metazoa > Arthropoda > Insecta > Lepidoptera > Noctuidae > Spodoptera > Spodoptera picta. Next base: position 1,363,331 of record JAZHFQ010000246.1, read on the forward strand.
TTTTAAGTCGTGGTTAAGTGTAGTTCTATCTCTAAAAATTCTTTGTAAAATGACAGAGATGGCACTATATTTGAGCAAGACTTAAAATTGAGTAATGTTTCAGTATTCCGGCATAAGTTACCTATTTACTGCCCTGTCTGTGTGTAAACAATGAACAATATTTTAGTTAATGTTTATATTAAAACCAACATTATTAAATATTACTTAAACTCTTCTAAACAGCTACATTTGTCAAGATGGTTGGATAATATAGGTCAACCCTTTGACTACCGTGTCAAAACTAATACATGCCCGCAGTGCGAAGCTACAATTCATCCTTAATTAGTATTTAAGAATTTGTTATAATTTTTTATATAAGTAAGTTAATGAGGTTTTTCTGATTTTTAGTAAAAGAATTAAAGCAATGAAACCTTAAACTTACATTTAAAAATCTGTTGCATATGTGTGACTGTGGTGTGTGAGCACTTATTAACTTGTTGTTTACACACAAGTGGTGGTCAAGGTTAAGAGGTGATCAAAAAGTACTGCTGTTCATTTTCTGTCTTGTGCTCTTCCCTATTCAACTGTTATGACACCTGAGGGCTTTGTATGAGTTTCGTATACATGTAACAAAATCCAAACAAGAACACTGAAACATTCTTGTTTCAATCCCTGTAAACGTAAAACAATCTCATACTCTCTCATAAGCCCTCATTAGACAGAGTCGGGACAGTGAGTAATGTATTTTATTCTGCTTCTACCACATGCAGGTCCAATATATATCAATATGATGTTAACATAATTATGTTTAAGCTTTCTTATCAACAAAATCTACCTATATCCAAAATTTTCTATTTTATCATAATTTTTTTCAGGGACGATAAAGTGAGACCAAAAATCCTTCGCATTTTTAAAATATGGGAACAAAGATCAGTTTATGATGACGAGTTTCTATCAGATCTGACTGGACTACTTAGTGCTGGAGCTGTGAAGAAATCAGACGACGATTCAGAGTTCCAAGTGGGTAGCAAATGTTTTACTCTGCAGAAGTTCCTCTCTCCTCCTCAAATTGAATTGCTATGCTCAATGACTTACTAATATAATTGTTTGACTAGGAAATTCGAATATGTTCAAACCATGCTAGAGGCTCATATTCTTGAATAACATTTTATGACATGTGACGCAGTGAGCATCACATAGCCCAATAGGACCCAATAGGACCGATGCCGATTCGGAGTCGCGAAGAACCTAACGGGTAACCGGGGCTCCGGCTCGACGTGCAGGAGAAGGAACGGGGTGGTTTTTAGTCAGTAAGAGTCTGACACTCCCTCCCGCCTCACCCAGGCGGGAGCAGTCATTCGATGATTTTCCCCCCTTAAAAAAAAAAGCCACCCTCAATGACCTATCTATAGATAATATAATACCTATCAATAACCATGTTGAATAATAGATAGAAGAACCCTTTATTACGCCACAATATACACGCAGACAGCAATATAAGTACATGCTAGTACACACAAAAATAGCTATAATATGTAACACTTATACATAGACCATATCTTAACCATTACTTATTTACTATTATTGTGTGTTTCAGCCATCACAACTGGTGAATAAGATAAAACAGTGTTCAGTATTAGAAGCGGACACAGATTTGAGGCTGAAAGAGATCCATGACAGTCATCTGGAACTTTCCGATGCTGAGCTATTGAGAACTTCACTTAAAGGTTTGTCCAAACATGTTTTGTAGTTCTAATTTTTATTAGTGCTGTATTTTGTAAAGGAAATCACATCTTAGAAACAAAAGAATGTTTCATGAAAGTATAATTACCTATGGACTCTATTGCAGAGTCCACTTCGTGCATAAATTAAAAAAATAATAATGTTCGAAAATAATTTATTCTTTTTTATCTGGCTATGACACTATAATATAAAAGTAAATAATAGTACGTAATCCCTAAGTAGTCACTGGTAAGGTCTCTCCACTATTATAGACCTTATTTCTGACGTTTAGAGACTACTTTGGTATGAACAATTTTCAGTAATATTTTGTAATTGTGGATTTAGAAGTTGTTTTTTTTTTACGAAGCATTATTAATTTTATTCTAGTTGACAGTTGTAATATTATGTTATTTCAGAGAGAGGCAACAAGGACGATGTGGAAAAGGAGTTGAATGATGGGATATCATGTGTGGAAAGATACACTGCTGCGCTGCAAAGGGAAATTGTAGCGAGGGAAGCTCTGTTAGCACTGCTTACCACTGCTACGCAGTATTACGCGACGCAAAGAGGTGAAGTGAAGGTTGTTGCTTATGTAAGTGTACACTTTTTATTGTCTTTTGCAATTTGTTTTGCCACCCTACTCTTCCCGCGGGCGTCGTAAGAGCCGTTCAAGGGACTACATTTTTTTGACAAGCTCTTGTTGGTTTATTGGAGCTGGCCAATCAGAGGGCTTAGATCGAATTAGTTTTACGTTTAATGGCGCTTTGATTGGTTAGTTCTTTGTAGCTGGCCAATCAGAGGGCCTACGAATTTGTTTTACGTTTAAACTGTCAAACACCATCGGTCACCGGTGACCGCAACCTATTGTTCTATAATTGTGTGTATAATGAATGACGGTACTCAACGAGTTAATGGCGCTCTGATTGGTTGGTTCTTTAGAGCTGGCCAATCAGAGGGCTTAGTAAGAATTAGTTTATGTTTAATGGCGCTCTGATTGGTTGGTTCTTTGGAGCTGGCCAATCAGAGGGCTTACGAATTTGTTTTACGGTTAATGGCGCTCTGATTGGTTGGTTCTTTGTAGCTGGCCAATCAGAGGGCTTAGTACGAGTTTATTTTACGATTACGGCGCTCTGATTGGTTGGTTCATTGGAGCCGACTAATCACAGCACCGACGGCCATCTAGTTTCGATTACTTTAAACTTTAAACGTAAAACAAATTTGTACTAAGCCTCAGAGCGCCGAACGCTATTTGATAAAACTGAACCTTTTTTTTTGCTTTTTTACCATAAATTGTTTATGGGTCGCTTATATTTGAATAAGTAAATAGAAAAACTCATGACATAGCGCATAATAATAAAAGTATGAGCAATCTGCTCATACTTCTTACAGTTTTCACTGTTGGATGACATTAAAGGTCATTATAATAATAAAATTAATATCGAATTTCTCTCCCAAGTACTACCTAACTGGCAAAAAAAACACTCACTAGATTCTAAAAATGTTTCTAGGCATACAAAAATTTTGGGGCGCGTGTTAAAGCATTGAAGCGGAAACTAGACGAGCTTATACCGACGTTGCCTAACGCTGCTCCATCGCCACCTCAGCGGGACGAGGATGTACCATCTCCAGGACCTGATGAGGATCTCGAACTACCCGTACCAGAAAACACTGGGGACGATGATGAAAGTAAGTGCCTTTAAATTTACACGCCTTTACTCCCCAAAGGGTTAGACAGAGTCATTTCATTTAATAACCCAGTCTGTTAATAAATGATATGGCAGTACAATATGATACCTATACTCCGTCTGTTTAGGTAGTTAACTATTTGTAAACAAACCATAAAAAGAGTTCTTTATAGTTGACATTTCCATGATTCAAAATACTTCATAAGAAAATAAAATTGTTTCCATTTTTACGACAGTTTTCTCTATTAAATGTTATGTTTTGTTCCTTTTCACTTATTTCTTGGTAAATATTATATATATCTGCTTGAGTATAATAATTTAATAACATTTATTAAATAATATAATATTTCATTACAATAGAGACCATAAAGAGCCCAAAATCCTAGGTATTCAAAACCTTTCTTTAAGAACGAAGCATTAGATAATGTTGTCAAATTAAAAAGTACAACTTAGATGTAGCGCGACAACGAAAGTAACGTGTATTACGTTTAGTCGGTTAATCAGGCGTTATTCACAGCTCTCTCGTCCTTTGCGCTCGCGTTCCTATTTTGTTAAATTTATCTTGTTTCTTTGTTTTGTTTTTGTTATTAAGGTGTTTAACTCGTCGAGTACCGGTTTTGCAGACACAATTATAGAACAATAGGTTGCGGTCACCGGTGACCGCTTGGTATTTGACAGTTTAAGTTTAGGTTATTCATCATTTGTAATTAATGTGTTCAAATACTTATATTGAAGAAACTTGGCCCAAAGACACATATCCGTACAAGAAAGAAATCCATACATCAGATTCAGAATAGTTTCTATTTAAACATGATAATGAAATAGACCCATAGGCAAGGCTCTTGTACGATTTAGGCATTTGTGCTAGTATTTGTGTGTGACAAATGAACGATTTTGAAGTGAATTTAGTTAAAATTAAATCACGAGAAATATTTGAAATAATAGAAGGTTAAGTATCTCTGTGTCACGTGGTTTTTTTTTATTTACCTTTAGTTAATTACCTAAACAGATGGACTATAGATGTTTTGTTTTTATGTCCGTCTTAGCAGACTAGTAATAAAACGTTAGACACGTATTTTTTATTTTCTTACAGTACCTAATAAATACTTTCGACGTTATATTCATTTGAAATATCGTGTTATGTCACTTCTAGGTACGTTTTATACGTAGAAATGACGTAATTAGGTCCCACTCCTAAACTTTGATTCGGTTTATCTAAGTATTGTTCTCTTATACGACGAAAAAAAAAATACGTGTCTAATATTTTTTCATTGTCTAACTGACGGACTATATATATTTTTAGTATCATCAGTCCTCATCCCTATTCTGATAGTTACATATTTTATTATTATTCTTTTTTCGATCTCTGACTGGATTTTAGTGTTACATTGTTCTAGCACAATCCAAATAACACAACTATGTAACTAGAGAATTGTATTGTGAACCTGATTGAAAAAGAGTAACCTATGGAGTTTCTTGTTCGTTCTTCTCCATAGGAATCTACACCTTGGAATGAGACAATATCTTCACTTTTAATTTTTTGTTGACGTTCAAAGGTACCTCTCTGGTCTAATTGAAATAAATGATTTTGACTTTGACTTTCTATGCTGCGATTTATGTAACAGGCATTAATTACATTTTTATTTTGTTATAGTTGGCTACAACATTGACCAGACCTTCAACTCATCAATAGCAGCTGATGGATCTCTCTATAACCTAGGACTAACGTCTTTTCTCACGTCAGAGAATCCAATGGCACTATTCAATGAATCCACTGATATCCTGAATAGCAGTAAGTTTTTGCTAAAATAATACTTATAACTAAGCGTATTACGGTCGAAATTCGTTTAAAAGTGTGTCTTTGCGATTATATCGATCAGGTTGTACTGTTTCACTAAAAAAAAGGCTCTAGGAATTAATTTTTTTATAAATTTATGTAAATTTTCGAAAATCTCTGATTTTTTCACAATGGTCAATCAACTACCGCACACGATATAATTATATAGTTCGTGTGTATTCATTCATACATTATCGAAGGTAATGACTGCGAATTACGAGGTCTCGGGTTCGATTCCCAGTGTCGAAAAACATGTGAAACTGTTGGTCCTGCGCTTAATCTGTCTCAGGTCTTATTTTTATTCAAAATCTGTATCGTATGATACATATATGGCAATATTCCCACTTCTATATTATGTGGTGAATTAATATTGCAGCCAACAAAATCGAAGTGATAAACAGTAGGCCAAAACAAGCCGAGCAGGAGTTTAATATAAACGACGTGCTAAAAAACCTGATGTCTGATAATAATACCAACGCATCGGATAATAATAACTCAGGTTAGTTCGCTATACCAGTGTTTTAGAGCAGTTTTTTGCTTGATAGCGTAGATAATTCGTATGCGAATGTTTGTGCCTTAGTTTGCATTTTAGTCACAATTTCAATGTGTATAAGGTACTGATTTGGCTGGTGGACGTCTACAGGGCTTTCGAATGAGATTGAGATAAGTTATTTCATTATATTCAAAGGTAAAAATGCTAATACGTATTTATGCAAGTATTATAATTAAATGTAAACTATGACATTTAGTATCATACCCTTGGAAAACTTCGCCAGCTAATCAACTAATATTACGCGGTAGTTTATTTATGCTCTATACGTTGTACTTATTTAAATGATATTTTGCGCAACGAGAAATATTCGTAAGCCGTTTTGCGCACCGAGTTGCCGCAAATTGCGCAAGACATTATAACGCACTATACAGCATGATTGTTATTTGAGACCTTTTTTTATCAAGTAAAATAATCAAAAAATGATTAAACGCTTGTGTAAAACAATTATTACAGTTTTTAAGGTATTAAATTCCCTGCACAGTTTTGAGTTTTGCATGCATAGCCCTTATACGATAATCATTAATTTACTTTACCTGCCACCCATAATAATTCAATACGTTTTAGCTTTAATAAGTCGCGTCAAAGCTTAGCTTTAATTAAAAATCACGTTTATATCTATTATTACGTCTCTGCATCATCAGGTTGACTATTAGATAAACCCAGTGCAACACATTATGTTCAAGAAGCGTAAAAAGTAAATAAAATAATTTGTTCGTAGTAACTAGCGCGTCGATGTCCCAAAAGTCGCAGGACGCGTTGCCCGGGCTAGATTTACTAACACCAGACACGCCGGGCAACCCGCCGCCGCCTACATCCTTCTATGGCACCATGGACCTCACTGGTATGATATTTCATTACGGTTATATACGCAGGTTTATAATATCAACTATTTTAATTGATCGCTAAGATTTTTCTCCTGTGTCTTCGGTGCGTTGAAAACGCATTAAACAATATCTCATGCACGATTCACTCAGACCGGGAAACACAATTAGTGGGTGACACAAAGACACAGACAATCTTTAATACGATTACTTATCTGCCCTGCACAATCTGTTAAGGATGGCTCTAGGACTTTCTCCTGTGTCGTGGGTGCGTTTACAAACACAAAAATTCACATACACGATGCACTGAATCGACTGCACTGTTGGTGCGGTGGCTGGGTAATTGGCTGCCGCGCAATGTGTCGCGGATTCTATTTCCGCACGGAGCAACGCTTTGTGTGATCCACAGATTGTTGTTCCTGGTCTGGATGGCATGTGTATGTGAACTTTTGTTTGTAAACGTACTGTTACGGGGTGGGTCTAAATAAGCTTTTTAAAAAAAATACTTTTAATAGAACTGGAAAAATATTTAATTAATAAAAAGGTTTACAAAAAAAAGAACCTATTATCCGCGACGACGTTCAAATCCACACTGATGTACTAAGGTATAATTTCTAAGTTATTGCAAAATGCTGAGTCAATGGAAAAATGTAAAATAAGTACACGTAATGCAGTGGAATACACGTGTTGCAGCGTCAACTGTTTATTATTATATTCTTATTAATGTTATTTAATATATAACAGCCCCCCGGATAAAATGGAGCATCTGGGAGAAAAAGATGCGAAATTGATATAAAATTTATGAGATGAACGTCGTTTCAGATTTACAAACTATAGTCGAAGAATACTACTATAATAGGTAATATTAATGAGACAGAACAAAAATTGAAATAGAAGAACAAAAATTAAACATATCATTTTAACACAAATTATTCCAAATTAATATTAGGTGTTTTAATAATAAGAACAAAGAAATTAAAAAGTTTAAGTTTAAATTCTAATTCACCTTAGATACTAAAAGATTACGCTTAATTGGGGCTGGCCTTGACACTGATGCATAAACCTCATCGGCCACGCCGGTTTCGTTTAAGACGGATAATTCAACAGTAGGTTGGCGAGTTTCCGTAACTCTCTTAGTATTACATTGGTTAAATATCTGTATACAACAATGATCTTTCGAATTTGGACAAAAATATCTTCTAATTCTATAAAGTAGATATATAAAGAATGCAATGAAAAGTACATAAGATAGAGACATGTAGTGAATGCCATATTTTTGAAAGTGATTAGGATTTTCAAGGCTATCTAAATCCTTTTCGAATGAATCTAAATGCAAGCTAGCCTGCAACAGAGAATCCAGATTATTTGCGTCATTTAACTTTAAGTAAGGTAATCTGGTAAGTGTTTTGTTGACTCTACTTCTATCACAAGAATCATCGTCTACTAGATTAAAGTTAGAGATAATCTGTGAACTTACATTGAGAATGGCGTTCGATTGTGGCACAAATTGCAAAGTTTTATAGAACGCTTTACAGGTTTTAGGTATAGATAGTATGCCAGTGCCGAACAAGGTTTCATCGAAATTATTTCCATCATTCTCACAAGAGATATGACACTTGCCTGGCTCAGACAGAACAAAAATCCAATTGTTGTTATTCATTTTGTGGAATACTTGTACTGAGCCTTTTAGTAGCTTAATTTCACAAGAGCTAGGTAACTTACTTACTACTTCAGTAATTAAGATAGTCTCACATATTGGATTAACGACACTCGAAAAAACACTTTCCAATTCACACACATGAAATTTACCCGGAATCACTTTGCACTGATTTACACTACGCAACAATGAATAGAACATATGATCGGTTGTTATTGCTAGGTAAGGATGAGCGGGAGCGATAAGTGCAAACGTGTCAGGTTGCGATACATCATAAGGGACAGGCATTGGGATCACGCGATACAAGGCATATGTTTGTGGAAGGACGAGCGGGATTTTAATGACGATAATTATTTTGTTATTATGAAAATAAGAAATGATTTTAGAAATGTCAATTAGTTCATGGATGTTTTGTAACGATAGGGATACCGGGAGTTCGTAATGCCTTGGCATATTATTCCTATTTTGCTCAAGTTCGTTATATAATTGGTGTGGACTAAGTATAGTCGGATGCAATACGTTAATCTTGCTGAATAAAATCGCATTATTAATGTCTTCTATGTCAAATGATAATGAAATGATAATACTGTCAAGAGCACTTAATAGTGAATTAATATTTGACTTGATTTCTAATTTATCATTAGAGTTGGAAATAACTTGAAGTCCTTTATTGATGACCTCAAGATTTTTATTTAGACGTATTTCGTTCTCGTTTAGTTTAGAGATAGAATTATTGAACGTAGTAATAGTTGATTTAATGACATGGATATTATCTCTCATTAAATGAGCTAATTGTTTTTCATCCATTTGTACTTGGTCGATTGCATCAGAAAATTTCAGAGCATCATCTGCATCAAGAGTACCGAAAAACGTTTTTAGTAAAGATCCACCAGCGTCTATGAGGCCACGTTTGTACCTTTTATTACTATTAACCAAGTACGAGACAGAGGAATACTTTTTAACGTTGTTATTGTGTTGACTTTGTAAAGCTGATAATGCGTTTATACACTCTTGTTGAATTTTAGAAGAGCTATAATCTTTGCAATATGTGTTGACTCTAGAAAATAGCGATTCTACAATAGTAAGGTGAGAATGTATTCTACTAATATCTAGATAAGTTAAGACGTTCCAGTTATCGTTAGTGAATTTTAAATTGCTAATTTTATCGAAATACAGTCCTGCACTTGTAGTTATAGGCGTAACGATCTGATGACACGAAGTTGATGAACCAAAGTGCCTGCAATGATAAAATTAAATTATGTCGTCGTCTGACGCCAACTTTATTTCGTCATAATGATGACGCACGTGTTTACGATTTATTAATAAGGTGACAGTGTGATTACCGTTTAATTTGACTATTTTAAAAGGGCCTTTCCACACGGGGGATAAGGCTTTATTTTGCTTGTGGTGACACCTGAGATAGACTGAGTCACCAACGTTATACGTAACAGGCTTGGCATGAGAGTCGTAGACACGTTTAGATCTTTCTTTAGATAATTGAATGTTTTGTAGTGCTTTTTGCCTACTATAATAAAGTCTGTGATTTAGTATTCGGACGTAGTCAGTGTAAGTGTTATTTTCTAAAGTGTCTATAGATTTAGGGATATGTGGCTTGAAACCGAATAGCAATTCGAATGGCGAATAATTGGTAGTCGAATGAACATTTGAATTGTAAGAAAACATGGCTGTATTGAGGTATAAGTCCCAAGTATGGGCATTTTCGTTCACGAATGGCCTTAAGTATTCCTTAAGGGTAGCATGACTCCTCTCTAGGGCGCCACAAGTTTGTGGATGATGAGACGAAGCTAGGATGTGTTTTATTCCGAATAATTTTGTAAGTTGCTTAATGACCTCGGAGGTAAAATTAGTGCCCTGGTCAGTGACAATCATTTTAGGAATTCCGAGATGAGATATAAAGTGGACTAATTTTTTAGCGGTCTCATCCGATGAGCAGGTTAATAAGGGGTAGGCTTGCGAGTATTTTGTAAGATCATCCTGAATGGTAAGAATAAATTTGTATTTAAATTCATACGTCTCTGGCAGAGGGCCAACGATGTCAAGGAATATTTTTTCGAGCGGTTTTGTTGCGGTGGAAGTAATAATCATAGGTGCACGATGAAGTTGGCGAAGGGGTTTGTTAATCTGGCAGGATTTGCAGTTTTTGACATAATCTTCGACGTCCTGCCGCATATTTTTCCACCAGTACATGGACTTTATCCTTTCAAACATACGTGTTATGCCAGGGTGACCAGCTGTCGGTAGGTCATGATTGTCATGAAGTATCTTTTTAACTTCCTCAGGTGTGGGGAATAGAATGGAGTTTCTATAGATATTTACTTTAATACCAGTATTATGAAATACATAGCCTATTATATTGTAGATTTTAGTATAAGAAAGTTTGGTGAATGGGTCGGAGAAGTCTGAAATTGCAAGTTCTTTCTCCTCTAAGTACCAATATTTAACCATATCTCTATATTCGACTAATAGTCTAAAAATATCCTTATATGACATTTCATCATAGTGATGTACACGTATGAATAAATGGGTGAATAAATGTTTATCATTAGAAGTGCTGTATAAGGTATAAAGTTCACGTTCAATGTCATGAACGCTAGGTTGGCTTGTAGATAAGTCTATAATGTCCTTGCAATAAGGGACAGAGTCATCCAAATCGATTGAGGTAGGATATGCAATTAATTTGCATTTCGCCTTTAACAATGATTCATTGTATTCTCGAATAGTAGTATCGAAACAAAAGTTAAGTTGTTTAGATTGTTTTAGGTATTTCTCATAAGTATCTGACGAGCATGGCGAGGGATTGTCGAGGGGTGAGCTTGGAGAATGCGACTCCGGAGGATTCGGGATATTTGAGTTCGGTGACTCATCCTCGATAGCGCATACTGGGCGATTTAAATTACTACCAGGGTCTTGTTGTAATGGGAAGCGTGACAAAGCGTCTGCGTTGCAATTTAATTTGCCTTGCTTATGGACTATCTCGTAATTGTACTCTTCTAATTTTAGGCGCCAACGTATTAGTCTAGAGCCGGGGTCCTTGACGTTGAATAGCCAAACTAAGGGTTTGTGGTCGGTGACGATTTTGAACTTATATCCGTACAGATAGGGACGAAACGTTTTAACGCCGAAAAGGATGGCCAAGAGCTCTTTCTCGGTTGTTGAGTAGTTGCCCTCGGCTTTGTTTAATGTTCGCGATGCGTATGCGATGGGCTTATCCTTGCCTATTTCGCCTTGAGATAGTATAGCTCCCACGGCGTAGTTGGAAGCGTCAGTGGTCAGCAGAAACGGCTGAGAAAAATCTGGATATTGTAATAGGGGCGCCGTTGTTAACTTTTGTTTTAGAGCATTAAAAGCGTTTTCCTGTTCCGTCGACCATACAAAAGACACGTCTTTTTTTAAAAGGGAGGTTAAGGGTTTTGTAATCTTAGAAAAATTTTCAATGAATCGTCTATAATAGCCGACCAGGCCCAGGAAGGATTTTATATCTTTCGGATTTTTAGGGATTGGAAATTGAGTGACGGCTTTAATCTTTTCTGGATTAGGACAAACGCCTTTATCGGTAATTATATGACCTAAGTATGCTACTTCGCGCCGTAAGAACTCGCATTTTGCGGGCTGTAATTTGAGATTATATTCACGAAACCTATCGAAGATTAGTTTAAGCTTATCGATATGGGATTGGAGATTTTGGCTATAGATAATGCAGTCATCTAAGTAGATATAACAGTGTAGGCCTTGAAGGCCAGAAAGTACAGTATTCATCAGCTTTTGAAACGTAGCCGGAGCATTTTTTAACCCGAAAGGCATTCTTGTGAATTCATAATGCCCGGATATTTCGTTACCCACGACGGTGAAAGCAGTTTTGGATGCGTCCTTTGGGTTTAATTTGATTTGATGAAAACCACTTACAAGGTCCAAAGTGCTAAAATACTTTGAGTGGCCCAGTTGGTCTAGGATGTCTGTGATCAGGGGTATAGGATAAACTTCGGTGACTGTCACGTCATTTAGTTTCCTATAGTCAATGACTAACCTCCATTTCTGTCTACCCGTAGAGTCTACCTTCTTGGGCACTACCCAAATTGGGGCGCTCCAAGGTGACTTGGAAGAACGAATTATATCTTGATCTAGCATATTTTTGATTTGAGATTCGACTTCACCTTTGTGGCACTCAGGAAAACGATAGGATTTGACATGAATCGGAGCAGCGTTACCTGTGTTTATCGAATGCTCAATAGCATTGGTATGTGTCAAAGGCTCACCCTCGAGGTAGAAAATATCAGTGTAGTCTGAACAACACTCTAAGAGCGTTTTCGTCTCTTCGGGATTGAGGTGTTCGGTTCGAATGAGATCTAGCACTTGTTGCGATCTATCGTTTGAGATATTGGAAAGATTATTTATGTTCTGATAACTGTCATTATTAAGAGGCGCAGAGGAAACAACTTTGGTTTCATACGGAAGTAAATGGACATAGTAATCTTTAAATATGATTTCTGACTCGGTAGTATTGAGCACTGAGATATTGATACAATGATTAGGTTTAATTTTAACGATACAGTTTGCTAGGAAAACTCCCTCTGAGTATGTATGATCGAGGACTAGGGCATCTTTCATGTGCTCTAATTCGTTTAAGGAATTTGAAATAGGACATTCTACTATTATCTCAGATCGAGGTGGAATGACGTAGACTGGGCGGTCGAAGTTTAGAGGTATAAAATGACCTTGAATTAGTAGAGAATTTTGGGAGTATTTTACATCGCAATCGAGTTTCCTTAAGAAGTCATTGCCTAAAATACCATCGTAGTTAAGCCTAACTCTATCGCTGACAGCGTTAAGTATATAGCTAAAATGAAGTTTAGAATTGGTAGGAAAGATATACTCAAAATGGATTTGGAATGACCCCAAAGTCTCGTAATGAGAATCGTCTTCACTTAGACCCTTGAGTTTGATTTTATCATTTGATAAATGTGGGGTTGTAACAAAGTTTTGTAGCTTAACAATACTAACACTGGCTCCAGTGTCAATGAGGAAACAGAGAGGTTTATTCGAATAATTCGTGTTTAGAAACACATAAGGTAGTGCGACATTGTACGTTTTGATTTCATGAATCGGAATGCTTTTATGCTCTTCCGACTGACTCAACGAAGCAGAGATTCCTTGTGGAATATGTTGAGATGAATCACGATGGTGTCGGCCTCCGTTTTGGGGCTGGTTACCCTGTTGTGTGACCGGTAGAGATTGAAATGACCGACCTTCGGTCTGGGGCTGATTACCCTGTTGCATGGTCGGATGTGTAAAGGCAATAGAAAGGTCTTCGTTTTGGGGTTGTTTACCCTGTTGTGTGACCTGTAGAAGTTGAAATGACCGACCTTCGGTTTGGGGCTGATTACCCTTTTGCATGGTCGGATGTATATTCGATTTAGTAAGAGATTTAGTAGATTTGGTAAAGGAATTTGTAGAATTAGTAATTAATGATTTGGTATTGCGAAATTGTAATGCGCCTTTCTCACGGTCGGGCGTAGTACGGCACGAAAACGACACCCGACTTTTTAGTTTAAATCAGCATTTTCCGCTCCGTCCCACGATTCAACGAAGTCGGGTAACACCGCGACGTTATGTTGGGTTGCGGAATTATTGAAATCGGATTGTTTCTTTAGATTGGCATGTTTTCGTTTGTAACATTGTGAAATGTCATGCCCCGGGTTTTTGCAATATCTGCATATTATAACCCCTGGTGGCTTATTAACTTGGTGAGGTTCATTTTTTGGGAATTGATATTGAGGCTGCGAACTGCGCTTTTTATTTAGGCATTCGCTCTCTAGGTGTCCTGATTTCTTGCATAATTTGCAATGTTTAGACATTTTTGCAGAAACGTTAAGGGTGAAGTTTCGTATTTTTTCTTCCTCGATAGCTATGTTTATAGCCTCATTAAGATTTTTAGGATTGCGGCATCTCACCATGTTACTAAGTCCCGGATTTAGACCGAAGTTGAAAGTATAAAGAGCAAGATCCTCTGTCATAGCAATCCGTCCTGACAAATCTTTCTTAGTAGTAACAGAGTTATGTATCTCGGTTTGCATGTCTGTTAAGCATGTTTCTAAACGTAACGCGAATTGCGATACTGATTCGTTGAGCTGCTGTTTACATGACTGCAGCTCAAAGAATAAGTGGCTGTAATGTTTCTTTTCTCCGAAGTTTTGTCGCAGGAATGATTGCAATGATTCGAAATCTTCAAAAATTTTATTTGAACATGCTATTTGAGCCTTGTCTCGTAATTTAGACAATATGTATTTTAAGATCAACTTTTTTTGGCTCTCTGAGGCAAGATTCAGCGCATTTTGGCAGTTCGTTAAGAATGCAGGTAAAGTTTCACGATCTCCTCGGTATATATCAATAAAATCACATAAGATTTTAAGAGGATATTGTTCACTGAGTGACACTTCGGTCCTAGACATTTTGAAAAATGGTTAGAGACACGATTAGGTATAAATTAGATAAAGATTTTGAGATTGTAGGATTTGGAATTATTTGAAATGGGAATAGGATTAGCAATAACAAGAGATAAGATATTCTACTCACAGCAGCACGGAGAGCAGGAGTGTGGAGTACATCGCAGACTTCGTAGAGGTGACCAGGTAAGTTGAACACACCAGGTACTGGACCAATGACGGCAGCGAGATCGGACGGCAGTGGGGGTCGTGTGGTAAGTAGCTCTAGGACAGGACACGTTGCAGCGCGTCAGCGAGAGCAGGAGAGGCGTCGACGACCCGGTAGCTCAGCAATGGTGGGCTGACAAGACTCACTTTCTAAGTCAGGTAATTTTCAGGTGCCGGAGTTCGATGTGAAGGAGTCACGAAACTGTTCGAGTCAGAGTTCAGAATGTTTCATGTGAAATCGCGGCACAATGGTTAGACACAAGCCGAGTTCTCGAACTTGGCGATATTGATATATCGCTGTACACGAAAGAGTTTGTAGTAGATACAGAGTTCAAGTTATCACTCGCGTAATACGTGTTGAAATACCAGCACATTCAATACTGGTATCCCACTTCTGACACCACTGTTACGGGGTGGGTCTAAATAAGCTTTTTAAAAAAAATACTTTTAATAGAACTGGAAAAATATTTAATTAATAAAAAGGTTTACAAAAAAAAGAACCTATTATCCGCGACGACGTTCAAATCCACACTGATGTACTAAGGTATAATTTCTAAGTTATTGCAAAATGCTGAGTCAATGGAAAAATGTAAAATAAGTACACGTAATGCAGTGGAATACACGTGTTGCAGCGTCAACTGTTTATTATTATATTCTTATTAATGTTATTTAATATATAACAGTACCCACAACACAGGAGATATTCGTAGTGTGGGGCAACGTTAAAAAATACAACTGAGACTGAATAGTAATTAGTGCGTAGCACAAAGAGTTGCTTCGTGCGAAAGCGATTAAACCTGCGACATGCTTGTTCAGCAGACGGTTGCCCAGCCATTGCGTTAACCATACAGTATTGTTTTTAATGTCTATATGAATTTCCACGAATTCGGTAATTTGCTTGACTTTAATTTGTCGTGTCGATGGTGAAACATTTAAATATTATTGTTGTACGTTCGTGTGTCCGAGGATTGTATAGCAGAGACAGAATAAATATAAAATCGAACCGGCGTGTTTGGAAAAAATACTTCATATTTATAGTTTACCTGTAGTTTTAACTCTGAATCCAACTTACCCAGTGTTATCTCTGACGGCCAGTCTCAAAAACCTACTTGACGGTAGGTTCGGCTACTTAAGTTAGAACTAAAATTCTATACGTAGTCAGCGAATCTGCTGATGCGTAGGAAATTGAAACTGATCGTAGTTGTTAACGTCTAAACTAGCACATCTTGTTACTAAATATCGATATTAGAAGCCGAAGAAAAGAGAGAAGAATTAACTTACTAAAAAATCATGTTGATACCCGGCGTTTCTCATGATGTACAATTCATTATAATATAATTCAAGACACCATTTCTATCTCTCTGCAATCGATATACATAATTATGAATACTGAAACGGGAATACTGAAACGTTACTCAATTTTAAGTCGTGCTCAAATATCGTGCCATCTCTGTCATTTCACAAAGAATTTGTAGAGATAGAACTATACTTAAGCACGACTTAAAATTGAGTAGCGTTTCAGTATTCCGACATTAATTTAACATTAATTCATTAACCTGCGACTTCATCCATGTGGAATCAAATTTTCTATTTGCAGAGTAAGTAGGGCTTACAGAATCAATTCTGCATGAATACCGGAATAAAATCCTTGTTACTGTCCTTAAAAAATTAGCTTAGCAATGATGAACTTCACAGGAACACTCGCATCTTATGTCTTCTTTTCAATATACTTTTTAATCCCGATTATCCCTCTTACCTTCGTGAACGTTTTTCCTTTGCCCGCCCTCCTGAGGCTCTTTCCCGATCTCATCTTAAATCTAATCTTTCTGTTGTCTCACACAATACTGATTTTTACACCTATTCCTTCACTGTTCATGCAGTGCGACTTTGGAATTCCCTACCACCTAATATCCGTGATTCTAAATCCATCCCAATCTTTAAAAGACTCGTAAGGGAGCACTACCTTTCCTCATCTTGTTCAAATTAGTGTCATATATATATATATAAACATATTATACATACCTATATATATATATATATATATATAGGTATGTATAATATGTTTATTTGTAATATACTCTAATATGTGTATTATTTGATGTGTATCTATCATATGTATGTATAGGTTTATGTATTTTATTGTGATCTATTTATTTAATACATTTCATGTCATGTTACGCACAGTGTCTCTGTTTTTACCGTTTTTCCTGTCGAAGGACTGCAGGAAGAGATTCCTTCGGGAATATGTAGTACCTATGTACCTCCAAAATATTTATATATGTGTTCTCCTGTGTACTGTCTGTGTGTTGTGCATAAATAGATAAATAAATAAATAAATGAAACAATTTTTGTAATATCCCATTAGTTTCGGAGCCTATTCACTACAAACAAACAAACAATCGATTTAATCTTTTCGTCTTTTTATAATTTTAGTATAATAGTCATAATTGTAGTACGTATCGTTATTGTGAATTCTAAATCAATGATATCTTCAAAACTTATGAGAAATAAAATTACCATTAAAATTAAGTTGTTCCTCAATATTTGACATTAATAAAAGATTTGGTCAATTCAATTCAAATGAATATGTTTCTTATTTGCAGAGGAACCAGAACCGTACCACCCAGAAGCGGCCAGCTCTTGGAATAATACTAACTGGAATATAGCTGTAAGATTCTATCTTTCTTTATTTTTCAAAATAGTCGGAATACGTGTTCAAATGAACCTTAATCTTGCGCTGTAGCAGTATCATATATGAGTTGTAATAACGAATCTAAACCATTTGGAAACTAACAGGTTATCAAACAACCAGATTCACCCACTACTTGATATTTATCTCCCCAGTTTTTCTACTATACTTATATACTTATCTGCTTTGTGTATCGCTCATCCATATGAACTGGGAATTCACAAATAAAAAGAATATGCACACGGCCACACATCAATCTATACAAAACCAGTTTATCCTGGTGTTGCGTCGCATCATCTTTCCGCACATTTAACGTTCAGTTTATACTGGTTATGTAAAGCTCGATGTGTAGCCGTGTGTACATCAAAATCAAAAGCCCAAGTTTGTTTGCGTGGGAGAGCCATGCTCCTTCATTAATATGGTATTTATTATTTGTCCTTAGCGTGTGAATCCTACGTTGAACACGAACGTGTTCACTGACACGCCGGAGTCGCCGCCGCCGGCGCCGCGCCCCATTCCACCGCCAGAACCAGTGCGGTATCCACAGGTAAGTAGCGACACATACGACAAACACGACAAAGCTTCAAAGTTAAAGACAATGCATTTATTTTTAACTAGAGCACATATATATAGAAACGTCTATGAAATTGTCCGTCGGTAAAGGTGCTTGTTATAAAATGTAGATGCTGTGTGTGACACATACTACTTTGCAATACACGACTCGTGCGACAAATACGATACATGATACATGTAGTGTAATTAACTTGTTTTGTACCTATTGTTATTGTTATAAATTAAAATAAAATGTTGACTTTCAAATTTAAAATCAATAATCATACTTCGTGATATTTGATGTAAAAGAGTATCAAATGGAATGTTTACTAGCATTAATGACTATGGAAGATATATAGCTAACAAAATATATGTAAATCTGACAACCAATGACAAGTCTCCATATTCAAATACAGACAGTAGTCTGTATTTCAGCCAACTATCTAATAATGATGGCTAGTGCAATATGGCTGTTCTTAATGTTGATTGTCCGCTAACACAATTGCATTGCAGGAGATTCCGACAGATGTGGATCATAGAGGAATATTACCGCCTCCACCGCCGCCGCCCGTCTTACCACTGCTCGGTCGTAAGTTTTTATGATTTTAGTATAATAATATTTTCGAGTTCATTCGATTTTACGCAGACCGAATCATCTCGTATCACCAAATCCCCCAATACCCCCATCCCCCACTCTTTAAATCCCCAATACCTAAATGGTCGACAACGCAACTGTTTAATATAGCGGGTGTCTATGATTGATTGATTAATGTAAGAAGTGCTCGTTTGCCGCTTAATAACCTAACCGGGTGGGCTATATAAAATAAAAAATGACATAGAATTCTCGTATATTGAATGACGAAATAAAAAATTGTACCTTTTGATATCAAAGTTTTCAGCTTAGAGTGAAGTAACCTGCCTACATCACGAAAATAGGCTTTGATTAACTGTGGGGTATTACGGTATTGTTTATTGTGAACCAAACTTGTATTTCTTTAAACAACTTAAAAGAAAGGAAGAACTGAAATTCTGTACGTGTTATTCATACAGTTAATATTAAATTGGTCTTATGAGGAATGATTATTGTATTATCCGACTATGCGTTACAGAGCTGGAGGACGTAGACCATAGAATGTTGCCGTCTCTGTCGCCAGTACCGCCTGTCGTCACCCCAGCACCCGTCCGACACCCTGTACATCAAGGTAACAAGAGGAACAACTAATTTAAATAAAAGCCATTCTTAATAATATTATACTTATACTCCTTTTTGATTCAATAGACAAGGTGTAGACATAAGAAAACACAAACTTATTGATACTAACGCTTGAAGTTAATAACCGCTCTGATTGGTTGATTCACTGCAGCCGACCAATTGGAGCACCGAACGTGGTTGATAGTATAACGTTACAAATGCGATACTTATTCGAGCTTGGCACTCTGAATCTAAAATCTCTGGTCGATTTTAAGTTTTTGACGGAAACTACATTACATCAAGAATCGATATTAATTGAAATAGTTTGGATTTGATTTGTCCACTGTCGATTGGGGCGCCATCTAGACAACACGAAATAAAATAAAGGGAGGAGAAGGATGAAATAAAGGTTTTCTTAATTTCACTGTGAACACTGGAATATATTTGTTGCTTGATTACAATGTTTGATCATCATATTTATATTTATCGTTTTCAGATGTCGATCACAGGAATTTGATTCCGTTAACGCATCAACCCACTCCTCCACCCCAACCAATCAACTCTGTCACGAGGGATCAAGTAAGTTCATGTTTGTTACAATTGTTATTATCATTCAAGTTTCGACAATGATTAATTGATTATAACTGAAATTGGTGGCCAAGTGTGATATCCATTTTAGACTTTATATCTATTGTTCTAAAGATTAAAATTATTAATGCAATCGTAATTCGTCTTATTCTTTTGTCCGTTGTTCAGACGCCAGCAGGTTACTCCTATCTGTCAATATGTTTCATTGAATTTTCGACTTGATGTCGAAACTTTAATGTTGAAAATCGAATGAAGAGTACCGTAATATTAATAGGTTTTAAATCAATAATAACACGTCTATTTAAACAGGATTACAGGGTACCACCGATGGTGCCGCCTTCGGATATCGTGGAGAGCGTCGACATGGACCTATCTGAAGATGAGGATCAACGTAAGATATTCCGTTTAAATAAAGGCATCATCGTCATTATCATCATCTTTATTTTATCCTAGGATCTCCCGCTACTTGGTGAAACTATCAAAAAGGGGGGGGGGGGAAGCACTATTGGTCGTGATTGATGGGGTTCCTAGACTAATAACAAAATGCTATACAGTATGCTAGTGGTAAACATATAGTAAGTTCTATAAAGCATTATTAGTCTGTGGATTAAATTCGCAAGACATAAGTCGTTAGTGGCGCCATCTGCTATGTCCAAAATATCTCGACTTACGCCCAATTTATGTGTAAGATCATTAACAATATCGTAATACATTTCAGAAGGAATGTACACAAACCAAAACCAGGTGGAGAGACGGCACAGCTTCAATAACAACAACAAAGTGCTAGTAGGGGGAGATAACGGCAAAGTGCACAATGAACACAACCATAACAATCTCATACAAATCAACAGCGACAAGAAAGAGCCGCATTCCGCGCCCATAATGCCACCAATGGTGAACCCCTTCGATGCCATGCCACCCTCCCTCAAAAACTTCAACATGAACTTCCAAAAACCTCTGAATTTTCCTAAAACCTTCGATCTAACTGAGGACAACTCCAATGACAGCGCTTACGAAGAGGATCTTAGAAGCAGGGGCTTAGAGAAGGCCAAGCACCACGAAATACGAAACCCATCTCCACCATTCGAGGAGTTTGGCAATGAGGATTGGCAACAGCATCAGCCAAGGTTTATGAACCCTCGGTTCCCTAGAAATTGGGGTCCGCGGACTAACTTTAGGCCACCGGGGTTCTCTCCACAACAAGGCTGGCCTAGAAACGGGCCGCGTCCTAACCGATGGATGGGCCCTCGCCCAAGGTTTTGGTGAAGTGCAGTGTTAGTGTTGTATACTTTATAAAAGACGAAATTTAAGGAATTATCAGTGAGTTTCATTTTACAATAGAACGCAGAGGAGTGAATTGATGGAGGACTCACGCACCTTTTGAACTATGTCAAAATTTTCAAAGCGTTGTGTTCTCTATTTGTTTAATGCTCTGTTTTACCGATTGACTTAATAGTTGTAGTCCTGGTAGCGATTCATCCTTTAAAGCTAGTTGCAGACTTACCTCTGTAGTCAGAGTCCTTTAATACGTTGATATATCCAACCGAAAATTTGTTCATACCAAAGTAGTCTCTAAACATTCGAATTAAGGTCTATAATGGACTTAGTGGAAAGCGGTCACCGGTGACCACGATTGAGATGTTAATGGTTATTTAACCTAGTCCTGAGCGACTGTTTCGGAACAAAACGTTTTAAGGCATCGTTTAAGTTATCATTAAATACCTCTGAGTATGGTAGTTAGGTCCTGTTTCACAAGTACTTAAGTTTCTCTTACTGACGAATAGTATGACATAATGTGTCAAAATATGTTTCAATTATACCAAGTGGAACTTATTCGGACGATCTGTTATAGGGTCTTAATATTTTGGATACCTTTTTGAATAATATTACTTAATTTATACCAGTATTTCACTCAAACCAGTTAAGCGAAATTAGTCTTTATTAGTTCATAGTATGTCTTTGCAGTCTGCTACTGGATTTAAAGTGGATACATATTTCATATCAATAGATAAGTCATTTTTAACCTTTTACAATTATTTACTGCAGCTAGTATTAGGAAACTTCTTAATAGGCAATAGATTCTTCAATGTAGGCACCAATCTCATATATTAGTACAATGTAAACAAAATCAAGTCTACAATCTTTTTGTAAAATGAGACTTTATGTTATATGTAGTAAAGACGATTTTAAACGTCATACGACTGTGTTCTTAGAAAGTTTAGTTTATCTTGTATATAGAATTAAAATTAAGTACTTCAGTAACGGAAGGGTTATTCTGCAATATTTTCTGTATGAGCTACTTGTAAGTGTATTAAAATTCTATAGTTCGTATTCGAAATTTTACAGAATTGGTGTGTTTGGTAGCTATGATGATGCGCGTGCGTGGGAGTGGACGGTTTTTAATATATTTTAAATTGGTTACATGTGTTGGCCAATAGTTCATGGAGTTATATCTTTCTATCACGATAAAGTGATTATGAGGGCTATCGTATTTTTTATACACCAGGTGGAGTTAAAGATCTGTTAGATAATAAAATGTTAATGACTATTAGTTTGACACTTTCTAACTCTCCATTGGACAGACAGTTCTGCTAAATTAGCTCCAAATGGGGATAATATAAAAGCCTTCAGTGGTCGGACACTGTATATGTTTGAAAGTTATACGCCAACATATTGGCCAACATTTGCCACCAATCCCACGTTTATATGAATGGCAAGAAAGAAGCGATTAGACAAATGTTTGTATGCAAAGAGAGTGCGAATGTTCAAGACTGGCATATTTTGTGAACATTCAAAACTTGTATTGAGAGTTAAAAACAAGGCATTTTTACTACTTCGATCTTAGAAATCCGACTGAAGCCGGTTAAAACCGGTATCAAGATGAAAGCTATTGTTGGTATTATCAAACGTAACCAATATCTGAAAATGAATGAATGAAAATGAAATCGTTTATTTCTCTAATATATTTAATGCAGTATAAGATTAAACAAAATATTTAACATGTATTTCAAACTATATTTACACTATACAACCAAATTCGATCTTTATAACAGTAGGTCTAAAGTCAATATTAGCTTAACGGTACACAATAGTCAGGCAAGTATAATTTTGCTTTTTATAGGTACTACTCTTATTACTAACACAATAGAATTGATAATTGGTTGGATTGAGTGTAAATAAAGTTTGGAAACGTCAAGAAATCCTTCAGTATATTAGTGCCGAGTTAAAATGGCGTCAAACTTTCTCTAAAGAAGGACATGTTAAATGTTAGGGAAGGCTCTCAAAATAATTTTAATTTGCTATAAGTACTTATGAAGTGCTTACTGTATGAAATTGTTACTTTTATTTAAACGGTTCTTCTGTGTCGTAGGTGCGTTTACAATAATATTACATTCTAGCTGAACCCGCAATTTTGTCTGCGTTTTCCTAAAATAAAAGTAGTCTATGTTACTTTTTAGTACATTAGCTCCCTGCCAATAAAATCCCGTTAAAATCTGTTCAGCCATTTCAGAGATTAGCGAGTACAAACAAACAAACAGACAGACAGACAAACAAACAAAAAATGTAAAAAAAGTGTTATTTTGGTATATGTATCATATGTATATTCACATGTAGGTATGCAGTAAAAGAAGTTATTTCAATATTCCAAACAGACACTCCAATTTTATTTATCTGTATAGATAGATTATAATTTCTCATACTCGTACGACGGGCGGCCGTGCGAGGATCAAACCCATGACATCGCTGCAGCGAGTCGCATAGCTACTACTACAATATGGTAGTTTCCTAAATTTTATTTTAATGTCCGTCTGGTAGGTTATTTTACAACATTAGACACGTAGACATTAGACAAGAAAATAAAAAAAAAATACGTGTCAATTATTTTTTCAGTATCTAACTGACGGACTAATTCGATTTTTAATTTTGTTACCCTGGCAACGTACTTAAAACGTAACAGGCAAATTAGGTTAGAGTAAAATAAAATATGAAAATACTTTGATTAAGGCCTTCGGATGAAACATCAAATTTCTAAAATGATTTTAGGTTTGTTTAGTCTCATACTGTATTAAATATAATATAATAAGTAGGTACCTGTTTTTTGGTAGTGTAGAGTGACTGAGAGATTTTTTGACATTAAAATTCTTTGTTTTTGTGAAGGTCGTAAGAGTTCAAAATTGCTTGACAACAATTCGTTCAACTGTTGTATGAAGCTACTTATTAGTCTACGAATGACTCAAAAAGCGAGAGAATTGTCCATTACGCCTTGTAAAACATATCAATCAATTTTGAACTCCAACGCCTTCATTTAAGACACTATTTTGAATGAATTGAGTGGTTTATTTAATACAAAATTTTAATTACGTTACCTACTTAAAATTTTGTTCTCATATAACATTATTAAATACTTCATTTCTATGTACCAAAGTTGCTAGTAAGGTGTCAATTAGACTAGAAACTTTTTTAATGTCATTTTGTCGTAAAATGATCTGTCTTATTAGCAACTTGGGTACCTCAACACATTGAATCTTACTATTTTGGTGGAGGTCTATTGAAGTGTGTGATAGAAAAGGAATTATTAGATTATAGGTCTTATTAACAACTCGTTTATGTCCATTTTCACAAGTTCTGGTTTCTATTGGGCTGATGTAATCAGCAGGGAAAAACGGTCTCAGCCTGTATAGGAATAAATTTAATGGAATGATTTGTTTTTCACATCATCACTACACAGTATAAAACAAAGACGCTTTCTCTGTCCCTATGTCACTTTGTATGCTTAAATATTTGAAAGATCGTTACGGATTTTGATGCGGTTTTTTTAATAGATAAAGTGATTCAAGAGGAACGTTTTCATGTATAATACATGCATATTGCACCCGTGCGAAGCCGGGGCGGGTCGCTAGTATGTGATAATTAAAAAACCTAATCATAATAGTTCCTTTTCAGTTATATATCCTTTTTGTCTTCACTATTAAAGTAAGATATTACAATTACAGGTATGCACACAGTACACATTTAAATAATGTTATTGGTCATCGGTACATTGTACACCTCGGGTTTTGTTTCTGGTGAAATCTGTCCCTGGACAAATTCCATTTGTCTACCATTGATCTCTTACAATGTATCTATTTTCTATCATCCATGTTGTTGCTAAGCAAAGTATTAATTGTTAACAGTATATCGACAAAAATATACGAAAAGAGGTTTTATGAATTGTTTATTAATTTTTTCTGTGAATTACAAGATGTGCAGTTCTGTTATGTATCATGTTATTTGTCAAATTATATATTTTTGGTTTACTCGCGTTATTGTTTGGTGAAGATGGTAGGGGCTCGCAGCATTCCACGACCCGCGATGCGGCTAGTCACGAATATGAGCCTATGAGCTTGAAACTAGTCGAGTCCTTCGTCAAAGAGTTACGTGAGTAAGCCGAAAACATAATAATTATTTTAGTATGTCTCACGAAAGTTCAATATAAACATGTTATTTGATTATTAATTATGTTTTGTTATTCTGATTTCAAATTCTATATGTGTGATTTTTATTAGTTGCTGCTCATTCGGAAAATTTTATGTATGAATTGATATTCATGTCTCCTTTTCACATGACATGTATCTCAGTAGATTTAGAATTAAGTTTAATTCCAACTAAATGTGTCAATATGTTGACTGTGTGTATACCTAATAACTCAATAAGTGTACTCCAATACAAAGTCACTGCGCGCTCCAAAGAGCGAACGCAGTAACTTTGTCCCGGCGTCCGACATCCAATATTATATTGTAAATATTTTTTTATAACATTGATGATGTTACATAATTGACCCAGTCACAATAGTGACGTAATGTAATTGTGTGATTAACATACAAATGACACACATTTATATATAATCTTTTCCTTCTAGTCTGTAATCATCCTATTATGTGTAGTTAAGCAACTTGACTGTATCTGGATGTCTCGAATTCGGTATATTTTATATAGATGTGCTAACAACGTGATCAAAAATTAATCTGCGTTATAAAACCTCTGTCGTTGAAAACTGTATTGTACTATTTCTATCTCACTCATTCATATGCGATTATACATATATCCGTTTCATGTATTCATATTGTAAACTTGAAGCGACAGAGTTGGTTAATCTGTGATTTGGTACCGTCATCAGTTTTGTTAGCATGTCTCTGAACAAACGAAATGCAAATATAATAATGTAAAGAGCAGCCAAGTTGTTATTAATATAAAGTTTTAATTAAAATAGAAACTCGCTTGTCTCGTTAAATAGACGTAGGTTGACAGTAATATAGTTAGAATTTTAAATAAATAGATATTTTTCCTTTTTTGCTTATTAATAAAGCTTAACAATAAGGTTGTATGTTATTTTGTCTCTGGGCGCGGTTAGAGGAAATTATGGGTTCTGTTTGTCGTTCGTAGAATATAGTTTCGACGCATAATATTTCTTTTAAATAAAAAGTAATTTGTGTCAGCTTTTAAATTCGTGTAATTCTTAATGTACCCCTTACCATAAATGTTAGGGAGTTTCAAAATTCATTATTAATATTTTACTAAAGTCTGATTGGATGATTTCTCAATGTATGCAAATGTATCATACATTCATTACTTATCAGCCTCATGAGAACGCTATTTCCAAAGCAATAAGGGTGGTTTTCTTTTATCACTTTTGGCCATCTGTCACATTGAATTATTATATAATAAACTGCAATTCAACTGTAAATTAGTAAACGCATTGAAATAATATCCTCTCATTATGAACTTTTGGAGATAACCTAACACCTAATTGTTTCACAAATGACACGCATTTGACGGCCTACGAAAGCCAGACATTTTGTACCCTAAATATCTTCATACAAAGGCATGGAAGCCTCCCAGCTTTCTACAACTACTACTTTCGTTGACCCATTGTCTGCCAGTTCTTTTCGAACAGTTTTGGGCTGAAGTTGCTCAAGTTGTCAAACCTACCTCTGTTAGATCATCATCATCATCAACAGCCTATAAATGCCCACTGCTGAGAAAAGCCTCTTCTCACACGGAAAAGGTTGGAACATTAATCACCACGCTTACTCATTGCGGGTTGGCGATTTTAAACCTATCATAAGAATTTATAAGCCTAGGTTTCATCACGATGTTTTCCTTCATCGTTTGTCAGTGGTGTCTAAATAACCTTACAAAGTTCATATAACTCGGAAAGTCACATTGGTACTTGCCGTCGCGGGCGTCTTCAACCTTCGGGCCACCACTACGACATTAGGACCTATCTCTTTAGTTCCTTCGGGATAGTTCCACTCTAGTCCAAGTCATCCTAATTATTGCTAAAAGCCAACCTCTTTAGACTTAGGCCCTTTATACTATATCACATATGTTTACCATGTTTAAAATGTATGTTAGGTTACCAAAGGCCTAGTTCCCTTCCCCTTCCTTGAATATCTAAAAGACGTTTCTCCTCTAGTGTAGTGGCTGTCCTTGGACACCGCTAATGTCTTACCTCCAGATGATCCTTCGTTCCTTCTACCGTCAGATGATTCGTTCGTCGCTTTATCCCATAAATAATGTCGCGGAAAACCTAACGGGTTACTGGGGCTACGGCTCGACGTGAGGGAGAAGGAACGGAGTGGTTTTTAGTCAGTAAGAGTCTGACACTCCCTCCCGCCTCACCCAGGCGGGAGCAGCCATTCGATGATATTCCCCCCTTAAAAAAATCTCATAAATAATGTTTCTACGTCCATCTTAAGAATTAAGTAATTTTCATGTGGTTCAGGAAGTGATACCACGGCCTCACAGGAAACCGATGTGAAACAACGTAAAATATGTGTTGTGTTTCGTCGTACGAGTAAGCTTTTCAGATGCCAAATTCTCAACACGAGTCCCTAATCTTCAAATTCCCTAATCCCCAATCTTATCATCTTTCTTCTTATCTTATCTTTATCATTAATCCTCTTAATGATTTATCTGCTAGTTTGCGGCCCTATTACGTAAAACAATATTACTAATTCCTAGACTTATTCCTAAAGTCCAACCTCTGTCGTCAAGGCTTAGAATTCGTTAAAATCCTAAGACACATTTCTTGATCCGTAGTAGTAGATTAGAGTAATGGCCGCAAAATAACCGTTTCAATCTTTATTGTCCATTTTTGACATGGCTATTTAATTTCTGTCAAACATTTAGATCGATCCATTGATTGTGAATTGATGTTGCTAATTTCGGCTGTTATTCATCATCATCATCATTATCAACAGCCTACAAGTGGTCGCTTCTCGCACGGAGAAAGTTTGGCCATTAATTACCACGCTTGCTCAATGCGGGTTGGCGATTTCAAACTTATTTAGAAGTTATAAAATAAACCCAGGTTTTCTCATGATGTTTTCCTTCAATTTATACGAGTACCAATGTACTTGCCAGGTTTCGAACTCGCACCTTTATGAATGAGGAGCGGGCGTCTTGAAGCTCCTGGCCACTACAACTACCTTACTTATTTGGTTATCAAAAACTATATTCCTAATTTTATCCCGTTTTGAAATTAAGATTAAAAGGTGAACTTCTAGGAAATAAATTATTATTATTATATTCACCATTCTTGATGATTCTTCACTCATAACATTTTAAAGTGACACCTATCCCTTACAACATACCTACAAATAGATGTTCTCAAATTTCTCCAGACTTCTCCAAAATTCTGCTAAAAATAAGCGAAACACACGCTTATTCTGCAGTTGAAATGCAGTTGCGCATTGTATTTAGACTCGAAACAAACTACATTTTACCTGCACTTCGTGCAACTACCTAGCAGCAACGTTAGTTTGCAGTTTTATTAAAATTCAATTGCAGTTGAAATGCAGTCAGTCTATCCATTGCCATACCTACATTTGACATCATCAGCCTGATTACATCCACTGGACATGAGCCTTTCTAAAAGCATACAACTCGACTCGAACTTCAGCGTATCCAAACACAGCTAACCTCTTAATCCTCGATTATGAAAAATCCAAACATTTGTTCATTCAAAAGTAGTCTATAAACATCGGAAATAAGGTCTATAATGCAGTAGGTGGGGTTACCGGTGACCGCTTGTGGACTCTGCTGCTAATTACTACTATTCTTCTACGAGCGTCGTTCTCGAACTGTTTTCCTTCCTAGGTAGACAAGGAAGGCAATCGTCTCTGCAAGAAAATGTTCATTGAAAAATTACTTAGGTTTTGTCAAAGTTCATCCGGAGCCTGTTGCAAGCAGAGCAATTAACTAGGTTGTTTTGTATACTTCCATACATTGCGTTTCTATACTGTAATCATATCATTTGAAAATCTTAAGAGAGAAGGAGACGTTTATATTTATGCCTCACTCTTTCTAGTATTTTTAAGGGGGGAAAATCTTCGTATCACTTCTCCCGCCTAGATGAGGCGGGCGGGAGTATCAGACTTACTGACTAAAAACTACCCTGACCCTACTCCTGCTCTTCGAGCCGGAGCCCCGGCAACCCGTGAGGTCGCCGGCGCCGATCACATCACAGCCCACGCAGGGCATGCCCCTATCGTGTGTTCCACCATGTCCTCAAGGCGGTCCTCGCAGTGATGACACCCGGGCGTTTTCTCCCGCCCTATCAGACACAGGTATCTCCCGAAGTTCTCATTTCAGGTGAGAACCTGCGTCAGTCGTTAGGTGAGGACGCCGTAGCGTCTCTCAAGCCACTCCTCAAAGATGGGACTTACCGCTGCAATGGCTCAAACACACTCGGATGTATTCTTGTATTCTCCATATCATTGTGAGTAGAAAATCGTAAAGTCTGATTTTAACTGCTTAAAAACCATCCCGTTCGAATTCCTGTATCGTACCGAAGTCGCGGTATCTATATGGCTTAGCCGAAACTGGAAACAGCAGGGTCTGGTTCTGGTGGCTGATCGCGATTCGCAAACCCGCGGTTACCGAGGCTGGAAATCGTCGTACGGTTCCAGACTTTCTTTCCACATGGGTTGATTACTTTTTGAGGACACAGCGGTTTTCAGTACAAGCGGGGGACAGCTCCATGTCCTCCGTCTCCTCCGTGTCCTTCGGTCCACACAAAGTTGACATCCAGACGTTTCTACCCGCAAAATTTGAAATAGGTACCTATTTCAGATTTGGCCAACACGGCTGATGATACCATCCGAAACAGCCGTGTTCGGACGGTACCATCCGAAACAGCCGTGTTCGGACGGTACCATCCGAAACAGCCGTGTTCGGACGGTACCATCCGAAACAGCCGTGTTCGGACGGTACCATCCGAAACAGCCGTGTTCGGACGGTATCATCCGAAACAGCCGTGTTCGGACGGTATCATCCGAAACAGCCGTGTTCGGACGGTACCATCCGAAACAGCCGTGTTCGGACGGTATTATCCGAAACAGCCGTGTTCGGAATGCACCTGCGCTAGGTGGAGGGTATCTAAGAATGACACCATGGGGTCTCTCTAGTCAGTCCTCAAAAACAGTTCTTACTCATGTGCCCGTATAGTCCCCTCCTCCCCTCTTAAGGCGCACAGATGTTTTTCGTGTTGAATTTCGGAGGCACGTGTGTTGCCGCCTCAGGTCCTTTTATGCAGGGTGACAGAGATTTCCCTAAGTCCTCTGTTCCTCTGTTGTTTATAACTTAGTTTGAAACTGGCGCCACAAATGTGCGCACTTGTTTTTCACATAGTGTGGCACAAACATTTGATTCTATTTTGTCCGTGCCATCGTGTCACACAATGTGAATACATAAGTGTGACCTCAGAGCAATCGACGTAGTGACAGTACTGGGTGTCTGGTCCTTTGCCTATGTGAAATATTTTTGCTCAAATCATCGCAGCCGCAGCATACCTTTTTTAGAAGGTTTCCACACTGCGGAAGGCGCTAGTATAGTATAGATTGTATTTTTCGACCTAAGACCTCCCGACTCACTAGCGCCATCTCATGAGCGCACTACATCATCTTTTAAACCCTTTGAAGAGCTCTTCAATAATTTATATTTATCTGTCAGTAAAAATGTATTAACATAACATCTTAGTAGTCAATTGTACCGACTCAGGTTATTGAGAATGACGTTAATCAATACCTTTTTTTTTTTACCGTCGTCTCGACGCCGATGGTAACCCCTCCCGCCATTATTTGGGACCCACCCGGAGGTGGCGCGTTCCCGCGGCCATGAAAACACATGGCCTCGGACTTGTGGAGCGCCACCTCGAGTCCCAACTGCCGGATTTTTTCAACGACTGTCGCAACCGCTGTCGCCATTAAATCGGCCGCCGCCTGGTGCGACCTCCCGTGCGCTAGCACCAGCGTGTCGTCGGCGTAGCATATTGTGCTAACGCCGTTCGGGAGGTCGGTGCGCAGCACCCAGTCATAGCCGATGTTCATCGAGGCCCGAGAGCCTCCGAGGCCAGGACCCATGCTTTGCCATGCAAGCCGTCGGGTCCTGGGGCGGTGTTCTTGGCGGCCATCCGGCGCACCGCCGCTCTCAATTCTGCCTCGGTCACCTCTGGGACGAGGTCATCGTCGTCGTCGTCGCTATAGCCCGCGTCGGGCACCGCAGGGGGCAAAGTCATATACGGAGGCCTGAAGCGCCTCCGCGGTCGGGGGAACAGGGCGTTTATCACCTCCTCCAAGACCTCTGGCCGGAGACTCTGAGTGAGCGGGGAGCCCAGGCGCGGAGTTTATCGCGCACCATCCGGTACGGGCGTCCCCACGGGTCTCCATTCAGAGTCCCCAGCATTTCTCGGCGGGCCTCCTCCTTGGCCCGCAATATCTCCGCCTTGAGGAGGGCCTTCGCCGCTCTGTATCCCTCGTATAACTCCGCCTCTCTCGCCTCCGCATTAGGAGGACGGATACGGCGCCTGCGGTGCCTAGTGTACTGGCGTCGCGCAGTAGTGCACGCCTTGCGCAGAGCCGCCAGCTGCGACCACCAGTACACCTGGCGCTTCTGTTGCCTCGATCGGATCCGGGGCATCGCCACGTCACAAATCCTGGACATGGCGTCCTGGAGCCACTTAGCCTCATCGTCGATGTCGGCAGGCCTGACCGGTGGTATCACCCAGGCCTGCAAGATGGCGGCTTCCAGGAGTCGGTCCGGCTCCCGGTCCAGCTGTTTCAGCGCCCAACGCGGACCACATGGGGCCTGTCTGACCGGCGGGTCTGCGGACTCGACGGAGACGTCGAACCGAATATACCGGTGGTTGGAGTACGTCTCCACCTCCTCCATGACACGCCAGTCAACGATACGCGGTGACAGAGCAGGGCTGGCGAACGAAATGTCCACCACCGACTCGCCGTGCAGCCGCACGCACGTGGGGACAGAACCCCGGTTCAGGACGACTAGGCCTGTCTCAAGGGCCCAGTCTTCCACCATCCTACCCCGGACGTCGGTGAACCGGGAACCCCGAGCCAAGTTCTTGGCATTGAAGTCCCCGAGGACGAGCACGGGGAGGGAACGGAACCCGACGACGACGGTGACCAACTCCATCAAGGAGTTGTGGAACTCGCCCACCACAGCGAGCTCTCCGAACCGTGGTGCGACACAACCCCGACCTCTTTGAGCAGCCTCAAGAGTCGGGGTACCGGCGGCGGCCGACGATATGATGGTCACCGAGCCGTCCAGGTCCGCCACCCAGTGATCCCTGGGCGGGACGAAGTACGGTTCGGAGACCACGGCGACATTGATCGACCACTGCGCCATGCTCTGGAGCAGGAGATCCTGAGCAGCGGCGCAGTGGTTGATGTTCGCCTGGAGGAGGCGGAATGGGGCCATTATTGGCAGTCCATCCCGACCTCCTCAGTGGCGGCAGCGGCGACTGCGGCGGCAGTGGCGGCGGCGGAAACGACGGGGGCGGCGGAGGGCCTACTTTTGGCCATGGCTTTGGCAGGAGGGGAGCAGCCCTTACTCCCGACCCGGTGATTGGCCGGCTTGCCAGCCGCCGCACATGCATTGCAGTGCAGCGGGGCGGTACACGAGCCAGCCTTGTGACCGGGCCGACCGCAGCGGAAGCAACAGTCGCTGAGGTCCACCTCCGAGGTGCATTTAACGCTCACGTGTTCGCCCACGTGGCAGCGATAGCACCTCCGAGGCCGGGTCTCGAGCAGCTTGACCTGCGCCGAGACCCATCCCACCAAGAGCCTTTTGCCCTCCTTCAGCTTCTTGGCCGCTGTGACGGGGCAGCTCACCACCACCGTGCGCAGCCCCGAGTTGTCCGGACGGATGGTGCCCGCCTTGACCTGGTCAGCAGGGCACCCTCCCGTCCTGGCCACAGCGGCCACCACCTCACTTTCCGTGACGGAGTCGTCCAGGCCCAAAATCCGAACATCCACACATTTAGTGGGCCTGGACACGCGGGCCTCGTCTGCCCCGAGGCACGCCCTAAACTTCTCAGCCAGGGCGTCGGCCGACGGGCCACTGGCCGCGCCGGGGACCTCCAGTAGACGGGCTCCGGTAGCGGTCACCTTGACCGCAAACCCGTCCGGGGCCCCGAACTCCGCAGGTGTTACCGCCCCCTTGAGTTTGGCGAGGACGTCGCCGTAGGTAACGCCCCTATAGACCGCCTCGGGCTGCAGTGTAATAACCACAGCCGCGGTCTTAGGGACGAGGAGCAAGGCAGCAGCGCGTTTCTCTCTGCGCTGCTGCTGCCGTCGCTGCCGCTGCGCCTTCTTGCGGCGCTTCCGGCCCTCCCTGGCGACTCTCCTCGTCTCGCCGGCGATTTGCCACCCGCCGCCGTCCTCCACTCGTGGGGCGGGTTCCGCCGCCGCTGCTGCAACTCCAGCTTGCCGGGCTGGAGTTCTCCTCCTTTTTTTTGCGTCCCGCGGGCGCAGGCGCCGTCGGCGCAGCCGGGGTCTGCACCGGCGGGGGCGCCGGGGGCCTCGCGGGAGGAGGCGCTCGCGCTTTTGCCGGCGGTTGGGGACCGCGGCCAGCCTGACCAGTGGAGGTCGAGGGCTTGGCCGCAGCGGCCGCATACGAGCGCGGGGACGCAGGTGGGGCGACCTGACTCGACGCTAGCGGGGGGCGTGAGCTCTTTGAGCTCACGCTCAATCGCTCCGCCAGCGATGTGTCGGATTCAGAGTCCGACCCCCTCCGACTTGACTCCCGTGTGTGGGGCATGCTAGACGAGTCCAGCGCCTCGCCACGAGTCCCGGAGCTCCGCACTAGGGCTCCCTTCACCAGCTACTGCAGGCGAGCCGAGCTCACCCACACTCTCCTCCCTCGATGTGGTTTTGTTTGTTTAATTTTTAATATTAGTTTTCTCCATTTGAATCCCACGAGTATGGGGGAAATATTCGGTCCACCCAGGCAGTGCCCCCTGTACCTGGGTAAGTGTTCATTTGTTTCCCAACTAGAGGTTCCACTGGTCCCCTAGCTGGGGGTGCGCTCGCGACTGACACTACTCCTAAGCCATGCATACTCTCGCCGAGCACCAGAACTTAGTATTGGAGGAATTTTTTATAGAGGTTATCTTCATCGCGGTCCGGGCGACCAAGCCAAGACCCTCGTCCCGTTCAGAGTCACAAAACATGACCGTGACCTCCTTACGGATTACGATATCGACGGCTGCAATCGGGGGCAGCTTGTGTCCCGATGCTGCTCGCTGGCAGGGTGAGTGCACAACGATCACCGCCCTTGCCTCTCCGCCACGTTCTCTGCTACGTCCAGAGAGACGGGCGGAGAAACGCCCCTCGGAAGCGCGGGCTATGAGACTCCGCACACAGCCAGCCAGCTCCAGAACCCTATCGGGTTCGCCCGCCCAGTCCAGAAGTCTGCTGCGGGCGACAGTCACTCCAACCCTATCACCCCCGCTAGGGAGACTGTCGCCCGCACCCAGGGTGCACCACGGGGAGGTCTTCTGGCACCGCACCCCTAATCAATACCTTAGGCTTTGGCCTGTTGACGGCGAGCATGGGTGGCTCGCCGCCCGACCAGAATCAGACCCGAGCGTAGGGCGCATCGCGTTCCGCGCGCGCTTCATAGAGCCATCAGACCACCACGGATGGGGCCCAATAGGGCTGATGCCGATTCTGAGCCGCGGAGAACCTAACGGATTACCGGGGCTCCAGCTCCAAGTGCAGGAGTAGAAACAGGGTAGTTTCTAGTCAGTAAGAGTCTGACGCTCCCTCTCGCCTCACCCACGCGGGAGAAGTCATTCGATGATTTTCTCCCCTTAAAAAGGCTTTGCCACCAGGTTAGCGAATATTTTTTTGCCAATACCGACGATTACGATATCGAAATAGTCAAACGTGAAAACACACACTTCATAAACTTACACACTTACGCCTGAATACTGAACGGCTATATACTCAAATTTAATTTGTACTGTAATATCGTGGCATCTCCGTCATTTTACAAATAATTTGTAGTGACAATTATATTTAAGCGCGACTTAAAATTTGCGTTTGAGTATTTCAGCGTTAAACTCATAGATTTATTAATTTTGCAGATGCATTCGCATCAAACAAACACTGATCAAACCAATAAAAGTAATAGAACCAATTCTGTTCCAGTTTTCATTTGTTTTCATAGCTAGAGGGCGCGCAGTATCTAACCTACAATCTTGAATAAATAAAAATCCTTGCATAGCACTATTTACTGTCAACTTCGACCAGTGAGTTTCTATTTTATTTGTATTGAATGAAATAGGTCATCTGAATCTTGTATATCTATAGAAAATTATACCTTCAGTATAAATAGAGAAACAAATTGTTATTTTTTCGGAATGTCAAACAATTTAGGAACGTTAAATGTTTGTTTGTTGTGTGTTATAGTTATTGTTATTTGCAGTTCCAATGAATCTAAACTGTTATAGGCCTTAATTATTTCTATAGAATTTCCTCCCCGAGTACTTATTAGACAATCCGAATACGTAGGTAGGTAATTTGGATAAATAATTACCTATATTGTATCCAAACAATAATAATTATCATTATAATTATTCCAGTCACTAATTAGAGAGAAAAAATCGATTAAGGGGCAATTTTTCCAATGCCAGATACATTTTAACTAAAGAATAATTTTGAATATTTGACAATTCTTCCATGCTAAAAACTGAAATGTCAATTTTATTCTTCAGTTAAGAATTAACTGATGATTGAAAAATCGACCCTAAGTAGCATGCCATGGCATCGAGGACACCAATCGTCTGCAAGAATTTGGTGACCCACGCGACACAACACGAAGATAAGTTTATCTCTAACCATAGTACCTAAATGTATGAAACTGATTTACTTAATTTTGGTTCTGTCGTGCCACGACACTATAAGCCATGCTAAGTACTTACTGCCTTTATTTTTATTGACGTCCAATTTACAAAGTAACTGCCTAATGAAGTATTACTATTTGTAAACTACTCACTGTAGATCTTTATACAAAACTAATAGTTTAGTGACATTTTATTAAAAGTAGTACTAAGTTGTATTAGTACCTGCATTTTTTAGTCTTGTGTATGTGTTACATCACAATGCAGTACGTACTAAGAGTGTAAGTTCTGAGGTCTTAGTACCAGTTTGTTTTACGTTAAAAGTATTCGAAACGAGTACGCGTACGGCACTCTGATTGGCCGGCGCCAATGAAGCAACCAATCAGAGCGCCGAACTCGTACTAAGGCCTCTGTCCATGACTACGGAGGTTATTGAGAATGAAGTGAAAAGTGAGTGAGCTATTGTTAATAGACTGAGATATGTATACTTGAACAGACTCTAGCTTCTTATTGTTAAAAAACAAAACAATATTTTACCGATACATGGTAAGCAATGTATATAATTGTTAGTACCTATTTGTAAACTGAATCTGTGATTTTTTTCGAGAAATATATTTATTATTGTTTTTAAAATGTACGTCTATTGTTTCTTTACTGAATTGAAACTACCTACACATCCATGTCTGCTGCTGTCCATATACCTACGAAACCTTCCACGGTTTTTTATGAACTAGCTTATTCGGCAAGCCTTGTACCGCCTAAAACTTCTTTTAAACCTTCCCTGGATTTCCACAAGTAATTCAAGACCAAAAAAAGCCAAATCGGCCTAACTGTTATTGAATTCGACTGCACGGTTGGTGCGGTGGCTGGGCGACCGGCTGCCGTGCAACGTGCCGCGGGTTCGATTCTCGCACGGAACAACACTTTGTGTGATCCACAAATTGTTGTTCCGGGTCTGGGTGTTATGTGTATGTGAATTTGTATGTTTGTAAACGCACCCACGACACAGGAGAAAATCATAGTGTGGGCCAACGTTATAAAAAAAAAAAAATTTTAGCGATACTAACGAATTAAAATTAATTTTTATGTCACTGCAACCTGTTGAAATATCATCCTCTAAATTTGTTAATACAAAAGTAGTCTTTAAACATCGGAAATAAGGTCTATTATGTAGTTAGTGGAGAACGGTCACCGATGACCGCTTGCCGCTTGGGGAAGAGAGGTTACCAGAATCTTCACGACTGGCAGGCGAATTGGACATCGCAGTTTAAAATATTTGATAGGTACAAATTACGAGAGCAATAAAAAATCATCTGTGTAAAACGACTTAGGCCCTTAGGCATACAATATATCGGGGGCCTTTTGGAATGTTTCTTTTTGTGTGTGTGTGTGTGTGTCATAGAAACGATCGGTCCTTTGAGGCCCCCTGAGGATGGGGGCCCTGGGTACGGGCCTCGAGTGCCCTTGCGGTAAAGACGGTACTGTGTATACTCTCCTGCAGCTGTAGCCAAATGCCATTTAGCGCTTATCTACTGATAGAGTAGAAAAATGAATTATATGGGATTGACGTCAATTTTGACACTTGTCCGTGACATCCCCAAACATACTCTCTCGGTAGACAAGCACTAAAGTGGCGTTTGGCTAAAGGCACTGGTTGGGTCTTACGACACCAAGGAGAAGACTAGGGGTGTTGACAAAAGTATCCGATTTTGCTATCACTATACGGTTAAAACTTGAACATTCATGCGTTATCTCTTTATTCAATTTATCAAGAACATCTCAAAATCACGTGAACTTAGCCTGAATTTTCAATTGAAGATCACTTCGCACCCCACTCATACACTATAACAAGTTTTAACTATGTGGGATCAAACACTCCTACCCCACCGTCTTCAAAACTATAAGGTTAACTGCAATAGAAATTAATACTTGTACCTATCGGAACTGCATCGAAGTTTGAATGCACCCTGACACCGCTGAAATTGTTTTACCAAGTTGGCCAATCTAAGTGTCGGTTAGTTTATGTTGTATTGAATTCTAACACGTTTACCTACTGCTGGCTACGAAGTTGGATAAAGGCCAGCGGGTCTTGATGAAGCGATGAAGAGAATAGAAATTTTAAAGTTGCTATTTTCAGTTCAGGATATTGTTAATGAAGGTGCGAAGTTGGTGTTAGAATTGAAGTCTTGAGTTAGAATCTATTGTAAGATAGTTTGACATATGTATGTCAATGTATGTTTATGGGATAAGCCGGTAAGTGAGCTGACGGATCACCTGATGGTGAGCAATCGGCGGTGCTCATGGACACCTGAAACACTAGAGGCGTTACAAGTGCGTTACCGGCCTTTTTGGGATTAGGAATTTGAGGATTGTTGGGGATTCAAGGGGTAATTGGGCCTCACGTAACCTCAGTCACACGACAAATCACATCATAACAACTCAAGTGTTGTTTCACGTCGGTTACAATCTACTCTTTCGGAGATAAAAGGCGTGATGTTATGTTATGTTATGTCGTTAAAAGTATTCGTTGCTGCAAGAAAATTAAAAAATACGTGTAAGTACCTCTATAATGTTTTAAAATAATCTACTAGTTGGACACTAAAATAAAAATTAGGCATCTACCCTATTATATTAGGTTTAAAGTATCTACACTTTTGGTGACTACATTCTTAATTTATCAGCTTCATATGTAAGCTATTCTTCAATCTCCTTTTGTAAATCCTCTTATAACGTTATTCTTACCTAATCTTATTCCAATTGGCACCCTGAACTTTAAGATATTAAAACCAAAATAGCAATCAAAAACTTTTTGAATAAATTAGGCCAAATAATGTAATCTTCTATTCTAAGTGAGACTTTACCTACTTCTATTCTGCTTTTATGCCAAACAAAAGTTGTAAATGAAAATGGGATTTGTAGGTATTTATGTTTATCTAGTAGGTACCTACGTTTGTGGCGTAGACTTTATTGTTCACTTGTTGGGAGATAGACCTCTTGATTAGAAGCCCACGCCTTTAATTTAGATCCACTTTAATGAATGTCAAACCGACATGTTTTGTGAACTCTATTTACGGTAGTTTCTATTATTACTTTGATTTTATTACACATGGTAGAGGGCTTTGACGTATTTTATAGAAAAGAGGTATTCCTTATTAATAGGCCGGCAACACACCTGTGGCTCCTCTGGTGTTGCGGGTGTTCATGGGCGACGCTGGTCGCTTACCGTCTGCTCGTTTGCCTCCTATTCCATAAAAGAAACAAAATATTTCTGTACCTAATCCTGATAATTATTCACAAGTGGAAAACCAAAAGCATGTTGACGTTGCTGTCGTCCAACCGAGATCAGATCAAACTTCAATACAGTATTGGCAGAAAGATATGAGCTTACTACTTACTTACCTACTTAAAAAATAGCATAAGGAGTGGCATAGGAGCATAGGTAAAGAAAATCCCTTCTCTCGTAACCGTAATACCTGGATCAGGAAGGATTTTGAACCATAACGAAAGAGCAGTAGCAGCGCGACAGTCGATGTGTCGTGGTTTGCGGAATGCTCATCGTGAATATGAGCCTCTAGCATAGCTTGAAAGTAATAAAATTCCTCGTCAAATAATAGGGTATTTTCCTAAATTTTATTTTAATGTCCGTCTGGTACATTAATTTAAAAGTTTAGACACGTGTTTTTTCTTTTCTTACAAAATTAAATAGTACTTTCGCCGATATATTAATTTGAAATATCGTGTGACGACACAGCGTGTCACATTTTGTAGCACGTTATGATGTAACAAATTCCCACTCCTAAACTTAACGCCATTTTATCTAAATATTGCAACTTAATACGAGAGAATAAAAAAATACGTGTCTGATATTTTTTGTTATATAACTAACGGATTAATTAGATTTTTAATTTTGATTCCCTGGAAACTACCCAATTACGTGAGTAAGCCGAAAAACATAATAATTAAAATACCGAAAGATTATATACGCAGAAGAGCACTCGGTAAACTATATTATGTCATAAAGCAACACAGCAAACAGAAATCTATATCGCACTACCTAAATACAAATACACAAGTATTTAAACTATCGTCACAACGTGTCAATATGAAATACTGTATAACTAAACCAAACTTCGATATATTCGCTCATAGATTGTGTATCATTGATACCGTAATACAAGGTACAGTAACTGATGCTATAACGCAAAGGCATAGAGACCGAATATTATATCCAACTAGCAAGTTCACAAGATGAATGTTAGCTTAGATCGAATTCTGGACCTGACTTGAGAGCATAGAACGCCTAAGAAGGGATCTAAAGCAAGGTAGTATCATCTGTCAGAGTTTCAGCTTTGTAATTTACCGATGTCCAACGAACCTAAAGTGTCGTGTTCACTTTTGAAGTGGGTTGTGTAAATTGGCTTGTGGTACTAAAACTGTAGTTAGTACCTATGTTAGGCTTTAAACAGTTTTAAGTGACATTTTAAAACCTGATTAGTGTTTACTAATTTACCGGTACTGTTAAGTGGTTTATTGTTAATTGTGTAGAAATGGGGTCGCTTTCTGTTATTTGATTAACAAGTAAAGTACGTACTTTTAACTAAACCTACGTAGGTTTAGTTGTTTTGATTCAAATACCGAAAGTTTTGGACTTTTACGAAGTCTCTTAGTGTTCTTATTTGTTAACATTGTTTGTTACTAAGTAGTGACGGTATATTTGTTACGCTTTCGCATTTCCATACGAACGAATTCGATGAATTTTGTTTCCAAGATAAAAGAAAAAAGACTTAGTACCTAGTCCTTGATGAGTAGATAACGTTATAGTTATTGTACCTATTGTTTAGGCTTACCTTATAAGTTCTAAGTTCTAAGGTAAAACTCAATAACTCAAAATATCTTACTTAAGCATTCAATATAAAAGAGCCATTGATTACATCACTCTCCTTATTTCACAACTCAAAACTTCGTCAGACAACCTCGTTGGCCGTGTGGTCGCAAGTGCGACTCGGCGGCAAGGGGTCTCGGGTTCGATTTCCGGGTCGGGCAAAGAATTACTGGGGTTTTTAAAAATTCTCAGTAGTAGCACGGAGTCTGGAATTGTGCCCGGTATATAGCAATAGGCTCACCCCCTATTACATGGGACTCATAACATAAATAGTGAAAAGTGGGTGTTACATTGTACAGTGGCATAATGTGCACGTCTGCCTACCCCTTCGGGGATTAAAAGGCGTGATGTTATGATATGTTATTGTATCCTTTAAACATGGTTTTATTTGTCCAAACCCCATCAAATACCATGATATTTTAAAACTCTTTCCAAGTCTTATCTGCATAATATTAGGTAGGAAAGCAAAGGTGCTATTCAAGTCCTCACAAGAAGCAAGCATCTCATAATCTTGAGATTTACACTGCGCACGTATTTAGTAACTTGATGTGAGCTAAACAAAACAATGGAGTATACTACAAGGCACTGTTCTTAGTTAAGAACATAGTTCCAAGAAGTTAAATACCTACTTCGTATTAGATATAAGCACTTGTTGTTCCTGGGGCTTGAGAAACAGCGAGTTATAAAAGTTATGTACTACTTCGTACTTTATATTAGGTATCAAATTTTTAAGTGTGGGAGAGCCATGCTTCGGCACGAATGGGCCCGCTCGACCGGAGTGATACTACGGCCTCACAGTAAACCAATGTGGAACAACGCTTGCGTTGTGAGGTTTTAAAAGAATCTACCAGACGGACATTAAAATAAAAATTAGTCATCTACCCTATTCCCAAACAATCCTAATTCCTATTCCCTAAGACTAGGCTGCGGACTAGATTTCAGCATGTTAGTAGATTATCTTTATGCTATAAGAAATCATAATTGGCCCATCTATTTAATGTGAAAGTGTTCGAAAAACGAATTTAGAAAATCTAGAAAATTATGTGTTAGCTAGGTATATCACAATTAGTTTTATGTTTCATGATTTACCTTCGTACATATCTAAATCAAGTTTACCCACCAAAATATAATATCCTTTCCAGCCGACTATAATTTTAAAACCAAGCTCACACGAACTTAATTAAGATATCGTTACGACCGCGGCTCCTGTTGCCTCGAAATAATTACTCCGAGCATGTCATACATAGTTCCTTTGTGAAAATATTCCAATTTCATCCAAGACGAGTTTTAGCTCCCAAGGCTAATTCACTTCTCTACACTGTACTTAGATAGAGTTATGTTGTTAGGAGCGCAACTGTCTAAAGGCACTTTCCGTTGGCTTGTTACCTTAGACTACAGTTTCAACTTGCAGTTTGACAATTGTTTCTGCCTGTCTTCAATTGTTCCCCTTTTAGGAGCTCCGAACTAGACGTTTTTGACCCGTTTTCTTTTGTTTTCCACATAGTTTGGGGCTGTTTGGATGTTTCTTCATGGACCGTTGTTAGTCGGTAGCGTTTGTTCTGTCTTGGATACTTTCTGTGTTGGTAGCAAGCTCAGATAAAATAAAGAAAGTATATTATTTTAACTGTTAACGCAGACTTCAAACCTAGGCATTCTCTTTCGGGAAATAATAACAGAAAATCACGCTCTTTTATCCTTGAAGTGGTAGGCATAATAATAAGTGCACATTACGGCACTTAATGTCAATGTACAATGTAACACCCTCTTTTCACTATTTATGTTATGAGTCCCATGTAATAGGGGGTGAACCTATTGCCACATACTGGGCACAATTCCAGACTCCGTGCTAATACTGAGATTAAAAAAAACCTAGTAATACTTTGCCGGACCCGGGAATTGAACCCGAGATCCTTTGCCGCCGAGTCGCACTTACAACCATTCGGCCAACGAGGAAATAATCTACTAGTTAATTAATTTTAAAGTAGGCGTAGTGTTTCAAAATTCTAAACCCTTCACTTGAAGTGGTGATTTAAACAACCTAATCAGGCACCGCCGTTAGGGCCAAATAAGTAATTAGTGAGGGGGGTTGAAAAATACTTAAATGTTCCGGTTAATGTGTTTTTGCGACACCGCCTAATGACCTGCAGGAAGGTGAAAAGGGTGGGAATGTAAGCGAATAAACATCTTTTGCGGGCTCGTTTAGCAACCGTCCAGACCTCCGTTCGACAAGCACCACGCTTTGTTATCCAAGTTTCGCTGTGAAAAGATATTTTTCATTTTTATTGTAGTTATACCGGGAAGAGAAGTGTCAAAGAAAAGTTTTTAAGTCGATTACGACGTGTGTCGTCCTCTTGAAAAATATGTTTACACCTACACTACGATTGTGGTACTTTGCACTGCGACAATTACATGTCAAGCAAGTAAAATGAATTAAGTTGTACAGATTACAGATTTAACTGTTCGACAAAGTTGCTAGATTCGTTTCAAGCTACGCAGGGACTCAAAATCGCGACTCATATCTGAAAACGAAAGCTCGATGTAGGTTTAACTCTTTCAGTCTTGGTGGTCACTGTAGCTAACCACCTTTTCTTAGAAATTCAATTTTTGAAGTATGCTTCATATTACTTTGCATTGGTTTTTAAGCATTTCTGTATAATTGAATAAAATATATTCGTAACCAGTTAAAAGTGTGATTGAAAGAGTTAAATAGTAACAAGTTTGATCCTATTGTGATTGCCTACTTCATCAGTATATCAAGTAACTAACTCTTGACTGCCGGTATATAAGATACAATAGAAAATATTTTGTTTGGCGTAAATCTACGTTCATACAGCATATTGGCATATCATAGAAACAATATTTTTTTATTTTATCCGACCCAAAATCTAATGTGGCTACCCCATAGTTGAGAAATGAGATATGATTTTTAATATGCAAAGCGACCAACCTTTGTTTTCTGAAAGTAGTTTTGCATAAAGATAGAAAGCCACGTAGTTTCACACAACGCTTTGATATTCCAATTTTAATGACTTCGGTTTGATATTATTATTATTATAAAATATTCCATTTTCTCAGAATAATCTATTTTTGAGTACGTTTGCTTATAAATTTGTGTCTTGACGTGGTTTTATGTGATTTTAGTGCCTGATCAGTTTGACCATCTTTAGCCCTTGGTCTGCTCAGGCAAACGAGCAGACGGACCACCTGATGGTAAGCGATCAGCGCCGCCCAGGGACACCCGCAACACCAGAGGAGTCACAGCTGCGTTGCCGGCCAATTAAAAAGGAATTTGGCAGGCGAGAAGATAAAACGTAAGAAGATTTATTTTTATTCACACCAATAGTTATTATACCCGTAGGTAATGATTAGTGTGTTCAGACTTCATTGGTTGTTTTTCAATCTTCTGCAAGTATTATCACAAGAATTATGATAATAAAGCAGAAGAAAGAAAGAAAAAATCGTAATCGTGTATTTAAAAAAAATATATTTTTCACTTTTAGATAGACGCACAATCAAATTCTTTCTACTTAAAT
Source organism: Spodoptera picta (assembly GCA_038387885.1). Taxonomy (NCBI): domain Eukaryota; kingdom Metazoa; phylum Arthropoda; class Insecta; order Lepidoptera; family Noctuidae; genus Spodoptera; species Spodoptera picta. The sequence continues at coordinate 1,407,875 of JAZHFQ010000246.1, forward strand.
ACCCTAGGAGAGATCAGATATGAAAGTAGTGGGTACTAGGTTATATTTCGAGGTCATTAGTGAATAACGAGTTGAAATATTCGCATTTATCTCACACAAAGGCTTTTTTACATTATTTTCATGACGTTAGCTTACATTATGGAAGTCCAACATGAATTAATTATAGTAAGTATTGATGAGTTCTTTTTTCGGATTTCCAAAAAAAATATTTTTGTATTGTTTATGGCATTTATCGAGGAAGGGTATAGGCTATAGAACATCATGGTATGACCAACAGAAGCCGAGCAGCAGGTGAAACCGCGCGCGTAGCTAGTTATTACGTATGACTTATAACACAATTGGTGAAAAATGGATGTTATATCTTTTACTAATTATGGGGAACAAAAAACCTGGTATTTTATTAGAATATTAACAGTACTCTAGGCTCCATTCTTATATTAGTTCGGGAAGTCGACCCATTTAACAAATCTAAATCCTAATTCTTATTGCTCATATTCCACAATTCGCTACTTTCCTCAATCAAAAATAAATTATTTCGACTGTTCAATACAATAGAATATTTAAAAAAAAATCACAATTTCATTAATTGATTTTATGATCAACTTAATTTTAGTATTTTTCCAGCAAATCTTTAAGTAATAAGTATGCTGTTTGACGCTAAAAAAACGTGACGTCACAATACACAATCTCGTACAAAATTCATAGAAAACTGTCGTTGTTTATAGTTTAAAAAAGTATAGAATTTTACTATTTGGCAAGTACCTACTCAATTACATTTGCTCTCTTAGACTCCGTCAAGACAATCGTAAAACATAATTTTTATAATACCTATGAAATTTATGAAATTAATTTCATTCTACGATCAACAACGTTATCCTTAAGAAACCAACTACAAACAGCGTGATTGCTTTGAAATTTATAGCCGGCGTTTATGGGGGACTCGTTACAATGGTCGTCCATGGGGTAGAAACCCCTTCGGGCGATAGCTGAGTACTTCATTAGCTATTAATTGAAGCTTGACGTTTCCCAAAATTTCCTCAATGTTTGCGAAACATCGCAGATAACTGATAACTGCTTTTGTTTACAATGGATTTGTTTATTTTTAAATTTTTGCGGTTTCATGGCTAGAGGGAGCTACTCGTGCAGGGTCTGTTGTGGTTACTTTTTCTGCTTGGGGAAATGTGTTTTTTAAAATATAGCATACTATCAAATTTCTTTCTTCATACACGAACTTACAGTGCAACAACTTTTGTCTTGTTCTAGTCATTTCACTTACAAACACTCAAAAATTCATGATATTGTACCATTAAGTAAAGTAATTATATTATATTACTAGCGACCCGCTGACAGGCTTCGTACGGGTGCAATGTGCATGTATTATACATATAAACCTTCCTTAAGAATTACTATTAAAAAAACCGCATCAAAATCCGTTGCGTAGTTTTAAAGATCTAAGCATACATAGGGACAGACAGACGGCGGATAGCGACTTTGTTTTTATATATCGCAACATAGTATATATACTATGTTGTGATATGTAAATCAGAAAATATTAAAACATAAGTTACATTTGAGATCAATCTGCAGTCGCCAGTCATACATATAAGCGTCCATTCGACATAAAATATAAAATAGCCTTTAACAAAAATTGCGCAAAAATACCTCTTTTTAAAAACCTACCTACGTATTATATTTTATTGGAAATGGTTTATTAAGGAATCCCTTTGAACGCACCTGTGGCCGGATTTGGGCTATTCAAAACATCCCAATTTAGACGGCGAGCAAAAAAGGCTTCCATCACAAAGATTAATTTTATGAATGAATATCAGAGAGAGAGAATTTAGGGCATCCCGTTACTGATCCTTCATAAAAATAGTGGAAGTGGCGTTATATCACATAGCATCACATCACACGGGCAGAAATGTACCTACAGTATCACTGGTAATAATAGTAGGGGAGCCCACGATGCTAAATTTGGATTTACTCGAGCGTCGTTGGGACCTACTGGATTTTAAAAATATGCTGATAGAAAGAAAAAATGGTTTAGTGACAATTTCTTACACCGGTGGGGGAAGGGGGAATCCACAGATCTTTGAATCTGTTACGCGTAACTTTTGTTCTAGTGGTCGAGCGTGTCAGATATTGATAATGTACATGCTTCATGTGACTTTGATAATAAAAAACTCTTATTCTGCCAGTTTGCATGGTGGAGTTGAATGTTCTGGAGAGTACAAACGAGAACCCTTCAAAATCCCCCCACTCTTGCAAATCAAGTTGGAATGGGCACATTTTTTAAATACACTTCCTTTAGCATGGTATTGACCTACCTTCTCTTAATCTGACGAAACTGACTTTATTTAGTCAGACTTTTTTTTTATTTTTAGTCCTCCCTTTCTAATCAGATCGGATATAATATGGTGGGTATATTTAACAGGACACTAGTTTTTCCCCTTATGTTAATCTGACGCGCTCGAGTAACTACCGAAATCCCTTCATGGGCTCCCCTACTATAAGATACCTAGGTTTACAAAATAACACTCGGAATAAATTCTTTTGAATCAATGACACCACAATGTGATGATTTTGGGTGTAACTCTATAAAAAATCATATGTAAAACCTCGACAACCTAACACCGCAGTCTAGCACATGATATTAAACAAACTAACCTAGGTAATGGCTAGATTCAGGATTTGAATATAGAATGAATAATGAAACTGTTTAAAATGGACATTATTATTTGTTTTATATCCATTATAAGCAATAACAGCCATTTATTAAAAAGTAATACATACTCAGTTTTTATAAAAAAATCTCAGTATATATCGGGCACATTTCCAGACTCCGTGGAGTCTGGAAATAGGATAGGTTCACCCCCTATTACATGGGACTCATAACATAGGTAGTGAAAAGAGTGTGTTACATTGTACGAGTGGCATAAGGTGTCTTAATGTGCACCTCTGCCTATCCCTACGGGGATAAAAGTCGTGATGTTATGATGTCACCTAATTATGGATTAATTAAAGTCAGAAATACTGACTTTTCCAAAAAATGATTTAACTCATTTATACCAGAACCAAGTCCTGAAGAGATTCGGTTACTATCCATGTATTAGCGAATGCAAAGCTTCACTCAGCCTTATACAAGTCGAGGGAACGAAACCATAGCGCGATCTATCTCGGTATTAACGCCATCTATCGAGCTACGTGGTAGTTAAAATTTATCTGAAAATTCTGGATGGGTATGTATTTTATGACAGTGTATTCGCTTATTATTTTGTAGGGATTGGTGTTTATAATTCAGTATTATAATTTTTAGAATCTTATATTTATGTCATTGTATTCTTTTTGGACCAAAATAGCACGGTATAGGTGAATTGCAAATATTGAAATGGCGGAAAGCGTTTGATACACTAAATATAAATTATTTGATTTAAAGATTTTTATTTTATATTGCTCACTCTCCTACTTTTACCTAACGCATGCTGAAAAACTCTGTTATTGGCTTAAGTTTCCATGCCTTGTCATTATTATAGATGTAGCATTTACTAAATAAGCTGTTGAGTTTTCTGTAATAAAAATAAATAAATATAAATAAATAAATAAAAGAGGGATCGAATTCTAAACTAATTCAACAACAGTCGCATTTGCTACTACTAAACCAAAATGAACGGTGAAAAACAGAACTAGTAATAACTAGGACTCATTAGAGTTATAATATAGAATATTAGCATAATGAACGTGACTGCCTCATTGGCTGGTCGCAAGTGCGAATGCTGGCAAAGTTCACTGGGTTTTAAAAAATTCTTAGTAGAGTCTAGAATTGTGCCCAGTATATGGCAATAGGCTAACCCCCTATTACATGGGATTCATAAATAGTGAAAAGTGGGTGTTAAATTGTATAGTGCCATTAAGTGCCATTATGTACCTAATGTGCGCCGCTTCCTACCCCTTCTGGGATAAAAGGCGTGATGTTGTATGAACGTGTATATTGGCAAAATAAATTAGTACATTTACTATTAACAATGTATTCTTCCTGGATATTTCTGCATTAAGAAAATCAATCTTTATGATGACATACACACAAACAGCGAACTCAAGCGTTCCTGCTTTGTACACGATATTCTAATACGAGGCTAGTCTCAAGTATGTATTCGTCTATAACGTACCACGGCAACGGATTCCATTTTTAAATTGTTCCATTTCGTGATTGGAACACTAAGAGTAACGAGGTAGCAACAGACACGTGCTCCATGGTCATGTGAAGTATTATGGGGAGCGCAAAAATGTATTTTATTCCCTCGACGATAGAATACTTTATTGACTTGTGTTGATTTTGTTGAAATTTGCTTTGAATGTGTGGTATAGTTCTGTAATTTGGTAGTTCTACCTGAAATGTTTTTGAAAATCGAAATAATTTTTCCAAGATGGCGGCGCAAGTGGCGCACGAATAAAGGCTCGTACACAAAACTGCTATGCTATGCGAATTCGAAATGTAAAAAAATACGATGCGAATTGCTGCGATGCGATTTTGTGCGACAAAGCGTCTCCCAAGGTGACCATTCCTTCGACGACCGTCAACCGTATTAAACGTATTTTAATTGAAAACTAGGCCGTGACATGGATTGTAAAAATAAGTGTGCACTTCTGTTATTGCTTAGGAGATACAGGAAAAAAAACAAAGAAGATTTTGGGAAGATAAGATTTTGATGCGCGATATGAATCAATTTGAAAGTTCTTGCGTTGCGTAGAGGGAGCTCGCACATTTTTGGAATGCGACGTCACATCGCAGTTTTGTGTTCAAACCCTAAAGGTGCAAAATGGAAATCGAAAAGAGTATATCAAAATCTACAAAAGTGCCGATTTTCAAAACTCCCAGAGAATCTTTGCAGGTAACCCCCATATTTCCCTCCTTAATTATCGGACTACTATATAACTAGATAGTTTAATTCGAATCTGAAAAATATTTGACGCAGAAAGGTGATGGTTCATGTCGAGTTTCTTATTTATAAACGGTAATTCTTTATTGCTAACTCGAAGGACAATTACGCGTTCTTATTTGACACATAACTTTTCTAAGTACTTAATTAGCAGTAGGTTAAAGTAGTGCCTAGGACAGAACAGAAAAATAATTTACAACGTATCAAATCAAAATTTTGGGTCAAAATAGAATTTATCCCTTGTTCAGACATTCAAACAATAACGGTAATAACTAGGAAAGCTACTAAAGTTCACCCAAAGATCGCGCTCCAACAAATCTTGTTGACAAACTATGAATCGCTTTATTAAACGGCTTACACAAGTGGCCCAATTAATGTTGAAGAAGATCTCAACACCCAAGAGTTTAGACCGAAGGAATTAGAATCTGTTCAAAGTTGAAACAACTCGGTGTTTCAGTTTAAAAGATTTTTACAGGAAATTGATGTGGTAAGTATTTATTTTGAGTTTAAGAAGTCTATTGTTTCAATCGTGACCCATTTCTGTAGGTCTACTCCGGTTCTCGAATGCGAAGTTTCGTTTGATTTGCGGCGGCAAACAACGTTTTCGGAACCATAGACAACTTTCGTGAACTACAATGAACGAATGAAGTGAAGATAAATAAATAGGCAATAAGTAGGTATAGATTCAAAATTAAATATAAAATTTTATTTTAAGTAATTATGTTACTAAAATAATAATGCCATGGCTTAGCACACATAATCATCAAGAAAATCATGAATAATCTTTTAATATTAACGTTTGATGGAGAATCTTAAACAGGATAAGAACCTCCTTTCAGAAATTTATTATACGACCAAATTATAAAGTTTTAGAATGTTGTTTTATTGTCAGTTTAGTGTCATTTATGTATAAAATAATGACAACCAAATTTATTCGTATTATATTAGTACAGTCAGTTTAAAAATTATAAATGTCTACATGAGAATTTGAAGAGACTAAATTATTTCGTGTTTGGATGATTAACAATATATTTTTGAAAGAATTTATCTTATCTATAAATATTGGTATATTAATAGATGTGAAAGAATAGCGAAAATATATATTAGCAATACTTAAGTTAATTTTTCAAGCGGTATTATTATTTATGTACAATACATAAGGTATTCAAATAAGTATTTGATTACCCTAAATGTTACTAACTCTCGTAGACATATAAAATATATAGGTTCGTGTTAACAAACTATTTGAGCTGACTGTACATTGATTTTATATCGTCATTTAAGTAGTTCCTTTGGTGCCCTACGTGTTGCCCACACAAAGAAACCGTGATAAAACGAAGACTTATAATTACTTTCCTTCATTTTCAATAAATTTAACCCAAACGAAAATCAAACGATAACTATTTTGGTTTCGTCGAAATGACATTAAATGTCCGAAGAATAATCTGTCAAACTCGAATTTTCGTTCGTGCGGATTGTACAATTAGAGTAGGGTTCCGAAAATATCGACGTCAAACAGTACATGTCATACTAATTTCTGGCTTGTTTCATTCCTTTTTCGTTCGTAACAAATGCCATTGTGGTAAGTAATGTTCGAAGTTTCGTCCGAAACTTCGTTTTTCGTCGAATCAGAGTAGACCTGCTGTTTCGGGGAAATATTATTTAATTTTCTCTGATGGGTCCTTCAATTCTTCTTTATTTCTCTTTGGATCATAAGGAGGCATCAACAACAAAAGTAATGTTCTACCGATGTTAGTAAGCTTCCACCAAACGAATTGGGGGAGGCTTTTGTCCAGCAGTGGACGTCTTTCGGCTGTCAATGATGATGATGAAACACATTGAGGTCTTTGTAGTCATATGGTGCATATAAATTAGGAACTTATTTATTCAGAAAGACGCTAAATCAACAATATTTTCATCATGTCTGACACACAGCCAATAAATAACATATTCCTTTCACATTTCTCATTGCTTCCTAAGTTGGAGATTATAATAATTCACCACAAAACAAGATGGGATCAGAACGTGCCCCCAATAAATTATTCTGTCTTAATTATCACAATAATAACCTTTTGGGACAACCTCCGTAATAAGGTTGACATTAAAACTTTGTTTTCGTCGCGTTCCCTCCGGTTTCGTTTAAAAATTCAACGGGTTTCAGTAGGTACCTTCACACGAAGATTAAATTTTTAAATTTTCTTTTTTATGATCGTTGACGAGGAGGGTGATAAAAAACTGTTATTTTATAAGTGTTAAGCTGGTTGATACAACAAAGATTTAGTATAAAAATACACGTGGGACAGCCATGTTTCGCCATGAACGGGCCGGTTTGACTGGACTGATAATAGAACTTCAACATTGAAACAAATATAGACAAGTCATATTACTCTTCGAGAAATAAAATCCTTTACAATGGCATTGCCTAACAAAATTATCTAGTGCACGTATGTGATATAAATTCTATTTATAATTGCTAAAACTACCTCCATGTTAAGATGCTTGTGGGCTTATCTAGTTTGCCGTTGCCCTGGGCTCGCTGTATGTAATTTTCGCAAGCGGCCCCACGCTACTGTCGGGGTGGGCTTGTGGCTCTAACACGTGGGAATAAGTAGCTAAAACTAGAGCCAGCTTCTCAGAACATTTACCAAGTTTAAACTAAATATGTTTAAGTAATAATTTTGTTTCGTTTTAATTTAAATTGAGGACGCGTTTGAAGGATATGTTTAATTTAATTTGTACTACTTACTTAAGTACTATGAGCATACTTACCGCAAAATGCAGGTGTTTTATTTGAAATAGGTATGAAATATTTGTAACAAGGATTTGCCCGCGGCTTCGGACGCGTTAATTAAACACTGCATCAAAATTTGTTCAGTACCTAGTTTTAAAGATCTAAGCATAGAGGTATATAGGGACTAACAGGGCCGGACTCGTCGGACGGCCAGTTCGGCTTCCGCAGAGGGCGCTCCACGGTGGACGCCATCATGCGCGTTAGAGACCTCACGACGGGGACTGCAGTGTCCAGGGGTAAGGTCGTAGTGGCGGTGTCTCTGGACATCGCCAACGCCTTCAACTCCCTGCCCTGGAGCTGCATCTTGGAGGCACTCCGATATCATCGGGTGCCTACCTACCTCCGTCGTGTAATCGAGGCTTACCTGACGGACAGGTCCGTCAGCTACCCCGGTCACCGGGGCGAGTGGAACCGGCGAGAGATGTCACGCGGTGTTCCACAGGGTTCGGTTCTGGGGCCGCTCCTGTGGAACATCGGCTATGACTGGGTTCTGCGCACCGACCTCCCGAACGGCGTTAGCACAATATGCTACGCCGACGATACGCTGGTGCTAGCGCACGGGAGGTCACACCAGGCGGCGGCCGACTTAATGGCGACAGCGGTTGCGACAGTCGTTGAGAGAATCCGGCAGTTGGGACTCGAGGTGGCGCTCCACAAGTCCGAGGCCATGTGTTTTCATGGCCGCGGGAACGCGCCACCTCCGGGTGGGTCCCAAATAACGGCGGGAGGAGTTACCATCGGCGTCGAGACGACGATGAAGTACCTAGGACTCGTCCTCGACAGTCGGTGGAACTTCATAGAGCACTTTCGACGTTTGGCTCCAAAGTTGGAGAGGACGGGGGCTGCGTTTAAACGCATCCTCCCCAACCTCGGGGGCCAAACGCCTCCTGCCGGAGGTTATACGCCGGGGTCGTGCGGTCCATGGCCCTCTACGGCGCCCCTGTTTGGGCGCCAAACCTGTTGCGGCGTCCCGCTCGGACGCTGCTCATGGCACAGAGGGTCATGGCGATCCGAATGATCCGCGGATACCGCACGATCTCTGGGGAGTCGGCGAACCTCCTTGCCGGATTACCGCCGTGGGATCTGGAGGCGAAGGTGCTCGCGCGCGTGTACAGCATGCGCGCGGAGGCACGTCGCCGGGGCGAAACTCCGCTGCCGCGCCAGATAAGTGCGTGGCGGGATGAGCTCCGGCGCGATCTCATGGCGGAGTGGCAGCAACGACTGTCGCAACCGAGGGCTGGGCTCGCTGCCATCGCAGCGGTAAGTCCCCTCTTTGAGGAGTGGCTTGAGAGACGCTACGGCGTCCTCACCTACCGCCTGACGCAGGTCCTCACCGGACATGGAAGTTTCGGGAGGTACCTGTGTCTGATGGGGCGGGAGGAAACGCCCGGGTGTCATCACTGCGAGGACCGCCCTGAGGACACGGTGGAACACACGGTGAGAGAATGCCCTTCGTGGGCTGAGCACCGCCGTGTCCTCAGGGAAGTGATCGGCGATGGCGACCTCTCGCGTCCGGGCCTAGTGCAGGCCATGATGCGGAGCGAGGGGGATTGGGATGCCGTCTCCTCCTTTTGCGAAGCAGTCATGCTAGCTAAGGAGGAGGCGGGACGCGTGAGGCAGCGAAGCGCTGCCTCCTCGCAACCCAGCCATCGCGAAGGACACACCGGGCGTCGGGGATCGCGGGCGATCTCCGGCCACCGTAAGCGCGGGCCTGCGGACGGCGAGCATGGGTGGCTCCCCGTCCGACCAGAAACAGACCCGAGCGTACGGCGCGTCGCGTTCCGCGCGCGCCTCAAAGAGCCATCAGACCACCACAGATGGGGCCCAATAGGGCCGATGCCGATTCGGAGTCGCGGAGAACCTAACGGGTAACCGGGGCTCCGGCTCGACGTGCAGGAGAAGGAACGGGGTGGTTTTTAGTCAGTAAGAGTCTGACACTCCCTCCCGCCTCACCCAGGCGGGGGCAGTCATTCGATGATTTTCCCCCCTTAAAAAAAAAAAAATAGGGACTAACAGCGGTCAGCGACTTATTTTATACTTCGTAGTGATGTGTAATTGTTATCAGAATTGCTTTTTGTAATATCTATATATATAGAGGTATAAATAAAAATGGATTTCCGTTCGTTAGTCTCGCTAGAACTCGAGAACGGATGAACTGATTTGTTTTGGTCTTGAAATGTTCGTGGAAGTCCAGGGAAGGTTTATCCCCTGGTATGCCGGGGACGTACATACATATGTATACGCACGTCTCACATAGCGGCAGATAAGGGGTTATAAGATGATAAATCAGTCGGGTAAAGAAAGGAATTTTTGAGGCGGTACGACGTTTTTCGGGTCAGTTAGTCTATTCATAATATATTATTGTAGGACAATAACATAAAATATCAGTACGATGTAATAAAAGTATCATTTATCAGCAATAACTATAGGAATAAAAACATTTGCCACAAAGCCAACAACTTGAGGAAACAACAAAAAGGACGTGTTCTACAAATATTTGAGTACCTTAGTAAAGTAAGTACTTACTTAAAGAGAAGTGCAACGCTTTGTCCAAAGTTTAAGGCTAAGAAGGCAACAATAGGGAACTTCATTCCTATTGGGTGGAGAGAAAAGAATTGTCCGTTTAGTTTTCTCTTTGCGTTTGTAGTTTGCCGAGATAAAATAAGTTTTCGGGGTCTGTACATGATTGATAAAACAGGACCTTATTATTATTCACTGTTTCAATAATCTATCTGCCTGTTAGATATGTTTTTTAGATATATATATGATTCTGACACCTCTTGTGTCAGTGAGGTTGTGTTTTGAACATACACAACAATTATTACACGCGAATGCTCCCGGTGCGGCAGCACCTTTAGAGTATGGAGCCTTTTGCTCGAGTCCGACTCATACTTGTATAGTTTTTGATAATGGTCTGTATGAGTACTTCGAAGGGTTTTTGTTGGAGGAGTCATGTTTAGTTTCTTATGCGATAACTTTGTTTTGTTTGATCTTTGTATTTTACCAATGACTGTCCTTCCTTCTCGGCTCGATCAAGAGAGATAACCTTAGCCACTATTGTTTAATAGATTCATCATTATCATCATCATCGTCAGCCCGTATTCGTCCACTGCTGGACATAGGCCTCTCCAATGGCACGCCACTAAGATCGGTCTTCAGCTCTTCTCATCCAACCACTGCCAGCCACCTTGCGGATGTCGTCATTCCACCTAGCTGGAGGGTGCCCTACACTAATCGATTCACGTTTACAAAACTGTTTGTGAAATGTCATATATTATATTAACTAGTTTATGCTACAGGTTCTGCCCGTATTCCTGTAATAGTTCCTGTAATTGGTGTAATAAAAAGTACTCCAGACCATAATCTATCCCTGTTCCGAATTTCATCTCGATTCCTTCAACTGCATTACAACACATTTTCGCATTTATGATATTCGTAATATTATCTAATTGATTCGTGTTTAAGGAATTTTTTCTGAGATGTCATAGAACGTCATATTACTGAATAATGCGAAGCAGAAGATACTCAGTAATCCCTGTATCCCATGTCTGTAATCTTGAACATAGTTCAACTACCAACGACGACGCATAGTGATATAGAACCAAAACCCGATTTAGGTTGAATATTCCTTCCCTGTGTGGTGTATTTATAAGATTATTCAAATATAGTATCGATTTCTAGCGTATACTTATCTCATGCAAGTTAAGTTCAGGACGAACTTCTATCGTTGTAACGATATTCTAAACTCACAGTGACTCAATTAACTAAAATCGTGGGTTACTCACGTGAATATAGCTCTACTAGTTTCGAACCACAGAGGGGTTCTTCCTCATGAGCAGCGTGCGCGGTCGCGGCACTGAGTAGTAAACTAGTAGAGCATTTCTCAGTATTTTCACGTGAGTAACCCGCGATTTTAGTTAATTAATTAATTTATTTATTTAGTCTTTAATGTACACAATTTGATTATGGCACATAAGGCGAACTTAATGCCATATGGCATTCTCTACCAGTCAACCTTAGGGTTTAAGTAGTAAAGGAGAACGGCAGATTTCGTACCGCTTTGCTAAAAAAAGATTTGTCATTGTTTTGCCTTGGGCAATTGGGCAGCTATAGAATCCTCTAAATACGTTATGTTAGCATATTTAATAGATTTTTAGAACTTGGGAAACCCTAGAAAATATGATATTCAATAATGATAAGAAGCAATCAACAAAACGGCTACATAAATAAAAAACAAACCGCGATTGACGTTTATAAAGTTGCCATGCGTAAACATGAAATCAGGATATATTGAATGCCGCTGTTTCATAAACTCATTTATTTTAACATCTAACAATGAAATATTTTCCTTTCCATTTCAAACATTTTTTATAAGTAAATATCATTATTTTAATTTCATTTTGTGAGGTCTACATGGATTATTAACGATAATTAACATTTTCTCAAACTTGAATATGGCAATGTTGAACTGGTATTTGACATTTGTTGTTGAAGACGATTTGTCAATGTCAAGTGCGCCTTGCTGTTGGTTTCGAATGCGGTGTTATGATCACAATGATGTGTTTGTACAAATTGGAAGTCATTTTATTCATCTGGTGATACGTTGAGTTGGGCAGCCGTTCCTCCGTAGCCGAAATTGCGAAAATACACTTATTTTCATTTGTGCATAGTGTGTTGTATTTTGTCGCGTCGCGATGACGAATTTACAGTGCATTAATTACAACCAGAGATTGTCGTATGAGACGGCATGCTCTAGGAAATGAGAGTGAAGACTAGACGTGGTCAACAATATCCCATTGTGGACTTATCCTAGAGATGTAAGTAGGTACCTATTTTACACATGACGTATCGAAAGTCACCTTGTTGCCTAAATAAAGGGGGCATAGTGTTATCTACCTATAATGTATCATTTTATTCTAGATCTCTCCTACCGACCATATTTGCCATGCTCGCTGGCAATTAGCAATGTATTGGGATGTTCCTGAAAGTATGTCCAGCAAACAAACTGATCATCAACATGTCTGTGTCGTATGTGGGCATTCCATTGCAAGGATAAGGTGACGCAGGGGTTTAATTGAAAGACTAGCTCATATAGTATCTGATTGGATTCAGCCACGAGAGGTAATAATTTATTGTATTAACCATATACTATTATCATATAATTTAAAGTCAATAGGACATTCTAATAATATTACTTTTTTTAGCTTACTTCCAATGATGAAGATTGTGTTCCATGCTGGCTGAGAGCGTCGGAACTATAAGACCACAACCTGACATATCACCTCATAGTGTTCACTATCAGGATGTAATGTGTTATGTAAATATGGACTAAGCCTCACTTTAACATTGCCGTTTGTAGAACAGATGAGGCCAGAAGACGTTGATCGGCTGTCAGAGCTTCAATAGGTATGTGAAGGGTATAACCGGTTTATAATAGGTTTATACACATGTTATAATTATAAATTAGAATGCTGTTTGAGCTCCTATGATCTGTGTTATATGAATACCTATTAAAGGTATTTTAAAATCAAATAATGTAATCAAATATTTATTTTTATCTTTTCTATTTTGAGTTAGGGAATCGGACATTATTATAACATGTGAAACTAATGGAAAAAAAATGTAATTTTGTTTACTTTATTTACAGTTATCTTACTTGTTTACAGATATCAGTAATTAATGAAGTGTGTGCTGTATGACACCGCCTGCTCTCTTTTTAGAAGAAGTACTCCTAGAAACAACCTAAATACAATGAAATAAAAGTATTTCAGAATAATACATTTGTTTTATTTTAAACAGGTACCTAGTAACTATATATAAACAATCTATAAAATAAATGCCATCTTTATTTTAGATTGCTTTAGTTTTATAGCAAAAATGTTCATTTTCATTTTACATTTCTTTAGTTGTGTTGTGGTGGCCAGGAGGTTTAGGGAGCCCGTTTCTCATGCATGAGAGTGCAAGTTGCAACGGCAAAGTACCAATGTGACTTTTTCGAGTTATATATATTTTTTTATTTATTATTTAATTATCTAAGAAAGTACAAAGACACTACTGAGAAACGGTGAAGGAAAACATTGTGAGGAAACCTGGGCTTATAATTTCTAATTATAAGTTTGAAATCACCAACCCACATTAAGCTAGCGTAGTGATTAAACTGTCAAACACAGAGCGGTCACCGGTGACCACAACCTATTGTTCTTTAATTGTGTCTATAATTATGGTACTCAACGAGTTAATGCTTAAACCTAATCCAGTGAGAAGAGACCTTCGGTCAGCATAGGCCACTTATAGACTGTTAATGATGAAACTGATGATGATTTTACTTATTTGACTTACTTATTAGAAATTAAACCTTACACGCGTGCTAAGCAACCAGTTTTCAGAAGAAATACTTTCTCAAAGAGCTAAGCTTAAGTTTCAAATCGAATTAATTTAAAGACTATTTGTATATCAGGCCTCTGCCTCGAATCTTGATTTTACCCATTAAATCTTGCGTCTGCCCGCAAGATTCAAGGTGAAGTAAGACATTAGTTTTATCATATCCGCCACGAGACGTCCACTGCTAAATGTAGGCCTTCTACCCTATGACAGTCGCTCACAATATTAATTTGCATTTTCGTAGGCACCTAGTAAATGAAAGAGATTGTAAAGCATACTCTGTAAAACTCTATAGTTACAGCATACTTGCTGAATTAACAGTTAATTAATTTACTCATAATACAAAGTGTAACAGTCACGAGTAGCGAGCAGTGTTTAGAGTTTAGTTTGTAAACAAAACAACCAAATAAACAGTCTTGTGAAACTTAGAACAAACATTATTTTGTATGGAGTTCGTAACATTCAGTGTACCAACATTCAGAAAAACGTTGAGGTACCAACACAACAAAACGAACTTGGTACTTAGTACTTCCGATAATTGACACAACATGGCTGCCGCCTTTGTGCAAATTTTTGTGTTGTGATTATTCTGTTTGTTTTTTCCTTTTTCCTTGTGATTTCGGAATTTAACCTAATAGAATAATTTATTTTATTGTGTGTTTAACGTTGAGTCGAGCAACTGTTCCTCCGTTTCATCTTTACGTGGTTTTATTGAGACATTGACTCTGTTAGTGTAAGTGATTCTTGTGAGATATTTGACTCTTTTATATTAATTTGTTATTATTACAACCTATTACCGAGACAGTGACTCTAAGTTTGTGTCTGTGAATACCTTGTACATCATCATGGGCAAAGGTCACAGACGTTGTGAAATTTGCCATACGAACGAATCTTGGCCTAATGCTAACAAACTACATTTTTCCAATTTTCCTCTGGATCAAAATCGGTGAGTACCTACTTACTACCCATTGTTAATGGAAATGTGAATTAATAATTCAATTCATCGCTTATACGATACTTTCGAACCGTTAATTAAGATTAGCTGAACTCAAATAAAGTTTTAAAACATGAAAGGACCATGAGCACCTTGGTATGCAAATTGAATGTTCATCCGACAGAAATGAAATTTTTAGTATATTACGAGTTTATAATGTATGGAGTTGTTGAGAAAATCACACTTTAAATGTTTGGAATTTAGGTTATCAATCACTTAATTTCGTTAACTTCGTTAATGATACAATCATCACTGTAGTACTTGAATTGATACATCAAACAAAACATCAAATCTTTTACCCACTGTAAAGGTACACAGAGATGTACGGTCGCAAGCAGGTTAACTATTCTTTTCTGTCAAATTTATTACATTTCTAACTTATTGTATTGATATTGTCGAAAATCCCATTAATGACTGTATAATAACTCTACAATTATAAAAAGGACTGACCTTTTGCGAGTTATGGTACTATCTGCTTATAAGGAGAACGATTTTATTTATTTTTTAAATATAAACTTTAAGCCTCTGTATACTTCTGTATTAAAATATATGTAGGGAATAATAAGTTTTTGGTTTTTACAGTCACCATTTACAGTTTAATACGGTCACCAATTACAGATTAACCCACATTTTTTAATAATAAAGTTCTAACTTAAGACTAAAAGAAATAATGTGCGTTAATATTCGAACACCACACACAACTATAGATGTTGCTAATGCTGGGGTAAAATTTCTTTAAGCGAGCGAGTGAGGTTTTTGTGTTACATGTAAATAATGTTTATTAGCATCATCGTGAACACAGAAGTGAAATTTAAATGCATGTCCTTATTGGAATAAAATTCTTTAAATGCTTATTATCTACCTGTAAGACCGTTTTGTAAATAAATATAAAGTAGTAAGAGTATGATACAAAATTGTATGTTTATATATTTTGATATTACATAGTTTGGTAGTTATTAAGAGTAAACATTAATTTTTTGTGTTTCAGTTGCCGAGACTGACTAAAACCAATTGGAAATGAAGAATTAGTTCATCTACCAATAGAAAAATTGCATGAGAACCTAAGTGTTTGTGCTAACCACTTTAGAAAACAGGATTACAACAAAAAAGGCAATCGTCTGAAAAGAAATGCAATCCCAACTTTAAATTTGACGGCCTTACTTCTCACTGATGTACAATTGGCAGAATTTCCACAGCATGTGTTTAAATATTCAGGATCAAAAGGTAAATTGAATAAATAAATTCTACAGTTTATTTCTACCATAAACCAGTTGATCTGGCAAGCATACATCAATTAATATTATATTATGTCAATCTTCTGTTTTGTGTGAATTTTCTGTTTTATAACAATCCAAATCTTCCCTTAAGTGTTATGAATATTTCAAGTCCAACATTGGCTTAATTATTTACGAAGTCGAGAACAGTAATTAATTTGTATACTTACATCACCGGAAAATACCAAATTCCGTAAGTTTATAAATTTTTTAGGAAAGGACAGATTTGCGAAGCAAATGTATGAAGTCTGGGCCAATCAATATCAACATGTCAAATGTCATCAGATAGGATTTTTAAAATTAAACATTAGTTACTAATATACGTATGGTAAAATGTCTGTGGTTTCAGAGGTACAACATCCTAAAGTCTATAAGTATTCTTTATGATTCAAAACTCCATATCTTTATTGTTTTTCCACATTCTAAAATATTCTAAATAAAGGTATTACATTAAATTATGGACCCCATTGAGCACAGCACGAGCTAGGACGCATGCATGCATTAATATTCAAACAATTTATCTCTTACTAAATATAACTTTGACAATTTAAATTATTATTCTAATCTTAGAATTACTATTGGATTAATCTCAACTGCATACTTCTAACTTACCTACTTACATCTATTAACTGTTGTACATTAATGAACTTAGCAGATGCTCTAATATTCTTTATTTATATATCAATCAACTCATTATGTAATATGTATTTATTTCATTATAATATTTTTTTCTATTCTTATTTACTTACATAAATTTATGTTTTTATTGAATTCTATCTTTAATGCATTTATATATCTTTAAAATACTCTTCTGTACTATAATATAATTTATTAGGAATTGTTAATTTTATAATAAATATGTTTTTTATCTTCATTATTTTATTTCTTGAGGTAACTTATTATACATTTCTATTGAATTGACCAGAGTTCCTGAAAAGTGTATTTTTAATCATGATATTGGTAGTCTTTTCCTGTTTCGTACTCTTGTAGAATTAAATTCAGTACATTTACGAACAAAATTGTATATTTCATAGATTTATATCATACAGAGTAAGGTCAATAATTTTTTTCTTGGAAGTAAGGCTTAGTAACTTACGACAATGCGCTTCTTTTATGTACATTAAGATTCTAATGAACTTTTTATGGAGAGTAAATAGAGTGGTATGTCTATTGTTTACTATTGGGATGATGCCAGGGTATGAAAATTAAAAATCCATTTAGTCCGTAAGTTAGGCAATGAAAAAATATAAGGCTTTTATTTTGTTGTATAATAATATTGTTGACACGTTATTCCCACGTATAAAATGTACATAGAAGTGACGTCACGCGACATTTAAAATCAATATATAGTCGAAAGTATTCGTTTCTGTAAGAAAATAAAAAATACGTGACTAATGTTTTAAAAGAAAGAATTTAAACAAATGAAATGGACATTAAAATAAAAATTAGGCATCTACTCTATTTTTCAACCAGACTTTGGAGAAGATTATTTAATTATGTTCGTAGATGATATTTCTACCTAATACTACAATCCAATGGAATACCAGAGGTGCTCATTGCAAAATAATATAACGTATACGAGTCGATCCCCGAGTTTAAACTATGCTTGAGGTTAGTTTTTAGATGGGTGGCAATTTACTAACAAACTCCCTTCCTAGTATGTACTGGTAGAAGGTACTAGGGTTGTAGAGCAGAAGTAGGAAAGTAAAAAATGAGTTTTGCAATGTTTATTTCATAAATAAGGGAGATACAAATAAGATCAACGATTACTTAGATCAGGATCACTATTTTGGAAATGTAATAGGCACTATGTCTTCGAAATCACAGACTTTTAACCTTATTCATAAAATTAAGTTTTATCCTGCAAAAGAATAAGTATCCATAGAGAGGTATCTTATTTATATTGAGAGGTGGGTCCAAAATTACCCATTACCCTTTATAAACTTTTAGAAAAGTAATAAATTTTCGTAGGATTCTAAATGAAAGATGAATTGTGTAAATTTTACTCCCATATTTTCGCATATTGATAAACGGTATGTTCTAAGCCATGTTATACAGTTATTAAAAACAAGTACAATTTCTCATTTAGGATTCATAACAAAATTAAGAAAAAATCTTAAGCACTCAGGAAATAATTTGGATACTCAAGACATTTTGCACTGTGTCTTCGTCAGCCTATTGTTCAAAAATAATTAACCAAAACAGCTTTATTTTGCTTTAGAAATTCCACCAGCTACTGAACAGATCGAAAATATTTAGAAAGTGGAGTCTGGTATGTAATTTAATACCTCATTAGACAAATACCCCTTATTCCCTTATATAAACCTTTCGAGATGATTTGAGGAGAAATATTAAACTGGGGTGCATGAAATGTGGGATTATTTCCATTCTCCATATGACTGAAGCGTCATCAAAAATGTTTATTGCACTTAATTGTATAGAAAATTAAGATACTTCTATTATTCAAAATTAATACTGATATTTGAATAATTGGTACATCGAAACTTAATAATTTCAAACCACAATTTATCTTACAGATCTTCTACTTGACGTACAGCCAGTACCATCCACGAGCCAGCAGTCGAGACATATCCTTAAAGAACTGAATCATAATGGTAATAGAATTTATATTAATAAGTGTATTAATATATTATATATTAATATATTATTTCTATGTGACATTCTATGGATGTGATGTCGTGGTGGCCGAGAAGGCCACCTAGATTCGAAACCTAGCAGGTACCAATGTTATTTTTTCCAAAGTATAAATGTTATATACTTCTCAAGTTTATTTAAGTATTTCTTAAAACGTCCTGAGTAAACCTGGACTTTTTGTTTCAAACTATGAGTTTGAAATCTCCAATCTGTCTTGAGCAAGCGTAGAGATTGAAGCTCATACTGTCTCCTTGTGCAAATAAGTATTTGTTCAGCAGTGACCATTTCTGCCTAGTAATGATGATGTGAAAGTTTATAGTTTGATAGTGCGTAATTTAAAATATCAGTTAATCCGTCTTTTAATTTCAAACCATAATTTATCTTACAGATCTTCTTCCTCAAGTACAGCCAGTGCCATCCACGAGCCAACAATCAAGAACTTCAATCCTTATGGAACTGAATCAAAAAGGTATGTTATGCTACTAAATTCTATTAATAAGTTTCTATGTGACTATCTATGGATGTGATGCCGTGGTGGCCGAGAAGGCCACCCAGGTTCGAAACCTAACAGGTACCAATGTTATTTTTTCCAAAGTATAAATATTATATACTTTTCAAGTTTATTTAAGCTTCTCCTAAAACGTCCTGAGTAAACCTGGACTTATTATTTTAAACTATGAGTTTGAAATCTCCAATCTGTCTTGAGCAAGCGTAGAGATTGAAGCTTATACTGTCTCCTTGTGAAAATAAGTATTTGTTCAGCAGTGACTATTTCTGCCTAGTAATGATGATGTGAAAGTTTATAGTTTGATAGTGCGTAATTTAAAATATCAGTTAATCCGTCTTTTAATTTCAAACCATAATTTATCTTGCAGATCTTCTTCCTCAAGTACAGCCAGTGCCATCCACGAGCCAACAATCAAGAACTTCAATCCTCATGGAACTGAATCAAAAAGGTATGTTATGCTATTAAATCCTATTGATAAGTATATATGTGACATTCTATGGATGTGTTGTCGAGGTGGTGAAGGTAGGAAACGTGATAAATCCTGGACTTAATATCTCAAACTATAAGTTTGAAATCACCAAACTGCCTTGAGCAAGCACCGTAGTGATGTAAGTTCATTCATACAGTCTCCGCGTGAGAATAAATATTTGTTCAGCATTGAGCACTTCTGGCTAGTGATGATAGTATGATAATATGTAATTTTGGATGTCAGTTAATCCGTTCTTGATTAAACAGATATTCTGTTGCAAGAGTAGACCAGGCATGACGAGTTAAGGCATAAAATTATTTTTATTCTGGTATATTTTCGTTAATAAATTTTTACCTACCTGCCTGCAAAAGCTTTTGTTTAATATCAAATTCCCTTGTTTCTTACTTCAGTCTTATTCTGAATATTAAAAAATAGGATAGATGAAAGGTGTTGTGAACGGATCTGAAAAATAGCATGCTATTCGAGAGGTCCATGAGTAGAAATGGTATGGTCTGCTACAGGCTGATGATATTTTTATTAGCTTATTACAAACATATAATTTCACAAACACATGAGACCCTGACCCGAAACAAGTATTTGTGAATCACAGATTAAGTTATTATGTGCGGTAATAGAACCCGCTACATGTTGCTTGGTAGCCGGTTTCCCAGCCGCCGCACCAACCGTGCAATAATGAAAAAAAAATCTTTATTTGGACCATTACCATTTTGAAGTCATCAGCTCTCATATCTTGCGGCTATCAGACTAGTTTTAAATCATAATGTATCATTTCAGATATTTTGCCTGAAGCAGTGCCATCCACGAGTAAGCAATTGAGTCAGATCTCTGTGGAGCTGTCTCAAGGTCAGTGAAGATGTTTTGAGTATTTCTTCCTATCATTCGATTGCATTGACTGCCAGTGCTGTGGTAATTCATGACATAGGAACAACTTTTTATGACATAACATAACATCACGCCTTTTATCCCCGAAGGTGTGGGCGGAGGTGTACATTACAGTAATTAATGGCACTGTACATTGTAACGTAACACCCACTTTCCACTATTTATGTTATGAGTCGCATGTAATAGGGGGTGAGTCTATTGCCATATACCGGGCACAATTCCAGACTCCATGCTACTACTTAGAATTGTTTTAAACCCAGTAATACTTTGCCTGACCCGGGAATTGAATCCGAAACTCCTTGCTCAGCAGTCGCACTTGCGACCACTCAACCAACGAGAGAGGCCGGTTTTATGACTTTACTTATTTCTTTTTATATTTATTTTTCAGAAGAAATACATACCCTTTCTACTGTTGAAAATCTGCCTGAGAAAATGCCTAGTAAGTACTTTATCATTATTTATAATGCATAGAAAATAACACAATTACATATCTTCGGTAGCGTGGGTATAAGGTTGTGTAAGGTTAATCTATACATATAATAAAAACGTAGAAAAGTCTAATTTGTACATTGATTATTTTTTTAAAAGAATACTTGTAGTGTGATCTACAATCGATACCGAAGCCAAAAATATGAGTTTTGGAATTTTTGTCTGTATATATGTCCGAGTTAAACTCAAAAAGTACTACATGGATTTATTTCTTTGCATGAATATTACTAAAAGGTC
Source organism: Spodoptera picta (assembly GCA_038387885.1). Lineage (NCBI taxonomy): Eukaryota > Metazoa > Arthropoda > Insecta > Lepidoptera > Noctuidae > Spodoptera > Spodoptera picta. Next base: position 1,429,513 of record JAZHFQ010000246.1, read on the forward strand.
GGGTCAACATAGTCATATTATCACGCTATCACCTACGTGGGAGTAGCTTTGAATCACTATTCCACGCGGACGAAGTCACAAGCACAGCTAGTAAGATAATATATCAGAGAATGGGCAGCAGCATCCTCTTTGCATTAGAACAACAACACTACGATGGCCCCTAGTAGCCATCAGCACTTCTTTCCTCCAGTAGCTGTCGAAGCAACGTTGAGGCACACACGGAATCACGTAAAAGGGGTTGGGGGTGAAACTTAAGATGTATTAAAACCATTGTAGCCGATTTGTTACAGAACTAAAACTAGTTTTCTAAGTTGGCTTTTACATATAGGAACATCCCTTAAACTTATTTAATGTTAGAATATTATTAACAAATAGAAAGATTGAAAACGATCCTCGATATGGTTTTAGTAATTTTTGTGTTCTATTGCTATTTTAAATTGTGTTATGTGTGCAGAGAAATGCTTGCAAGGCTTTTGTAAAATATTTTACTTTTATTTACAGATTTAACGATAAGGGAGAAGCAATTGATGGAGCGCCTGAAAAAAACAAAATGCAGCCTAACAGCACTTAGACGTAGCGCTAATCTTTTAGATAAATTGGAGTCAGGCGTCTTAAAAGAAATAGTTCTTTAGGCGTTGGCAAATCAAAAAAGAAAGGCCAACGGTTGCCGTTGGACATCAAAAAATAAAATATGAGCCTTAGCTATATTTAAGAGATCACCAAAAGCCTTTCGATATCTGCAGCAGCTAATGCCACTACCAAGTGTAAAAACGTTGCATAATGTTTTTAAAAAAATATCAGTCTCCACTGGTGTAAACAAATCTGTTACAAAACATTAAAAAAAATCTGTAAATATGGATAAAAAGACAAGTACTGTGGTCTATTTACTTTACATATTTGACGAGATTGCTCTAAAACGACGTCTCTTTTTTAATATTAGTACAGACAAGGTTGAGGGTTATGAAGACTATGGCCCGGAAGTAGAACGTGGTTCTCAACTGGCTGACCATGCATTGGTCTTTATGTTGCAAGGTATACGAGCAAAGTTTAAGCAGCCAATAGCTTTTTATTTTGTTAAGGGTACAGTTTCCTACCAAAAACTAGCCTCAATTATAAAAGAAATTATCATGGTTGTTGAAGATACTGGATTCAATATATTAACAACAATCTGTGATCCCTATATTTTGGCTCCACGTGCACTTTAGTGATTTTGCTGAGGTATAAGAGGTTTCTATTTTTTTCCTCTGCTTGTAACAAATGCTCCCATTTAGCCTTCATTCCAGACATATACATTTCCTCATATTTGAGGAAATTATTTATAATCGATTTAAATAAATGAGGTATATCATAAACAATGTAATTTTTTCCATTTGAGTAAGTAAAATAGTTGTCATTTTCGTTAATTGGAGAAAGTGATAATGATTTTAATAGTTTCAGGGTCCCCATGTTTGTAGGAAGGGACCAAAAAACAGGAGGTCACAGATTGTTGTTAATAAATGGAATCCAGTACCTTTAACAACCATGATATTTTCGGCTCGAAGTACAGGATTAGGAACGGGGTGGTTTTTAGCCAGTAAAAGTCTGATCCACCTCATCCAGGCGGCCGAAGTCATTAAATGATTTCCCCCCCTTAAAAAATACCTTTCAACGTAAAGACCAATGCAAGCAATGCATGATCAGCCAGCGTTTGAATATTTCAGCGTAAATGATTTAAATGTAAAGGTCGATTGTCAGAAAAGTGGCATTGTAAGAAATAACTTCTGTATCTAATCTGCAATATATGGTGAATGTATTAAGTAAATAAATAAATAAGTAAAATTATATAAAAATAGTGTTTTTTTTTCCTAATTTTCAAAATATATACTTTTGTGCAAGAATCCTATATAAAAGCATGCTTAATATTTCATCGATATCGATGAAATCTGAATATCGATACGTTGCCCATCCTTATTCGTGACAGTTACTCTTTTCAAGGTCATGGTTGTCACTGTCATTGCTAATGTTGGTAGCATTGTGTGGTTGGCTAAGCGCCGTTACGAACTCTCAAAAAATTGAATGTACTAAGTTCCGCCTCTTATAATTACATGCTCTGTGCAAATAAATAAGTCCACATTGACACTTTTCAATTAACTGTCATTTGTCTAATTATGTACTTTTGCGTAAAGGTGGCATTATACTTTCGTATTTGTTGTGTTCGGCCAAAACAGACCATGTGTGGAGGGTTTATTCGTTTTCATTTGCTATATACATATATTTGCACGCTTTTACATTAATAGATACTATTTGGACGCCATTTGTACGTAGTTCACAAATATTTGTACAAATGAAGCGAATACGCAATGGCAAGTGTAATACCGCCTTTACGTACCTTCTGCATATTTTCAAAGTGAAATAACTTTTGAACCCCAAGTTCTAAAAATATGTAATTTTTTTCTAAACTTCATAATAAAAATATCTATCGTTCAGACCATTCACTTGGCTAAAACAATGACAAATACAAAATTTTATAGCGGTACAAAACCTCCATACAAACCTGCCATTCTCCTTTAGTATAGTCTCACGATAGTTACCCATTATAAAAACACAGTGACTGAATTTAATTGAAACTATTTCTGCATTGTTAGTCGACTACGGCATAGTAGATACGCGGTCGTCGCGGAGAACCTAACAGGTAACCGGGGCTCCGACTCGACGTGCAGGAGAAGGAACGGGGTGGTTTTTAGTCAGTAAGAGTCTGACACTCCCTCCCGCCTCACCCAGGCGGGAGCAGTCATTCGATGATTTTCCCCCCTTAAAAAAAAAGAAATTAAGTAGATACGCGGTTGCCACGACACGTAGTAAGTGTTGCGTAACACTACATAAGTAGTACGCACTTGTAACGCCTCTGATGGTCCAGGTGTCCATGGGCGACGCGACGCCGTATCTGATGTTACTAAATATGGCTATATGAGCATATAGCCATGCTCATATAGCCATATTTAGTAACATCAGAGTAATCAACAAATATGGCTATATGAGCATATAGCCATATTTAGTAACGTCATACCCCAATTACATGGGACTCATAATAAAAATAGTGAAAAGTGGGTGTTACATATTGTACAGTGGCATTAAATGCCGTAATATGCACCTCTGCCTACCTCTTCGGTTATGTTCTGTGATGTTATATCTCTCGAGACGTTTCGAATGATACTCCTGCAGTATTTAAATACCCTAATAAAAGACGAACAATACTTAATTAAGACGGGACCTGCAAGATGCACCTAATTAGGTGGAATTTATTCATTAGCTCGCTGCAGTGCGTGCTTGCAGCTGATTTAATTACTTCCAGCTGTAAACCCCAAGTTAGAATTAAGTGACTTGAAGAAAAGATTGGATACTTCATTTTATTGCTTTGTTTTGAAATAAACCTGCACCTGTGGTGTTTGGGAAGGTAAAATGAATATATATATTTAAACTAGCGGACCCGACAGACGTTGTCCTGCATATCCACTTGAACGTATAAAATAAAATTCATTCAAATAAGTTCAGCCGTTTAGGATAACTAACCTAGACACCGACTAATGGGTTACCGGGGCACCGGCTCGATGTGCAGCAGAGGGTACGGGGTGGTTTTTAGTCAGTCAGAGTCTGACACTCCTTCCCGCCTCACCCAGGAGGGAGCAGTCATTCGATGATTTTCCCCCTAAAGAAAACACCGACTGCAGCGCCACCAGCCGGGCTGATTTGTGAATCTAAACCATCCAGGGCGCCACTCAAACGCATACAGAAAAATTCATTTAAACCGGTCAAGAGTTCAATGACATACACACGTACAGCAGAATTATATGTACAGTCACGAGCAATAACATAATAATATATACATTGTCACATTTTCTAAAATATCTTTACTTCTACCATTAAAAAAATATGTGTACGGATTTTTTTTCCAAATTATCTAACTATCAAACTGTGTCAAAACTGGGTATACTTTGGTTTCACAATAATATAAACAAAACAAATCAGTAAAAAGTTTACACTTCCAGTATCATTTTTAAGTATACATGACAATTTCTATAACATGTGTACAAATTCAAATTTATGTAGCAACATTAAATTGCAGAAATAAGTATGCTGTATTGTATCAAAATTAACTACACATTTTTACAAAATCAGTGTACGTAAATACGGTCTTATTATATTATTTATATTTTTTATCATTTATTTGCGGTATTACCTACATAATAAATATAATGTTACAGAAAGGTAGCTAGTAGCCATCAGCGAGTTGCATCGACTCGCCCGTTGACTGTTTTTATTTCCGTATACCCTCCTAAAACTATTGTGCTATTAGATTCTTTACATAAAAATACTAGATAGGTGTTTCGGGTTTCGCAAATACTAATGTGATGTTGTATATACATATTTGAATAACGATTGGTTTAAACATAAACTACGCTTTTATATTTAGTAGGCTTTAATAATAATAACGAATTACATCATTTAATAGTATTTAGTTCACACAATTAATACAACACAATTAATGGTAACGAATTACAACATTGATTCTGTAAGCTATTGTTTTATTGCAGTAACCAACAACTATTTATTTATTAATGTATTTGTCCCTTAGCGACCCATGTTGGGGGTTTCTCTTAGGGATGGGATTCCAAATAAAATATTACAGCAAATAACAAAGTATACGAAATAGCTTGGACTATGAGCAGGCAGGAAAAAGAAAAAGAGGTAGACCTCACAAAAGATGGGAGGACGAAATTAAACAAATAGCTGGATCAAACTGGATACAAACTGCGAAGTCAGGAGACGATTGGCAAAACTTGGAGGAGGTCTTTACCTGCAAAAGGGTTCTCGCTGACTAAATACAACAATTTACCTAACACAATAAGAAATAAGCAATTATTATTATTAGTTCATAAATACTAAGAAACAAATTTTGTATATTGTCTTAAGAGAAATACAGGCTTTTATATTTTTTATTTTTATTTATTTTATTTTATTATGAGCAGTGGACTGCTACAGGCTGATGATGTATTAATCATCATCACTGAATTACAAAACTATTGCATCATGCAATGGTATATGAATAAAATTTAACAAAAACAGGAAAAAGTAGGTATACACTTTCTATGTCATTTTAATGTATCCATTTTATATAGGCACATGTTATAGAAATTGTCATGTATACTTAAAAATGATATTGGAAGTGTAAACTTTTTACTGATTTGTTTTGTTTATATTATTGTGAAACCAAAGTATACCCAGTTTTGACACAGTTTGATGGTCAGATAATTTGAAAAAAAATCCGTACACATATTTTTTGAATGGTAGAAGTAAAGATATTTTAGAAAACGTGACAATGTATATATGTTATTGCTCGTGACTGTACATATAAAGATGAAACCCGTTTTTCCGTTGTCACGCCATAGCTTGAGAATGGCTGAACCGATTTGGCTGATTTTTGTTGTGTTTGTTATTGTCAGGAGAAAGTTCCTATGGTAGAAAAAAAAAACCTGAAAAACTTATGGGAACGGGAGAAAACGGGATTGCGCATACGAAGTCGCGGGCAGAAGCTAGGTAATAATATATTTATTTGTTTATTTATTTATTTATACTTTATTGCACACACAGAAAAATATTGTAAACATTGCAATAGTAATTTCAGTACAATGGGCGGTCTTATCACACGCGGCGATTTCTTCCAGATAACAATTTATTATATGTTTTAACTATCTTTTGCCCGCATATTTCTGTTTTATCCTATTTAACCGGGATAAAAGTACCCTATCACCTAAGTCAGCCCATACTAAACTGCCTGTATACCAAATTTTATTAAAATCCGTTCAGTAGTTTCAGCGTGATTGATACACAAATATGCAAACAAAGAAACTTTCACATTTATTTTATTAGTGTGATGATATATGCGGCCTATTTTTGTTAAACCAATGAAATACTGAACGGATGTATTCACGAATGTAAGTACGCCAACTTACGATTATAAGCTCCGGTCGCATTCAAAACTAATTCAGCATGTCTGTAGTATAAAATTAGAGTTCTCACAGAGTTACATGGATAAAGTATTATATAGTACATCTCACCATAGTTACTTTAGAACAAGATTTTTATAATTAACATTAATTAACAACAACAATAAGTGTGGGAGTGCTATGCTTGAGCACGAATGGGCCGGCTCAACTGGAGTGATACCACGGCCGTGCAGAAAACCGACATTCATGATGTAGGTGACGTTACCGGAGGCCCAATTATCCCGCTCCCCAATTCCTGAATCCCCAACAATCCTCAAATTCCCAATCCCCAAAAGACCGGTAATGCACTTGTAACGCCTATGGTGTTCTGGATGTCCATGGGCGACGCTGATTGCTTACCATCAGGTGATTCGTCAGCTCATTTACCAGCTTCTCCTTCAAAAAACATTTACATAAATCGGTACAAGTAAAACTACACAAAATCGGTTAAAGAACCGATTAGTTACAAACAAAACACATGCTAGCCAATTCAAAAGTCTTAATATACACAAGACTGCACGGTTGGTGCGGTGGCTGGACAACCGGCTGCAGTGCAACGTGTCGCGGATTCGATTCCCGCACGGAACAACACTTTGTGTGATCCAGAAATTGTTGTTTCGGGTCTGGGTGTCATTGTGTATGTGAACTTGTATGTTTGTAAACGCACCCACGACACAGGAGAAAATTCAAATGTTAATGTTACCCGGTCTCTTGACCTCTTGTAGACCACAGGGTGACTTACTAAGCCTTTCGTACCAACATAGCGCAAGTAAGAACTTGTTGGGAACTTCAGAATTACTTAGACAACTTAGTAAGGCTTTAAAACTTTCAATTGCCGTGAGTACCACGTGGCTACGATGCAAGCAGCATAAGTTTTCCAACAATTATTTATGAAGTTTGTGATTATGTGGAATGATAAGGAAATTACTTGATATTCTATGTTATATTTTCTTTATTTATAGCAATTGGTTATAGCGCTGTCTATGTGAATTATATTAGCTAGAATCATCCATGGTTTTTTCTGTAAAGGAACTTGTTATTAGACGAACTTAGCTAAAGAGTGTATTTACACCGGTTTTTTTATATATTTTGGTCCACACTAGGATTTTCTCCTGTGTCGTGGGTGCGTATTATAAACATACAAGTTCACATACATATGACACCCAGATCCAGAACAACAATTTATGGGTCACGCAAAGAATTGCTCCGTGCGTGTATTAACACCGGTTTAGCAATTTAAGAAACTAAAGTAGCAAAATCACTACAATAGAATAAAACAAAATCTTTTCGCCGTGTGTGTCTGTGTGCTTAGATCCTTAAAACTACGCAACAGATTTTGATGTTTTTTATTAAAAGTAGAGTAATAGAAAAGGAATGTTTTTTTAAGGAGGGATTTACTTGATTTTAGTTAGTTAGGCGGAAGGGGGTGTGAATTTTTAGCTTTTTACCTAAAAAATACCATCCGAACTTCTATTCCTCATTTCAAAGAAATGAGTGGTTAGAAAGAAATAAAAAGCAGCCTATTTTGAGAGGGGAAAATCATCCAATGACATCTTTCGCCCGAGTAAGGCGAGAGGGAGTGTCAGAATCTTACTGACTAAAAACCATCCCCTACTCCTGCACGTCGAGCCGGAGCCCCGGTTACCCGTTAAGTTCTTCGCGACAAGAGGAATGTTTATGAGTATAATATAGGCGTACCAAGCAGCAGGGGAACGCTAGTTATTATTAAAATACAAATAAAAATTTGCAGACGATTTCAGTACCAATTAATCACGAGAAATTTCTCAATTTTCGGGTCGACGAATAATATTTGTCGGACACAATTTTTATGTGAATTCGTTCCAAACTTATTCTGTGCCTCAATAACATGGTTCAAGGTGAAATTTATTTTTTCTAGTTCCTTGCAAAAGCCGATACAATGCTGAAAACCTAAATTACTTTTGATACGTGATACGAATACTATAGTATTGGTAAATGTCATGTGGATTTGAAGATTTTTTTTACTTATTTTTTAGGTAATATCAAGGCTAGCGATACTGGTAACATGCATAACTAACATAAAATCTATCACGCCTTTATTCTCTAAAGGAGTAGGTAGATGTGCACATAATATTGTACAATGTAACACTCACTTTTTCCAGTCACATTAGTAGTCAATGTCTTTGCCTGATACGGGACTTAAATACGAGAGAGTTTGTTCGGCAGTCGTATTTGCGCTTAGTCGACCAATGAGGTTGATAGACGTATTTGTAACAAGCTGTTGCCCGAGACTTTGTCCGCGTAGAATAATGACTCCTGGCAGAATTTAGGCTTCTGGCAGAATTTAGGTTTTTATCAAGGGATTTTCTATGATAATGAATGGCGTCGGAATTGATTGAGTCCCGTGTTATAGTTAACCAATATGTTGACCCGACTTGTTAGCACTATTCATGCAAAATTTAAAGTAAATCCATGCAGTACTTTTTGAGATCTTCCCGGACATACATACAGACAAACAGACAAAATTCCAAAAATCATATTTTTGACTTCGGTATCGATTGCAGATCACGTCTTAAGTATTCTTTTCAAAAAATATTCAATGTACAATTTTGAATTTTCTACGATTTTATTATAGATATGTATAGATTTCAGAGCACGCTTACCCATTGCAGCTTATTTACTCTGTCCTTGAAGACACTCAGATTATCAGGTTAAATCCTTCCTATAGTTTAGTAACTATAGGAAGGTATATGCTATAACTACTAAGTTATAACATAGGTATCATATCTCGCGCGGAAATAAGTTCACTCACTTCAAACCATTCCAGTAAAAGACCAATGCTATCAAGTTCCGCATTGTTAAACACATTCTAAACCGCTCAGTTTAAATACTGAGAGATACAACTAACTCAGTTCTAAGCACAACTTAAACACAGAATATGCAACTGTTTACACGTTTCTATTAGGACTAGTTAACAACTACCTAGCATGTTTCACTCCTAAGTTATTATATATCTTTGCAAAACACTAGCTTGCTGACTACGGTTTTGTTCATTATTATCATACTCCTGTTTTATCCCATTAGAGCATTTAATCGTGATATAAGAATCTAATTAGTCATCACCCATTTTCTCGTCTTTGCCAGAGTCTATATTTCTTGAAGGGTGTCTTATTTTAATCTGGGTGTCTTCAAGGTCAAAGTGAATAGGTTGCTTATGGGCAGACGTGCTCCATCGAAGGCCACATCATCGCTTACCACCAGGCGACCACCTGGTCAAGCGTCGGTCAGTCAAATATAAAAAAATCATAGCAGCGTTTTCGAGATAAACCTGAACCTATTTATATCCAATCTCCAACTCATCTATCAAGCGTGGAGATTACCCAAACCCTCTTCTGTATCATGACGTCTGTGGCCAATGATTACGTTTAAAAAATAGAGATTAAAAATTTTACATGTACGTGCGGTCACTATTTTAGTAAGTAATGACCCCAATACTATATTGCATTAGAGGTATATAAGTCAACAACTGTTACAGAGTACACACTGTCTAAATGTCATACTTAGTGTGAAGACTCGACGTGCGCTCTGTCCGTCTAATCTAAATGTATTATAATAAATGCCAGTAAAATCAATGCAAGTCGTTTATTCATTAATCCACCAACATAACAAAAAGTCTATACTACTCCCCGAGATGCCTTTTCCGTGCAAAATGTATAATTATGGTTTCGAATCAGTCCAGTACTTTCAGAGCGTATTTAATTCAAATTCATATTTTTTTCTATATTTAAGTTCACAATTACTTACGATTTCTTTAATACCAGTATCTCTAAAACATTACAGAATATAGCGCGAAATCTCGGTGAGAATTCGCTCTTAGTTTTGTTTGCAGTAGAGGGCGCCCTTTACGTTAATTAGGGACTCGAGCACCATTGTAATGCAATAACATCGGTCTAATAGGATAACCCTTTAGCGTCTAGCGTAGTTTGATTATGTTTTATTTATATGTGGGTCTCTTAGTAGGTAGGTGTAGTGTGTTTGTAGGGGATGCAAGATTTTTGGTTGTCAACTACTGTTGTTACTTGTTTTTCGAAATAAAACAGTTCTATGTTTTCATGGCTTTTTTTTTAAATAAAAGAAGACGAGTAAACGAGAAGACGGATCACCTGACGATAAGCAATCGGCGACGCCCATGGACACCCAAAACCCCAGAGGTGTTACAAGTGCGTAACCGGCCTTTTGGGGCTTAGAAATTTGATGATTATTGGGGATTAGGAATTCGGGGGATTGGGATTGGTTAAATTAAGGAAGAGGATATATAAAGGGGTAATAGAGCCTCAGGTACGCTTTACATATTCAAAATTTAGTGTCATGTCTTTTATTTTCACAAAGACAGAACAACACATGATACAATGTACCATCCTCTTTTTCTCAATTTCGTTATGAGTCTTGTATAAATAGTAGAGGGCAATCCAGTCAATTTCTAGACTCTGTGCCAATATAGAAAAATTTGACTAACAGAATAATCCTCTATACTGCATCACTTGAACACAATCCGAGACCCCTTGATCACTCGGCGAACGAGGTTAATGAATATAACTCAATATTTAAAGTAAGATTACAAAATTAAGAAAATACTATTTTTTTTAATATGGGGACTAAAATCAAGAATGCATTAAAAAGGGGCTGTGTGTTTTTTTTGCCGCCGTCGTGATGTATAAAAAAATAATAATAAATCTAAAAAAATCTCTATCTCCAAAACTATTGAAATTATTTTGATGAAATGATGAACCTTGCAGTATTTCCTAAGTTGAATGATACCCATTATAACAAAAAAATAATAATTTCAATCTGACTTGTAGTTCCTCAGATATGAGGGAACAAACATAAAATCATACATACACTTATCATCACGAAATTTGGCACATTTATTCAGACGCTGACAGAGACTAACATATATGAAAACAGGGCAGTTCTGAAAATATTACACATGGTTAAAAATATAAGCAACACCACCAACTGGGATGATGACGATGATGATGATGATGATGGTATGAGAATTAAAAATATAATTAGTCCGTTAGTTAAGTAAGGAAAAAATATTAGACATGTATTTTTTTATTTTGTCGTATAATAAAACAGTACCTACTAAGACAAAAAGAATCAAAGTTTAGGAGTGGGAGCTAAAACGCCATTTCTACGTATAAAATGTACATAGAAGTGACGTCACGCGACATTTCAAATCAATATATCGTCGAAAGTATTCGATTCTGTAAGAAAATAAAAAATACGTGTCTAATGATTTAAAATAATCTACGAGATAGACATTAAAATAAAAATTAGGCATCTACCCTATGAGGTACAAGTAATGGAAGTGAAAAGATTGCTGCTAAAAAGTACCTGTATCCCGCAACACAGATGGAGCATTATGAAACGTTGTTATTGTATTTCTAACCAAGAATGTAAGTAAGTAAGTATATATGTTTGTATGTGGAAAATAAATGTAGCAGATATATGGAAGTAGCTTTTGTTCCCAGCTGCGTCCGAGTGCAACACTTTCTAGGTATGTATATGGAGATTGTAGAAAACTCCTTTGTTTTATATTCATGAGTTAGTCGTGTGGTTGTTTACTAAATGTATGCGTATTTTAAAGGTTTATCCTGCGTTTTACATGTGGATATATGGATTTGAACCATCAATTCCTAGTACAATTTGGTTTTTTGAATGAAACGCATACCTACATAACATAACATGACATCACGCTTTTTATCCTCGAAGGGGTAGGCAGAGGTGCACATTATGGCACTTAATGCCAATGTACAATGTTACATCCACTTTTCACTATTTATGTTATGATTCTGAGGCACATTTCCAGACTCCGTGCTACCACTGAGATTTTTTTTTTAAAAACCTATTATTACTTTGCCCGACCCGAACCCGGGAATCGAACCCGAGACTCCTTTACTTATAGTCGCACTTGCGACCTCACGGCCAACGAGGCATACCTACAATCTTCATTTTATTGAAATTGGTTCAGCGATTCAGCAGTCCAAAGTCCAATCCGAAATAAGGGCAACCTACCACTATAACTGGAGACCTATGCAAACTCTTTGCCATTTTCGATTAAGTTTTAAAAACTGACAGCCTAATTATTATTCTCAGCTCAGTTCGTAGCTTTGTAAGTCCGTCAGGTGGCATCTTATGCACGGTGGCATAGTGGTCACGTGCCACCGTGCATAAGACATAAGACATCACCCTTGTGATGTGCCGATACAGGCGTTTCACCGGCGGGTTCCGGAGCAGGTCCATTATAGAGGACTCGGTGATGATGGTGGCCACCATGGTGGTTTTATTGAGTGAGGAATCCCAAACTCCCTAGTTTTCTGTCCCTAAAAAAAAGGTGCCTTTTGAAGGCGCCCCCCCCCCTTTATCAAAAAAAAAAGGTCCGTCAAGTCAAGTATCTTTTTGTATTGGAAGTAATAATAATATGTAAATATGACTAAAAACTTTTTTAGAATCAGGAATAATCTCGATGAATAAATAACATAAGACCATCCGTACGGGATTACGATGCAAGTAAATCACTACGTTTATTCCTTCTCATATTGTTTTATAGGGCACGCAATCTTCCGTAATGGATAGTGTTGGGCACCGATTTACTCGATTATCGAACGAACGATTTATCGAGGTGAAACGATTAGCGAAGGATAATCGTTATGGATTACCGAGGAGATTGGAAGTGGAGTTTAATAAAATTAACTTGAGATAGATAGCTCCTTTATTTGAATTTTATACGGTGTTTATGGACAAAGTTTTGTGGGGAAAATTGCTTTCAGGAAATGGAAGGTAATTGATTTTTTGCGAGTGAGGACTTGTGTGGGTTTTAGATGTGAGGACTTTGTTCATGTATTTTTATTATTATAGAAGATTTATTTGTTTAGCCATATGCGTATTAAATATATATGCAATGATATAAGTTAAAATCCAAATCCATAATTATTACTTCCTGGCTGTCGCCCGCGATTTCCGCGTTGAATATAATTTGTATTTTATCACATGGGAGCATTTAATCGGGATATAAAGTATACTATCACCTAAGTCAGCCCAAGCTTGGTCCGTATACCAAATTTCATCAAAATCCATTCAGTAGTTTCATTGTGATTGAAGGACAAACATCCTAATAAAGCAACTTTTACATTTATAATATTAGTGTGATACTTCATGCTTTAGCCGATTCAGTGGAGCATCGACAACTCAAATGTGATAAAATACATACATAACATCACACCTATTATCCTTGAAGTAGTAGGCAGAGGAGCACATTACTTCACTCAATGCCACTGTAATAGTGGGTGAACCTATTGCCATATACCGGGAACATTTTCAAATTCCGTGCTACTACTGAAAATTAAAATAAAAACCCAGAAATACTTTGTCCTACCTGGGAATCGAACCCGAGACCTTTTGCTCGGGCAGTCGCACTTGCGACCATTCGCCCAACGAGGCAGTAAAAAAATACTTATTAGTTATTACCTACTCATTTAGTCTGACCTCTGTCAGTCTCAATATATTTGATCCAAATTTGTCGTCATTCCTAAAACGTTTGCTCAGCAGTCAGCAGCCATTCGATCAAGGAAGCAGAAAATGTAACAAATATGAATTGATACAATATGTTTCTATGATTCAGCTGAATGTTCAGTAAAGCAAGATATATGGTGCCCCACGTAACAATTCCCATGATATCCCATAAATACTGTATAGTATATATAATATATATATAGTATATATAATACTTAATATCTACGGCACGTTTCTCATTTCGTATTCAAATCGTTTGCCTATAAGAATCTGATACAGAAAATCAAATTCCGACGCCAAAGAGAGCACAATATATTTATGTCCTTAATATTCTATTTCAGATTTTTCTTGAACATTTTGTTTTGTGAAAATATTTCAATCGATTGTTGTAAGTACAGATTTATTAAACGCCACGTTTATCGCGGAGAACTTAACGGGTAACCGGGGCTTCGGCTCGACGTGCAGGAGAAGGAACGGGGTGGTTTTTAGTCAGTAAGAGTCTGACACTCCCTCTCGCTTCACCCAGGCGGGAGCAGTCATTCGACGATTTTCCCCCCTTAAAAAAACGTCTCGTTTAAGGTACTGTTCACACGCAAATTTCAAGCACGACAGCATGCTTCAATTGGGTGATGACAGGGTATGAAAATTACAATTATCTAATTAGTCCGTAAGTTAGGTAATGAAAAAATATTAGACACATATTTTTTTGTTTTGTCGTATAATAAAACAATACTTAGATAAAACGAATCAAAGTTTAGGAGTGGGGGCTAAAACGTCATTTCTACGTATAAAATGTACATAGAAGTGACGTCACGCGACATTTCAAATCAATATATAGTCGAAAGTATTCGTTTCTGTAAGAATATAAAAAATACGTGTCTTATGATTTAAAATAATCTACCAGACGGACATTTAAATAAAAATTAGGCATCTACCCTAATTGAGTCCTTGTCACTTAGTAGCGTGTGTGTCGGAATGTTGTTCAAAATTAGCATGCTATGTCGGGCATGCGTTTGCGACAGGCTTTCGCATTATTAATAATTTTTGAGCATGCGCAATAGAACACCTTTTAGTATGCTATTATAGAGCACGTGTAACTGTACCTATATACTCGGAGAGATCTATGTTCAGCTGTGAACATCTTCAGCCATTATACATTATAAGTCAGTAAGAGTCTGAAACTCCTCACCCAGGCCGGGAAAACGGGAGTCATTCTATGACGTTCCCTCTCAAAAAAACATCAGTCAATTGTTTTGGGTAAAAAAGATTATCAATGATATTATAACTCACTTGATGGTAAGCAATCGGCGCCGCCCATGGACACTCGAAACACCAACGCGTTACAAGTGCGTTACCGGCCTTTTGGAAATTGGGAATTTGAGGATTGTGATGGGTTCGGGGATTCGGGAGACGGGGATAGGGAGGGGGTAATTGGGTCTCCGGTAACCTCACTTATGCGACGAAAAACAACGCAAGCGTTGTTTCACGTCGGTTTTCTGTGAGGCCGTGGTATCACTCCGGTCGAGCCGGCCCATTCGTGCCGAAGCATGGCTCTCCTACACTTCAATTACTTATAACTATATACTGAATTACTTAAAACTTACAATTAAGAATAATATTTTTTATAATAAGGTTTTCGTTACATGACTGCGTGACTGATGACCGATAGTTACACTAAAACGACGGTTTATGGCGCCAATCTTTGGTAGGCGTTGAGTAATCGTTTATATTACTAACACTTACCTCTTCAAGCTAAAACACTACGTATTACCGAACACATAGAGTTGGTTTTTGTAAAGATATAATATTAATTCGCTGATTGAATCCTATCGTTAGTATAAGGATGGCCGTAAAAGGTTTATAGGTTGTCAGTAAACTGAATTATCTTTGTACTAGTAGCTTTTGGTGATAAAGGATTTGTGCCTATGAAAATTCTTTGGATTTTTATTGGCATCTTTCTATTTGCAGTCCAAAACCTTAGATAACACTAACCAACGGTGAAGGAAAACATCGTGAGGAAACCTGGGCTTAAAATTTCTTATTATAAGTTTGAAATCGCCAACCATTAAGTAAGCGTGGCGACTAATGCTCATACTTTCTCTGTGTGAGAAGAGACTTTGCTCGATAGTTGGCATTTATAGGCTGTTGATGTTGATGACGTAACTACCCGATCGTCAGGCGGATTTGCAGTTGGAAAGCTCAGAGAGCGCTGCTATCCCATACCTGTCAAATGTGTAGTGCCGTGTTCAGCCCTTACTACAGTCTCGGAAAGGGCAAAGCATGGTGGTAAATGCCGTCATTTTGCATTGTACACACGTAGAGATTTCGGGAAACCCTCATATGGAGAGGGTACCCATGACACTGTCCGGTAGGTATATAGAGACTGACATGGGCTCTTAATGTTGATAACACAGTTCTAAGTATCGCGTTGTTTAAGTGGCCGCTACTCAAACACTTGATAAAGAGAGAACAATGTAAACTCAGTGAAGAGTAGTATCTTAATGTTGGAAACACAAGCCCTAAGGCCGCTAAGCCACTGACGATCATCGTAAAACCGAACATTAAATTGTCTATAGTTACTGCCTAGTTTTAAGTGCCATTTCGTCCGTCTCAATGTTCCTATGATAACTTGTCGAATTTATATGGATATACTTACTTTTAGGGTGGGAGGAGGGGCTTTAAGAACATTACATCACGCCTTTTATCGCTGAACGGTTAGGCAGAGGTACACATTACAGCACTTAATGCTACTAACTCGGTTAAAATATGCGTTACTTAGTTACCTCACTCTAGATTTATTAGACACTGGATTATTTGGTAATTTTACGCTAAATACTGCAGTAGACGGGAAACAAATAGAGCTCATTATCCTTTGCAAGTTATTAGTTAAACTCATGAGAAATGATCGGGCATCTGTGCTGTTGTGCTGGAGAATTATGATCTTTGATGCTGTATGCTGCTTTATATTTCAAAGCTGCTTAAAATTACACAGAGCTAATAATTTAGCACAACACCCGCCTTTAATCCCCAAAGGGGTAGGCAGAGGTACACATGGCACTTAATGCCATTGTACAATGTAACACCCACTTTTCACTATTTATATTATGAGTTCCATGTAATAGGGGGTGAGCCTATTGCCATATACCGGGCAGAATTCTGGCCATGTAAAGGTTTCTAAAAATAATATTATTATTAATCTTATTGGAGACAACGGCTTGCAACGCAATTCTGGTGTTGAGGGTATCTATGAGAGCCGTAGATCGCTTAAAATCAGGTGATCCATCTGCTCATATGCTCCCGATTCCATAAAAACAAGACTTATTCTTGGTATTTACGGATAGGTCAGTTACCTACTTACTTTTGCTCATTACTGCACAAGATGATTTTAGAATAAAGTAACTTTTTAAAGATTTTTAAAGTTAAAGAAAAGGAACTATTGTTTTTTTAGGTGTAGCAATAAGTCTAAAAATTATTACACATCAAATCAATACTGTGTTTTTTATTTATAAGTAACGATAAAAATGATGATGAATAATTATATGATAACAATGAGGAAAGGTAAATGTCATGTGATATAGCGAGTTATGACAGTATACATGGGAGACGATTAAGCTATGCTGACCGATAAACGTATGAAAACATTAAAAAATGCGAGTCCATGACAAACTGGTTTTGTATGACTTAATATATGTGTAGCCATAGTGTAAAGGTAGATACTGTTACACATGCTATGTTTGAAGCACGAGCATGCTTCAATTAAATCCTCGTCACTTAGTAGCATGTGTGTCGGAATGTTGTTCAAAATTAGCATGCTGATTTCAGGCATATTTGAGAATTGACAGGCGTTCGATTTTTGAATGTTTTTGAGCATGGCCAATAGACCACCTTTTAGTAAGCTATTTCAGAGTATGTGCAACAGTACCTACCTTAATAGTACCAGAAAAATGAAGTGATGAAGAAATTCATATATAGAAGAACCAATCATGTCTGATATCTGGCTTGTTCTACCCGTGGTATCTCTGCGATTTCCTCGTTGGTTTCAAAATTGGAAGATGAGGATAATTCTGACATTTGTAAATTGCATCCCACTCGTTTGGATACACATTTTTTGGACCTCTTTTCGTCATAATTCTACATATCGGCTTTCTACGAACCCTTATTCTACGCGTCGATCTTCGGGATGTTCTAGTTTGTCGTCGTCCTTTGTTTTGTGTTCTTGGATTCGACTTTTGTCTATATATTTTGTATGATCTTGTCGTAGGAGATAATAATGGTATTGGTGTTGGCAATAGATTCAGTTTTGTAGTTGTCGGTTCCATATATCGGGGTCTAAATATGCTGACTTCTTTATCAGCAGAAACTAATCGTTGAAATTCTGAAACAAAGAGTGAATTATGAATTAGACATCGATTGGTTATTTGTTCATTAGAAAAATTGGTATTGACGGAGAATTAAAGTTGTCGCAGCTTGCCTGTTAATAACTAAAAACTTTAGGTATCTTAACTTAAAATTCCATTTGCAAGTACTGAATATGGAATAACCAAATTAAAATCATTTAAAATTTTCTTAAAGTGATTTATCATTTAACATGAATTAATACTTACTTTCATCTGTACCAACAGATATATTCAAGGTCGGAATTTTTATATCTTGGTTTGCAGAAGTAAACGCAAAGTATAAACAAATTAATCCAAGAATCGTCATGATCAATCTAATACACTTCACTTGTACAGAGAGAATTGTAAAGAGACTTCACTGACAATTATCTGCAGTTTGATGCCAAAGCTACTGATCGATCCTTATATACACACATACCACAATAAACGAGGTAAACAGTGCAAACAATAATTTTAGTAAAACAATAACATGCTAATAATAAACAATACTAAATAAAATTGTAGATATTGTTTTAAAATATAAGGAAGGAATATTGTGGGAAAATCAAAACCTAATATCCTAAAACAATTAGATATGAATAGACCAGCGCCAATATAAATGTCGATGATGACAATGAAATAAAAATAGAATCTATGTATACTTACAACAAAAATCTGTAGAGATATCAATTTTGTACATGAAATATATTTCCAAAATAACTATAAGGGGGTGATTAAAGATCGATACCTACTGATTTTTTTTAATGGGGAAAAATTATCGCGTTGCTTTTCCCACCAGCGTAATACAGGATGGAGTATCAGACTCTTCCTGACTAAAAATCATCCCGTTCCTACTCCTGCCCGGGCAACATGTTAAGTCGATCGAAATAAGATCGATACGAATGCCATAAAATTTTTGTCTGTCTGTCTGCATAACCGTTATAGAAAGAACAACTACTCGACGGATTTTAACGAAACCTGGCACTATAATTTTTCATACTCCTGAGCTGGTTACAGTATACTTTTTATCGTGCTACAATCAATAGGAGCAGAGCAGTGAAGGGGATATGTTGGCAAAACGGGAGAAGTCACTACATCATGCAAAAACTACCGGTCCGACTAAGGTGCAACTTGGTATGATTATACTTTAATCTCCTGGATATTACACTGAGTACTTTTTATACATAACATACATAACATCACGCCTTTTATCCCCGAAGGGGTAGGCAGAGGTGCACATTCTACCACAGTACAATGTAACACCCACTTTTCACTAGTTGTTATGAGTCCCATGTAATAGGGGGTGAGCCTATTGCCATATACCGGGCACATTTCCAGACTCCGTGCTACTACTGAGAATTTTAAAAAACCCAGTAATACTTTGCCCGACCCGGGAATCGAACCCGAGACCCCTTGCCCGGCAGTCGCACTTGCGACTACTCGGCCAACGAGGCAGTCGCAGTCGGCCAAATTGGCTTGAACCGCTGTTATAAACTGGATAAAATTGTGAGTTTGTGTGTGTATTTGTTACTCAGTCATATCAAAACAGTTGAAGACACCATCTAACAAAGTTAGATTATGGACTGGTGTATACATATATGTACATGGCTACTTTTCACCCCTGGGAACGCGAGCAAAGCCGCTGACAGAAGCTAGTAGAAAATATACTGAAAATAAAAACCCAATTAAATTGACCTTGAATTGAAATATAACTATAGAAGTAACAGGAAGAATAAAAATACAATAATAAAATTTATTTTCCCGTTACACAAATTATCATTCCACAGAAATGAGATACAATAATCAGATGCAAATGTTATACTCCTTTGTGAGGAGTCCATACTGGATTTCCCTGTGTGACCGATCTCAACAGGTCCGAGGTGGGACCTCGGACCTGTTGAAGATAAATCGTATAGCCATCATTTGTACGTAGAAAGATAAACTCCGCGATGTTGAAGAGAAGACAAAAAAAGAAAAAACAAAATCAAAGAATACAGAACATACAAAACAAATCAGTGATTGAAGAATGAATGTTTAATATATTTCGGTAAATAAACCAATCTCAGCATGACATGAAATGTTAAACTAGGTAGGTATATGTAGAATCTGCCTCGTTGCCCGAGTGGTCGCAATTGCGACTGCCGGGCAAGGGCTCTCGGGCTCGATTCCCTGGTCGAGCAAAGTATTACTGGGTGTAAAAAAATTCTCAGTAGTAGCACGGAGTCTGGAATTGTGCCCGATATATGGCAATAGGCTCACCCCCTATTATATGGGACTCATAACATAAATAGGGAAAAGTGGGTGTTACATTATAAAGTGGTATAATGTGCACCTCTGCCTACCACTTCGGGGAAAAATGCGTGATGTTATGTTATGTTAATTATATTTAGAATCGTTGACAGACTTTTGACTCCTGTATGCCAAATTTGCGCAAAACATAATGTATTTTTATTGTGTTTTATATACCGGCCAAATAGGAAAAAAACTAATAGAATTTAAAATTGACCTTATTGCTACAAAATTTTCTATATCACTTGGCATACAACTTGTGAATTCAATTTTGAAATCGTGCTCAAGCAAATGACAATTATCGTTGAATGTTCGTGGTTATGTAGAAATATTAGTGTGAATGTATGTTGGTATGTTCGTCTAATTAATTTTACGATCTACACCAATTAGCGGCACGCGGCGACAAGCGACGACGGGCGGCGCGGTTTGCGAATAGCAATTACTGATTCATGTTGTAATGTACGTATGTATGTCTGTGTAGAAGTTAGAAAGAGTGGTCGGTTAAAATGTAATATCATAGATTTGATGGTCAAAGATGGTCTGGAATTCTAGAATATAATTGATACCTATTTCAAGTTCATTTTTTTTTTATGGCATAATCCGGTAAACGAGATGACGGATCACTTGATGGTAAGTAATCGGCGTCGCCCATGGAAACTTGGGACACCAGTGGCGTTACAGGCCTTTTGGGGATTCAGAGTTTGAAGATCGTTGGGGATTCAGGAATTGGGGAGATTGGGGAAGGGGAGGGTAATTGGGCCTCCGGTAACCTCACTTACACGGCGAAACACAACGCAAGCGTTGCTTCACGTCGGATTTCTGTGAGGCCGTGGTATCACTCCGGTCGAGCCAGCCCATTCGTGCCGAAGCATGGCTCTCCAACACTTATCTATTAATTTAACTATTAATTAAAGTTAATCTTCAAAAATCTGAGTGCGAGTGCCAACCCTAAAAAATACTAGATATAAGGCCAAGAGAAAGGAAATTTCTTATTTAAATTGTTGATATATGGATTTTGAATGCAAAATTGATATAGCTTACTTCTTTTTGGTCTAGAATAGCCTTATAATATTTCGACTTTTATTCGTAAAGTTTTAGAATCAGACCTCAGAGGCAAAACTGAAATCGAACGCAAAGTGAGACAGCTTTCTATCTGAATCCCGGAATACCCATTTTAGAGATATTATAGCGTCTCACCCTCGGAAATATTACAAAAAACGTTATTTTCTAGACCTGAGACTAAGCTAATAAAGATCCCGTCTCCTTCCAGACTTTGATAAAAACTTTTTGTCTGTACAAAATGAAGACACATTAACGTAGTCTGTGGCTGGTAATCTTAAGGTCAAAAGAGGTCATCTACCCAGTCCTAACGTAAGATAAAAAGTATTTATTAGATTTGGGCTTCGATAAAAACTCAATTATTTTTGAAATTGGATTGTTCGTTGCGATGAGAGTCATGAGAGGCCCCCAATTGCAATTATTTCGTTTACTCTTTACGAAAATGTAATGTGTTTAATTAACTCTCTGGAGGTATTTATTGCTTATTGTCCAAATTGAAGGTGTGTAGTTTATTTAAAAAGATTTCTTGTAGAAAAATACTTTGATTTAGGAGAAGGAACATAATTACTATTGGTTTGACCGTGGGGCCATGTTTTTATTTCTTTTTACTTAATTTAATTTTATGATTATAACGCTAGGTGAGGTTCATAACTCTAGGTGATTGGCAGTGTTCTTTTCAGAAGTTATTACAATTTTTCGAAAATAATTCATTTAAAAAAGTAGATAGGTAGTTCTCTTAACTCCAATTGACATTAAAAACAATAAAATTTTGGAAGACAAACTGTAATAATAATATTTAATTAGTAGCACATTTTCCCTTTTTACTCTACAGAAGTTGTGAATACACCAGAAACACAATTCGAAAATTAACAACTCCAAGCTCAAAAATACTCGATTATACCATCCAAAACTTTTCTGAACATTAAAAACCTGCGAAAACGAACAAAAGCGAACGATAGTCCACATTAATTAACTCCCAGGACAGAGCGCAACCAACTTCCCAATGACGATTCTCATTTGTGAGGTAATTCCACCATTTTGACGAGCCTCGGAAATGCTCGGAACTTTTCGGAACACTTCGGGAGTCAAATCTGACCTGAAGATGTTTGATGCCCTCACCAAGTGTTCGGATGCTCGACTTAATAGCATTTGAACTTGGAATTAGGGGGCAAACGTTCTGCACCTATTTAAATGAAATAAAATCTGAGGATCCATCTTTAGGTTTATTGGTTGGTACCGTGTTTTATGGTCGTGACAAGAAAGGACGGTGGAAATAAATGTAGCTGTTAAACGCCTTCGGTGAACTGGAACAGTAATTTACTTTTATTAATAAAGAAATTACAGAAATTAGGAAGATGAAGTTACTCAATAGTTTTCTTCTATAATATTCTTAAAAATTACTTATACTAATACATATTTAGGGAACAGAGACTATAGCTACCTATACCAAGGGCCAGCATAGACTGGAACTCTTTTTGGACGATCTTGAGCTTATCCGGCGCTAAACGACGAGGTGATCGTGTCTGGCGGGCTATCTGCCCAATAGTTGTTCGTTGGGGTTTTCTATCCGTGTTAATTTGCATGTAAACTTTGCATGTGCGATGTAGGATTTTTGTGACGTCATCCTTTGACATGTACTATGTGTCGCCATACGTATAATTTAATTACATGTAATTTTAAGTGTGGGACAGCAATGCTTCGGTACGAATGGGCTGACTCGACCCAGAACGATACCACGGCCTCACAGAGAACCGTCGTGAAACAAAACTTGCGTTGTGTTTCCTCGTGTGACCTCATTACCGGAGGCCCTCAACAAGTCCTCACAATCCCCGAATTCCCCTCAACTCAAGCTTCCAATTCCCAGAAGGTCGGTAACGCACTTGTAACGCCTCTGGTGTTTCAGGTGTCCGTGGGCGGCGCCGATTGCTTACCGTCTGGTGATCGGTCTGCTCGTTTACCGATTCCTATAAAAAAAAAGGTCACATAATACTAGTTAGGTTTTGAACTTGCAGTCTTATGCATGACAAGGGCCAATCAATCAATCTTGGGGCCTACATTAATTACGAAAATCATACAACACACTTATATAATAGTTACTTAACCCATAATCATCATAACATAACATCACGCCTTTTATCCCCGAAGGGGGGTTTTTTTTTTTTTTTTTAAGGGGGGAAAATCATCGAATGACTGCCCCCGCCTGGGTGAGGCGGGAGGGAGTGTCAGACTCTTACTGACTAAAAACCACCCCGTTCCTTCTCCTGCACGTTGAGCCGGAGCCCCGGTTACCCGTTAGGTTCTCCGCGACTCCGAATCGGCATCGGCCCTATTGGGCCCCATCTGTGGTGGTCTGATGGCTCTTTGAGGCGCGCGCGGAACGCTACGCGCCGTACGCTCGGGTCTGTTTCTGGTCGGACGGGGAGCCACCCATGCTCGCCGTCCGCAGGCCCGCGCTTACGGTGGCCGGAGATCGTCCCGCGATCCCCGACGCCCGGTGTGTCCTTCGCGATGGCTGGGTTGCGAGGAGGCAGCGCTTCGCTGCCTCACGCGTCCCGCCTCCTCCTTAGCTAGCATGACTGCTTCGCAAAAGGAGGAGACGGCATCCCAATCCCCCTCGCTCCGCCCGAAGGGGGTTAGGCCGTGCTACTATTGAGAATTAAAAAAAACCCAGTAATACTCTGCCCGACTCGGGAATCGAACCCATAATTATGATTTACTATGTCAATAGTTACTTAGCAATTATCGTAGTTCCTATACAATCTGTCTCTACAAAATGATACATGGTCCTTCCCAACGCGAATGTAATTGCAATTGTCCAGGACCATATTCCCTGGCGGTCCTTATAGACGGACATATTGTAATCGAGGGTGGGCATTGTATTTGAAACTGCAGTTAATGTATTCGATTGTCTGATACCCTTGGGCTACTCATGAGAGTTGTGGCAATGATTGACTTCTGTGCAGTTTGACTTATGTGCTTAGGTCTTGTATGTGGTAGATAGTGGGGGCTACCGTTTTTCCAAACACTAGATGGCGCTAATTTAGCAAGAGGTCAGTTTGTCCAATAACTGTAGCTGTCAACAACTGAATGACAAATTGTGTGATACTTGCTAATTCCTTATTACTGTACACACTAGCTCCATCTGATGACCAAAAAAATGGTAGCCCCTATTATGCTAAGTTATAAGGTCTATTATCTATGATCTGAAATGTAAGGGCTTTTTAACACGTTAAACGCCATGGCAGTCACCGGTGACCGACGTTAGCGGAGGATTTGCCTTCAATAGTTTTTTATTGGCAGCCAAAGCCTTAATAGAGCATACTGGGTAATACCATAATCGTGGTATTCAGTATCGGTAATCAGTAGGCTGCGTGACATCGACAGCGAGGAAGAACCCCTCTATGGTTTAAAGTAGTAGTCATTCTAATAGAGCTATACTCAGTACGTTCACATAAGTAACCCGCGATTTTTAGTAAATTTAGTATATCTCACGATTGTTATTAGTTATAAAAATATTGAAGATTGTTAGTGCAGAAAAAAGTATATTTTTATAATTAGAAGAATGTTTGTCTCGAATAAAACCGATCAAAAACGACCTCAAAGTCTAAGTAAACAAAAAACAAAGAAACTCCAAAGAAGAAAAATCTTGAAAAATAACAAAATCGTTACGATGTGTATTAAAAACGTGATTCGTCAGATTGTCAAGAGGACTCAGTATTCATCCGATGTCGAATCAGCTTATGTACTGAAGTTAAATTCATTTTCTTTTACGACTTCCATATTTAGTTTTATGAGGTTCTTTGGAAACTTTTTGATCTGTTCAAACGATGCCTCATTCTTCGGATTTGGTCTCTTGAAGGCTTTTTAGCAGTTGTTTTTTATGTTGTTAGCAGTTTTTTGGTCTTTCTGATAAGTGTCTAAGCATTTTATACCTTGTATTGTTGGTAGTTTGGTTACAAATGCAATTGTTTAATTTGAGGTGTTATACTTAAGGTGATATTTCACTTTGTTAACGATAAACACCTAATTGTTTTAAGCAGTGGCTTTACCTATACATTTACCTATATGATACAGACATCAAACAATACCATAACCAGAACACATTTAGCTCCTTTTTAGGAAAAAAAAAACCAAGAATGAGAAATTACTGAAATATATCACAAATGATGATTTATTAATACCTCTATAGCCTGCAACATTATTATAAATGTACGCGCTTTGTATGTATACACGTTTTTGACCTAATAATGTTTCAAGACAATTTATATTGAGCCACGGATTCAACAGTCGTGTTTTATCCAGCGATATTAAAAGAGTTTTAGGCTAAGAGATGGCTTGAAATAGGGTTGTTAAAGAAGTTTTTTTGTATGTTCGTGCATGATTACCTCGCTATTGGCGTAACTGACTTCGATGCGCTTACGAGGGGACGTTTTTAGTATATTAATAAACCGACCTCAAAACAGAGGGGTTGAAGTCAATATTATTAAAATTTGGTTTACAAAAGAATTATTCTTAGTATTATATAGCATTTACAAAATGGACCTGTTTTTTTGGTGAAGTAGAACTATTACTGAAAGAAGTATTTCTACATGTTACCGATTATCAAATTACCTAGCTTCCATCAGCGGCATCGCCTGTCTTGTCAGATATCTTTATCCTATATATTATTCTAGACCATAGTCTACCTTTATACCAAATTTCATCCTGATCACTTCAGCCGTTTTGACATGATTGAGTAACAAACACAGAAATTAAATAAAAAGTAAAGTAGGTAAATATGTATAATAATTATAATAATGTTATTAATAAGTAAATATCAATCAAAGTCTTTTTAAAAATATATTTTTATTTTAAATATTTCATGCCGTTAAAGGTTTTGAGACACAAGTAAATGTTCATGGGCAATCCCCTTTCGCATATAATATTACTAGGATTAGTAAGATTGTTAGATTTCTCAATCAACTGTAATTATATGTCATCGTCATCATTATCTTTATCAAGCACCAGGGACCCCGTTTTGACTCTGGAGCAGGTCTCGAAAACTCGGTGCTTCTTACAGGTGCTGAGGCTAGCTACCCGAGTAGTCTTCTTCACTGAGGTCTTCCTCTCCAAAAAGCTAGGCATTTTTGGAACGACTCCTCTCAAAAACGGGTTGCCTACGTCTAAGTGGTATTTGGAAAAGTAAATAATAGTAAAAATATAATCTTAGTCACAAGTTACAGCCCTGTTTCAACTGAGACTATAAGACATTACTCTCTAGAGAATTTATGATAAGCATTTAATAACCTAAGTTTTATTGGCTTTTAGTAGTTATTGCTACTGTCCCAGATATATTACAGCACTGGGTGATTAAGATATTTCATAGTTTATGTATATTTATCTGACACGTTAGACTGATTAGAAGACTGCCTCGTTGGCCGAGTGGTCGATAGTGCGACTGCCGGGGATGGGGTCTCGGGCCCGATACCCGGGTTAGGCAAAGTATTACTGGTTTTTTTTAAGAAAATCTCAGAAGTAGCACGGAGACTGGAATTGTGCCCGGTATATGGCAATAGGCTCATCCGCTGTTACATGGGACTCATAACATAAATAGTGAAAAGTGGGTGTTACATTGTACAGTGGCATTAAGTGTTGTAACCTCTGCCTACCCCTCCGGGGATAAAAGGTGTAATGTTATGTTATGTGAAGAGTTTGTTTGTGTGATTGAACGTGTAATCGCGGGAACTACAAGTTTGATTTGAAAAACTCTTTTGTGTTGGATATGTTGGGTAATACATATATCAAGGAAGACTTTAAGGTTATATAACACCACACTATGACCAATAGGAGCCGATGAAACCGCGTGCATTAAAAAATTAGCGTTTATAAAAAAACCGAAGCTTTTTTAAACACGCTAATCTTAGGAACTAGTTCGGTTTGTAAAATTATTTTTTGTTTTGGATGTACCATTTATCAAGAATCGCCATACATATAAGTATTTTACATGTGAACAACAGAGCGACAAATTGACGTAAGTGGAGATAGTTGAAGGAATGGAAAGTCAAATAGGCCGTGGAAGACTTAACGGGTTACCGGGGCTCCGGCTCGAAGTGCAAGAGTAGGAACGGGGTGGGTTTTAGTCAATAAGATTCTGACACTCCCTCTCGCCTTACCCGGGCGAAAGATGTTATTGGATGATTTTCCCCTCTCAAAAAAGGCTGCTTTTTATTTCTTTCTAACCACTCATTTCTTTGAAATGAGGAATAGAAGTTCATATGGTATTTTATAGGTAGAAAGTTAAACTTGGTTTGTAAACTATTTTGTGATTAACAAAAAAAGTCGTTTTGATTTTGTTTGTAAATCGCCTTATCAAACTTAAAAAAACGTAAGCTTGACCGCGAGACATAATAGTCGCATATCCCTTTGATATACAGTTGCCAAGAGCGCTAGCGAAGCCGCGGGCAAAATCTAGTGTTCTATAATACAAGGATTCTCTTTCATCATTCCTCGAATCCATTCCATTCCTATGGATTCTCGTTGCCATGGAAGTCGGATAATACTTCTACTACAGAATCTAATCTCCGTGGTATTTTTTAAATGTCGTGGTGTCCCGGATTCTTAATACGCCCGCTTCTCAAGCATGTGGGTTCGGGTTCGAAACTTACCTATGGCAAAAATCAATGTGACTTTTTTCCGATTTATTTGTACTTTTTAAGATTATCTAGCCCGTTGATATCCATCCCCTAAATTTGGTCATACAAAAGTATTCTCTAAACATTAGAAATAAGGTCTTTTTTTTTTTTTTTTTTTTAAGGGGGGAAAATCATCGAATGACTGCTCCCGCCTGGGTGAGGCGGAAGGGAGTGTCAGACTCTTACTGACTAAAAACCACCCCGTTCCTTCTCCTGCACGTCGAGCCGGAGCCCCGGTTACCCGTTAGGTTCTCCGCGACTCCGAATCGGCATCGGCCCTATTGGGCCCCATCTGTGGTGGTCTGATGGCTCTTTGAGGCGCGCGCGGAACGCGACGCGCCGTACGCTCGGGTCTGTTTCTGGTCGGACGGGGAGCCACCCATGCTCGCCGTCCGCAGGCCCGCGCTTACGGTGGCCGGAGATCGTCTCGCGATCCCCGACGCCCGGTGTGTCTTTCGCGATGGTTCTATAATGTAATGTAATATTAGTGGAACGCGGTCACCGGTGATCGCTTGGTGATTTATGGGCTAGACAGCAGTGACAAACGTTGAAGGAAAACATCGCGAGGAAACCTGGGCTTATAATTTCTAATTATAAGTTTGTAATCGCCAACCCGCATTGAGCAAGCATGGTGATTAAAACTCAAACCTTCTCCGTGTGAGTGTGGGAGAAGAGGCTTTGCTCAGCAGTGGGCATTTATAGGCTGCTACTGATAATAATGTTTTTTTTTAATACTCATCTATACGTGGTATTTATCGAGGTGATTTAAAAAATATCTACGTCTTCTCTAAATATCTTACGTCCGAAATAATAACCGACTTCAATCAAAAGTCTCTATATAGATCTAAGTTCTAGAAAGAAATTCCATGTAACATAACATAGCATCACCCTTTTTTATCATTCATCACCAACTTCATCCCCTAAAGGAAGGTGCACATGACGGCACTTAATGCAGTGGCATTACATGCCATACAGTTAGTACAGTGGTACAATGTAACACCCACTTTTCACTCTTTATCTCATAAGTTCTCTGTAATAGGGGGTGAGCCTATTGCCATATCCCGGGCACAATTTCAGACTCAATGCTACTACTGAGATGTTTTTTTTTTAATCCAGTAATACTTTGTACGACCCGGTAATCGAACCTGCAGTCCTCTTGCCCGGCAACCGCACTTGAGACCACTTGGCCAACGAGGCAGTCCATATAACTGATGTCGAAAAAACATATTAATCCAAATATTTTGAAATGTGATTGTTAATTTTTCGACTATAAGTCGTCACATCCCATGTATCCATTACTAATCTCCAGACTTCAAGCTATGGCCACCGTTATCTCCAAGCTTGGCAGCTAAGTTCGAGATCGCAGTTTAAAAAGTTCAGGTTTATTAGAGAGTGATGCTACCTAGTAGATTGTTTTATTTGTGTGTTTTTATATTAATTTATTTTTCTTATTGAGCGGCGTTCCGCCGTCCATGAGTCACTGCAGGGTGCCATCTGAAAATCAGCGTTAGGCATGTACGCTCAACTTAATGCTGAGATGAAGGCCCTTTTGGCAAAAGGGCGCGTAATTTATATCTTGTTTTATTAATGTTTAATTTGTGTGTTATTATTGTATTATCAATATTTTATTATTATATTCTGTTGTTTCTTTGTTCTAATCTTTACTCTTTCTAGTTTATTATTGTGTTGTTATCTTCTATAAAAAATAAGTCGGGTTTTCCTTCCTGACGCTATACTCCAGAATGCACTAACCCATGTCCACGGTTTTGCATTCGTTGGAAACGTCTCATGAGGTTTATAGCAAAGAAAATTCAATTTTAATCACCAAATGAAATGTCACATATAATAAAACCATCTGGTGGTGAAATCCGGTTCGCCAGGTTTGCTAGTTATGTATGTAAGTACCTGTATTTATTTTTGTGTCTTTGTGCATGCCTACTGTCGAATAAAAGTTTTTCTTTCTTTCGAGTCTCAGTTAAATGTCTGGTCTGTAATAGATTCTGTAGCAATTACTTAGCTAATGAGCCGACCGCATAAAAGGTAATAAGCGCATAAAAATAACAATATTGTTTCAAAACATAGTTAAAGTAACTTGTTTGCATGTTTCCCCACACTTAGTTGAAGAACTTCGCGTAAATTGCGCGTTATCGCAGCGTAATCGCAACGTTATCGTGACGGTATCACACAGTTACCAAGTTAACCCACTCGATTTAATTTATCTATAATCTTAATTTATCTTTGTTATTATGTAATTGAATTCTTTTTCGTCCTAAACTTGTGAGAATGTAACATAACATAACTTCACGTCTTTTATTCCCAAAGGGATAGGCAGAGGTGCACATTACGGCACATAATGCCACTGTACAATGTAACACCCAGTTTTGACTATTTATTATTTACTAGCTTTTACCCGCGGCTTCGCTCGCGTCACAATAGGGTAAAAGTAGCCTATGTGACATATACCAATACACACAGC
Organism: Spodoptera picta; assembly: GCA_038387885.1. Lineage (NCBI taxonomy): Eukaryota > Metazoa > Arthropoda > Insecta > Lepidoptera > Noctuidae > Spodoptera > Spodoptera picta. The sequence goes on from JAZHFQ010000246.1 coordinate 1,459,961, forward strand.
GCCATCTATACCAATTCTTTTGTTTTCCCTCGGGAATATCAAAATTTTCCGGGATAAAAAGTACCCTATTATTTAATCCGGACTTCTTACTTTACGCCTGCAAAAATTCAAAGCAATCGGTTTAGTAGTTACGGCGTGAAAGCGGAACAAACAAACAAACTCACTTTCCCATTTATAATAGTATATATATATAGTAAGGATAAGTAAGGAAGTAAGGATAAAGATTTATTTCAATTAAATAGTATAACATATGTTACTGCCTAATGACTTCTCCCGCCTGGGTGAGGCAGGAGGGAGTGTCAGACTCATACTGACTAAAAACCACCCCGTACCTACTCCTGCCTTTCGAGCCGGAGCCCCGACAACCCGTTAAGTCCTGCATCCTCCGTAATTCTACGAGGGAAGTGGAAACTAACGTCTTTTTTCTTCTCCTCTTATAATATATTCTGAATTACTTAGTTGCAGGAACCAAGACAGCTATTCATGTCCCTGGGACGCGCCGGACTTCAGTGTTCCGGTGTTTTCGTGGTTGTATCTACTGTAATTCCTGGCTTACATGAGTTGCAATGGTTTTGGGAGGTTGTGGCGGGCTTGTCCCAAAAAAACAGGCGGCGGGCTAGTCCCGTCTTCCGCGGCTCCGTATCGGCATCAGCCCTATTGGTCCCCATCCGTGGTGGTCTGATACATATTATAGTCTAGATTAGCATAAATTTGAGGTAATTTTTGTCCCGAGAAAGCCGCTGCAAAAAGCTAGTCTTTTTGTATAGGACCATTGTAGGATTAAAGACGAGATATCTTTTTCTTTTAAGATTAATCGTTCGGAGCGATTGCAACTAATTAAAATGAAGTCGAGCTTAAATGTGATTTTAAATTAAACTTAAAATTTTATTCGTGGAGTCGAGATTTATTTGAATTCATGAGAGGAATAATTCAGTTGATATTTTTTATTAAAGTTTTGAGTGATGATATCATTCAGCTGCTTAAACAGCATAGTTTATTTAGTAGTACGAAGACGCACCAATGTTTTTAGAAACTGGATATCATTGCTCAGTTTGTGTAAAATATACATACATACAGACATAACTTCACGCCTGTCTCCTATGGGGTAGGCTGAGACTAGGGACCTCCAATTACTACAAAATATGTGCAAAATATATTTGGTGTTTTTTTTCGGTTTTCAAACATTTTCAGTAGGCGCACGAAGCTTAGAATTGTACTTACCCAATGTATAGCAATAGACTTGCTGTGTTTAACAATTCGGTGGTCATCTTGTAATGGAACTTAACTTGTGTTCCTAAAAGCCTCGGTTGAAATTTTATACAATTATTCTTAGATCGGCGATACTGATGAATGAATGAAACCTTGTCAGCGCCGGCGCTTATTGTTATGACGTTTATAACCTTAAATATAACTAGATAATAACTGTCTACGAAGGTACTTCCAATACAGCAGTCTTGCCTCTTTTGAAAAAAAAACGACAATCCTTCTACACTTAGATGAGACCACTAAAAACTTAACTATACAAATGACTGGTTATGATCACATATTCATATTCTTTGCGCACCTGTGTCGTATACTCAACTTGATAATATCAAGCTACACAAATCCCATTTATCATGGTCCCGCTTAGGGTGATCTTATTGTTCTTTCAAAGCTCAGTTTACACTGGTTATGCATAGCTTGATGTGTACCTACTGAGTATAAGTGTATGCATCATCTTCATGAGATAGATGGTCGAACATTTCCCGTCGGTCGGTGGCAAGCTCCGGTGTCATATTAATATTTGTTAGTAGTAGCTCTGCAGTCAGTAGGAGGATTTCACATGTTAAATGTTGTTAGAAAAAATATGTCATTTTTGTTTTTAGATTGGGGTAGACCTTAGAGGTGCACTAAATGTTTGGACGGTTGCGTTATAAAACTTTCGAGGCTCTGTATTTTGTCTACAATTCTGAACTTGGTGCTCTTACTAAAATTTGCTTCCAAATCATATTCTTTTTAAGCTTGGAATCCGGACCCAAGACCCTAAAACTTCTAGATCAAACATGCAGGTATTTGAAATAAGTTTAGTTTACGAAATAATACATGGGTCTTTTTGACGTTGAAAAAAGGGGGAAATAATGTCACTTTGAATTGATTGAAGCACCAAAATGTTAGTGGGTTAATTACGTGTGCATGTGTAATGGGTTACCACGTTACCAGACTTGAACAAATGACAGATGTCCTTCGTGTCAATGTGTATAATTATGTTCTGCGTATAAGTCTATAGTAGCCAGGTGCCACATATATAAGAGACTGTGTCTCTTTAGCTAAGCTTCACGTAATCGAAAAAGTTATGCAACCAATTTAATTTAAACGCGATTTCTACATTCTATCAAACCATATTTCAAGCAAAGATTCCAAATGCCACATCAACCCAAAGTTCCACTAACAGAATTATTTCAAAAATACGAAGTTATTGCTAGCAAAAACTATTTCTCTACCCTTGCCTTAAGTTGCTATAATAACTCAGGGTTGGCACGCTCTAACTCAATTTTTCTTTCAGCCCCATGTCAACTAAGATACATGACTGGAAGTATATCACACCGTACACTATTCGACATGAAAGTAAGTGTACTAAGAATAAATATTATGGAGCGATCACTGTTTTATGGGTCTATTAGGATTTGTTGTTGTTTTAAAAGTAGAATATTGGGTTTGTTCGTAATTTAAATGGGTGGATTTTTGTAAAAGAAGATAGGGTAAGTTCGCCTTTTTGCGTACATCGGATAGCCATGAATGTAAGGTACTGAAAACGTGTAAAATTAAACAGATATTATGTACTAACTTCTACAGTACAGTACAGTACTGTACAGTACAGTAGCAGCGCGACAGTCGCCGCGTCGCGGGTCGCGAAATGCTGCTCATGAATATGAGCCTCTAGTATGGCTTGAAACTAGTCGAGTTCATCGTCAATAGTTACGAGAGTAAGCTGAAAACATAATAATATATTTAGTATGTCTCACGAAAGTTATAATATAATTTCTACTAATATGGTGGTTTTTATACTTTCGGGAATTATTTAAAGGGCGATCCGTAACATAGTCTAGTGCTGGTGGATGGACGCGAAGAGGTGACGATTGGAAAATAAACGAGACAAAGTGTACTTATTATCTATAAACCTCAAAGAGCCGTCATACCACCACAGATGGGGCCCAATAGGGCTGATGCCGATACGGAGCCGCGGAGAACTAAACGGATTATCGGGGCTCAAAGTGCAGGAGTAGGAACGGGGTGGTTTTTAGTCAGTAAGAGTCTGACACTCCCTCCCGCCTCACCCAGGCAGGAGAAGCTATTCGATGATTTTCCACCCTAAAAAAAAAAAACGATCTATAAATCTATATTTACTAGGCAACAGGCTGTGTTCCGTACGATGTCCTTAACGCACGATTTATTGAACGTTTCAATGCAACACGCAGCTCTAATCAAATCTATTCTGTAGGTTCAGCATGATTGACGGACAGACATCCAAACAAATAAACTTTCATATTTATTATATTAGTGTGATCTCTATCACCGTAACTATAACTGCAATTTCATTGTGGGAATTTTGAAAGTAGGCAATCTAATTATAAGATGAGATATAGGCGATCAACGACCACTCTCGAGTCCAAAGCCAGATTAAAAATAATAAAGGCATCCCTTTATACAAGGATGAGTCCCGCTGAAAACACAGCATTCGTCTTGTTTTCCTATATTATGACAGCATAAAACATATTTATGTTGTTCCTCGTACATTCCAGTTCCCCCGGCGGTTCTACCCGGCGAATATTAATTCTCCTGTTTGTTTTGACATCGTGAACGTATTTTTCCTTTAAGAAAATTTTCATAATGTTTGATAGGAATATTAAGTAGGCTTTTCTTGTAAAGTGAACGAGGGTTATGTTTGCCGATTAATCGATGCGAGAAGCAGTGATGTCGAGTTTTAAAGTTTTGTGTTTATTGAACGTCATTTATGAAGTGGTGTGGGAATTTGTTGTTTATTACGTAACATGACATCACGCCTTTTATCCCGAAGGGATTGACAGACCTGCACATTACGGCACTTAATGCCACTGTACAATGTAACACCCACTTTTCACTATTTATGTTATGAGTCCCATGTAATAGGGGGTGAGCCTATTGTCATATACCGGGCACAGTTCATGACCCCGTACTATTACTGCGAATTTTTAAAAATCCCCGTAGTACTTTGCCCGACCCTGGAATCGAACCCGAAACCCGTTGTCAGGCAGTCACACTTGCGACGGACTTTGCCAAGGAGGCAGTCGTTGTTTATTCTTGTTTTTATTTAACGTGTAAAAGTTGATGGGTTGGTTTCAAAGAAGAATTAGGCAAAACGGTCTATTAAAGACGCGTGGGCAGTTCCAGGATTCTGATTTCTCTTTCTTTTTCTCTTTGACTGCATTTAAGTGTTGCATTGTTCTCACACAATTGAACCAACAAAACTATGTAACTAGAGAATTGTATTGTACACCCGATTGAAAAAGAGTAACCTATGGAGTTTCTTGCTCGTTCGTCTTCATAGAAATCTACACCTTGGAATGAGCAAATAACTTCACTTCGAAATTTTTGTTGTTGACGTTCGAAAGTATCTTCCTGGTCTAATTGAAATAAATGATTTTGACTTTGACTTTCACAGTTGACCAATCAAAACCAACTTAGCTGTGTGTCTGCAGTTGCTCCGGAGCTCTTCATCACAGGATATTCCGTCACCTTATCGCTGTGTGAGTATGTACCACAGCTTAATCATTTTGCTACAAGGGAGGGGCTGGAGCGATTTTTGCCGACTTAATATATCTTACTAAAAATGACATATCAAAGAAATTCTACGGGATTGCTCAACGTCCCATGCTATAATCTCCGAAGCGGTAGGAAGTTAAAGTAAAAAGAATATAATTATTAGTTTTATTAACTTCTCTTCCTTTGTAACTTCTCTAATGTTATGAGTGTCCATAAGAGGAACTCATCACTTATCATTAGATAATCTTGCTCGTTTAGTTCTCATAAAATTGAACAATATGTAAGTAACATGACTGACTGCCTCGTTGGCCGAGTGGTCGCAAGTGCGACTGCCGGGCAAGAGATCTCGGGTTCGATTCCCGGGTCGAAGAAAGTACTACTGGGTTTTAAAAAAAATCTCAGTAGCAGCACGGAGTCTGGAATTGTGCCCAGTATATGGCAACAGGCTCACCCCTATTACATTGAACTTCTAACATAAATAGTGAAAAGTGGGTGTTACATTGTACAGTGGCATTAAGTGCCGTAATGTGCACCTCTGCCTACCACTTTGGGGATAAAAGGGATGATGTTATGTTATATAATGTTGTACGTAACATTACATACTTAATGTAGGTCAAATACCATACCTCATTCACGCCATCAGCTCACATCTCGACACGCTTCGTTAAGACGCAGTATAAAATCTAATCCACCAACACACCTCCTGGGGCAATTTGACTCGAGAGGAACTTAATTCCGCACTAATTCCAAGTCAGTTTTGCTGAGAATTGAATCGAAATGTCTACGTGAGGAGTTGCAGACTCTAACGTTATGATTACAGAAGCTGGAGTGAGCATTGCCTACTAAGTGTGTTTGAAGTTCTAAACTTAAATGAATGTAGTAGGCACGTCTTATTTTGTAGACTTGTTGAAGTAGGTACAACGCTGTGATTTTTTTTTTTTTTTTTTTTAAGGGGGGAAAATCATCGAATGACTTCTCCCGCCTGGGTGAGGCGGGAGGGAGTGTCAGACTCTTACTGACTAAAAACCACCCCGTTCCTTCTCCTGCACGTCGAGCCGGAGCCCCGGTTACCCGTTAGGTTCTCCGCGACTCCGAATCGGCATCGGCCGTATTGGGCCCCATCTGTGGTGGTCTGATGGCTCTTTGAGGCGCGCGCGGAACGCGACGCGCCGTACGCTCGGGTCTGTTTCTGGTCGGACGGGGAGCCACCCATGCTCGCCGTCCGCAGGCCCGCGCTTACGGTGGCCGGAGATCGTCTCGCGATCCCCGACGCCCGGTGTGTCCTTCGCGATGGCTGGGTTGCGAGGAGGCAGCGCTTCGCTGCCTCACGCGTCCCGCCTCCTCCTTAGCTAGCATCACTGCTTCGCAAAAGGAGGAGACGGCATCCCAGTCCCCCTCGCTCCGCATCATGGCCTGCACTAGGCCCGGACGCGAGAGGTCGCCATCGCCGATCACTTCCCTGAGGACACGGCGGTGCTCAGCCCACGAAGGGCATTCTCCCACCGTGTGTTCCACCGTGTCCTCAGGGCGGTCCTCGCAGTGATGACACCCGGGCGTTTCCTCCCGCCCCATCAGACACAGGTACCTCCCGAAACTTCCATGTCCGGTGAGGACCTGCGTCAGGCGGTAGGTGAGGACGCCGTAGCGTCTCTCAAGCCACTCCTCAAAGAGGGGACTTACCGCTGCGATGGCAGCGAGCCCAGCCCTCGGTTGCGACAGTCGTTGCTGCCATTCCGCCATGAGATCGCGCCGGAGCTCATCCCGCCACGCACCTATTTGGCGCGGCAGCGGGGTTTCGCCCCGGCGACGTGCCTCCGCGCGCATGCCGTACACGCGCGCGAGCACCTTCGCCTCCAGATCCCACGGCGGTAATCCGGCAAGGAGGTTCGCCGACTCCCCAGAGATCGTGCGGTATCCGCGGATCATTCGGATCGCCATGACCCTCTGTGCCATGAGCAGCGTCCGAGCGGGACGCCGCAACAGGTTTGGCGCCCAAACAGGGGCGCCGTAGAGGGCCATGGACCGCACGACCCCGGCGTATAACCTCCGGCAGGAGGCGTTTGGCCCCCGAGGTTGGGGAGGATGCGTTTAAACGCAGCCCCCGTCCTCTCCAACTTTGGGGCCAAACGTCGGAAGTGTTCTATGAAGTTCCACCGACTGTCGAGGACGAGTCCTAGGTACTTCATCGTCGTCTCGACGTCGATGGTAACTCCTCCCGCCGTTATTTGGGACCCACCCGGAGGTGGCGCGTTCCCGCGGCCATGAAAACACATGGCCTCGGACTTGTGGAGCGCCACCTCGAGTCCCAACTGCCGGATTCTCTCAACGACTGTCGCAACCGCTGTCGCCATTAAGTCGGCCGCCGCCTGGTGTGACCTCCCGTGCGCTAGCACCAGCGTATCGTCGGCGTAGCATATTGTGCTAACGCCGTTCGGGAGGTCGGTGCGCAGCACCCAGTCATAGCCGATATTCCACAGGAGCGGCCCCAGAACCGAACCCTGTGGAACACCGCGTGACATCTCTCGCCGGTTCCACTCGCCCCGGTGACCGGGGTAGCTGACGGACCTGTCCGTCAGGTAAGCCTCGATTACACGACGGAGGTAGGTAGGCACCCGATGATATCGGAGTGCCTCCAAGATGCAGCTCCAGGGCAGGGAGTTGAAGGCGTTGGCGATGTCCAGAGACACCGCCACTACGACCTTACCCCTGGACACTGCAGTCCCCGTCGTGAGGTCTCTAACGCGCATGATGGCGTCCACCGTGGAGCGCCCTCTGCGGAAGCCGAACTGGCCGTCCGACAAGTCCGGCCCAATGTCCGTCAGGTGCGCGACGAGGCGGTTCGAAATGATTCTTTCGAAAACTTTCCCCACCTCGTCGAGCAACACTATGGGCCGGTACGCGGACGGAGAGTCCGCAGGGCGCCCCGTCTTCCGCACGAGGACCAGTTTTCCCGCTTTCCAGAGAAGCGGGAACTGGCCTCTCTCCAGACATGCGCTGTAGAGACCAATCAATCGAGGCCCGAGAGCCTCTGAGGCCAGGACCCATGCCTTGCCATGCAGGCCGTCGGGTCCTGGGGCGGTGTTCTTGGCGCCCATCCGGCGCACCGCCGCTCTCAATTCTGCCTCGGTCACCTCTGGGACGATGTCGTCGTCGTCGTCGCTGTAGCCCGCGTCGGGCACCGCAGGGGGCGGAGTCATATACGGAGGGGTGAACCCCCTCCACAGTCGAGGGAACAGGGTGCCAATCACCTCCTCCAAGACTTCTTGCCGGAGACTCTGGGTGAGCGGGGGAGCCCAAGCGCGGAGCTTGTCGCGTACCATCCGGTACGGGCGTCCCCACGGATCTCTGTCCAGAGTCCCCAGCATCTCTCGGCGGGCCTCCTCCTTGGCCCGCAATATCTCCACCTTGAGGAGGGCCTTGGCCGCCCTGTATCCCTCGTACAACTCCGCCTCTCTCGCCTCCGCATTAGGAGGACGGATGCGGCGCCTGCGGTGCCTAGTGTACTGGCGTCGCGCGGCAGTGCACGCCTTGCGTAGAGCTGCTAGCTCTTGCGACCACCAGTACACCTGGCGCTTTTGTTGCCTCGACCGGATCCGGGGCATCGCCACGTCACAGATCCTGGACATGGCGTCCTGGAGCCACTTGGCCTCATCGTCTATGTCGGCAGGCCTGACCGGTGGTATCACCCAGGCCTGCACGATGGCGGCTTCCAGGAGCAGCTCCCGGTCCAGCTGTTTCAGCGCCCAACGCGGGCCACATGGGGCCTGTCTGACCGGCGGGTCTGCGGACTCGGCGGAGACGTCGAACCGGATATACCGGTGGTCGGAGTACGTCTCCACCTCCTCCATGACACGCCAGTCAACAATACGCGGTGACAGAGCAGGGCTGGCGAACGAGATGTCCACCACCGACTCGCCCTGCATCCGCACGCACGTAGGGACAGAACCCCGGTTCAAGACGACTAGGCCTGCCTCAAGGGCCCAGTCTTCCACCATCCTACCCCGGACGTCGATGAACCGGGAACCCCAAGCCAAGTTCTTGGCATTGAAGTCCCCGAGGACGAGCACGGGGAGGGAACGGAACCCGACGACGACGGTGACCAACTCCCTCAAGGAGTTGTGGAACTCGGCGAGAGTTCGGTTCGGAGAGAAGTACACGCCCACCACAGCGAGCTCTCCGAACCGTGCTGCGACACAACCCCGGCCTCTTTGAGCAGCCTCAAGAGTCGGGGTACCGGCGGCGGCCGACGAGATGATGGTCACCGAGCCGTCCAGGTCCGCCACCCAGTGATCCCTGGGCGGGACAAAATACGGCTCGGAGACCACGGCGACGTTGATCGACCACTGCGCCATGCTCTGGAGCAGGAGATCCTGAGCAGCGGCGCAGTGGTTGATATTCGCCTGGAGGAGGCGGAATGGAGCCATTATTGGCAATCCATTCCGATCTCCTCAGAGGCGGCAGCGGCGACTGCGGTGGCAGTGGCGGCGGCGGCGGCGGAAACGGCAGGGACGGCGGAGGGCCTACCTTTGCCCTTGGGTTTTGCGGGAGGGGAGCAGCCTTTGCTCCCGACCCGGTGTTTGGCCGGCTTGCCAGCCGCCGCACATGCATTGCAGTGCAGCGGGGCAGAGCACGAGCCGGCCTTGTGACCGGGCCGACCGCAGCGGAAGCAACAGTCGCTGCGGTCCACCTCCGAGGTGCATTTGACACTCACGTGCTCCCCCACGTGACAGCGGTAGCACCTCAGAGGCCGGGCCTCGAGCAGCTTGACCTGCGCCGAGACCCATCCCACCAAGAGCCTTTTGCCCTCCTTTAATGTTTTGGCCGCTGTGACGGGGCAGCTCACCACCACCGTGCGCAGCCCCGAGTTGTCCGGGCGGATGGTGCCCACCCTGACCTGGTCAGCAGGGCACCCTCCTGTCCTGGCCACAGCGGCCACCACCTCACTCTCCGTGACGGAGTCGTCCAGGCCCAAAATCCTGACATCCAGGCATTTGGTGGGCCTGGACACGCGGGCCTCGTCCGCACCGAGGCACGCCCTAAGCCTTTCAGCCAGGGCGTCAGCCGATGGGCCGCTGGTCGCGCCGGGGACCTCGAGAAGACGGGCTCCGGTAGCGGTCACCTTGACCGCGAACCCGTCCGGGGCCCCGAACTCCGCAGGAGTCACCGCCCCCTTTAATTTGGCGAGGACGTCGCCGTAGGTAACGCCCCTATTGACCGCTTCCGGCTGTAGGGTGATGACCACAGCCGCGGTCTTAGGGGCGAGGAGCAAGGCAGCAGCGCGTTTCTCCCTGCGCTGCTGCTGCCGTCGCTGCCGCTGCGCCTTTTTGCGGCGCTTTCGGCCCTCCCTGGCGACTCTCCTCGCCTCGCCGGCGATTTGCCAACCGCCACCGTCCTCTACCCGCGGGGCGAGTTCCGCCGCCGCTATTGCAACTCCAGCTTGCCGGGCTGGAGTGCCCCTCCTCTTTTGCGCCTCGTGGGCGCTGGCGCCGTCGGCGCAGCTGGGGTCTGCGCCGGCGGGGGCACTGAGGGCCTCGCTGGAGGAGGCGCTCGAGCCTTTGCCGGCGGTTGGGGGCCGCGGCCAGTCTGACCAGAGGAGGTCGGAGGCTTGGCCGCAGCAGCCGCGTATGAGCCCGAGGTCGTGGGCGGGGAGGCCCGGCTCGATGCGAGCGGGGGCGCAAAAGCCTACCCTCCAGCACGTCAAAACGTCGCTGGAAGGCAGCCATCTCCGCCCGCAGCAGTCCGACTACGTCGGCCTCCGCCGGGGGCTGGGCGCGGCTGCTGCGAGCAGCAGCGAGCTCGGCCCTGGCCGTCCGCAGCTCGGCCTCCAGAGCCGCATTAGAGGCCGCCAAGCGCGCTAGCTCCCGCCGCATCTCGGCCAGCTCGGAGCGCACCTTTTCTGCAGTGGGCACCGCACACTGCTCCAAGGCCGCCTCCGTTATGGTGGCCACCGCCGCCCTGAGGAGGGAGAGTCTAGCTGACTGGGATTTCCCCATTGCCACCTTTTGGAGCTCCTCAGTGATGGCCTGTTGGAGGCCCCCGGAGCCGCTCTCGCTCTCAGAGCCACGCTCGCCCTCCGACGCCTCCACGCCGGACATCTCTGATGCAGAGGGCTCCGAGCAGGCAGCGCTCGAAAGGGCCCTACCCTCCGCAGCTAATTGCCCAGCTGGCTCCGCGCAGGCAGCGGTTCCCGCTTTCCGGCGGCCTCTGCCCTTGCCGCCCCTACCCCGCGCCGCCGTGGGGACTTTAGGGGAGGCGCCTCCTGAGCGCCGGAGGACGGGGACAAAATGTCCTCCTCCAGCCTGGGGCGTTTAAACGTCCCCGTCGTACGGCGGCGTGAGCCCTTCGAGATCACGCTCAGCCGTTCCGCCAGAGATGTGTCGGACTCAGAGTCCGACCTCATCCGAATTGGATCCCGTGTGTGCGACTCGCTGGACAACTCCAGCTCCTCAACACGGGTCCCGGAGCCACTTGGACTCCCCTCTACCGCCTCTGCAGGTGAGCCGAGCTCACCCGCACTCTCCTCCTCCGTCAGATGTGGTTTGTGTGTGTTTTTAAATTTCTCCATACAAATCCCACGAGTATGGGGGAAATAATCGGTCCACCCAGGCAGTGCCCCCTGTACCTGGGTAAGTGAAAATTTGTTTCCCAACTAGAGGTTCCACTGGTCCCCTAGCTGGGGGTGCGCTCGCGACTGACACTACTCCTCAGCCATGCATACTCTCGCCGCGCACCAGAACTTAGTATTGGAGGAATTTTTTATAGAGGTTATCTTCCTCGCGGTCCGGGCGACCAAGCCAAGACCCTCGTCCCGTTCAGAGTCACAAAACGTGACCGTGACCTCCTTACGGATTACGATATCGACGGCTGCAATCGGGGACAGCTTGTGTCCCGATGCTGCTCGCTGGCAGGGTGAGTGCACAACGAGCACCGCCCTTGCCTCTCCGCCACGCTCTCTGCTAAGTTCAGAGAGACAGGCGGAGAAACGCCCCACGGAAGCGCGGGCCATGAGCACACAGCCCGCCGCCTCCAGAACCCTATCGGGTTCGCCCGCCCAGTCCAGAAGTCTGCTGCGGGCGACAGTCACTCCAACCCTATCACCCCCGCTAGGGAGACTGTCGCCCGCACCCAGGGTGCACCACGGGGAGGTCTTCTGGCACCGCACCCCACAACGCTGTGATACAGTGATGGTATTGGTCTATTTGTTTGAAGGATTGTGTTCGTTATTGGGTGATGAATTAATATATTGTCTGTGCTGTCGTCGCTATATGCGTCATAACTCAGCATAAGCTAATTATGGTACACAAAACACCGCTAATTAGTTAGCAGCGCCACACTTCGACACTACTATCTTTTACACAGTGAACATGTGTGGGTAATTTCATATTACTGTGTATAAAAATATTCGTCCACCACATTGACATTGGTGTTTTCATTCTTGTGTCGGTATACGTATTTTTATAATTTAATTCACGGGTAAGGTTAAAACTATTTCCAATCATTGATATGAACCGACATTTTGACGGGTATTAACGTAGTGTTTGTGGTCGACTGGTTAATGAGCACGCTTTTATCGTCTTTCAAGGATCAATGATGATGTGAGTTCTATTCCAGCTAAAAGATTCTTTTCTTATATTTTTTTTGTTTTTTTAAATATTAAATCAGGCTATAAAAGAAGCAGATAAGTCGGTAAATAAAACAATACTATCTTTTATTACAATTAATTTATTTATTATACAAATAAGTGGTTTTATATTCAATATTTATAATAATTAATTATCATACCACAGTTAAGTTCTTAAAGTTCTTTAAATAATAATTAATCAATATGCCAATAAACCTTATAGTCGAATTGGGAAATATCATTCGATAAAGTATATACTTTTAAAATTAACATAAACAGATTTAGAAAAATAGGATAGAAAAAAATGAAAAGATTAAAACATTGTTTCAAATTTTAAATATTTCATGAATTAATTCTTGAAACTACTTGTATGCTGTAACTACTTGAATGCTGGAATCGATCCGGCGGCACTTTACTGGAGGTGATAACCATTACGCCAAACGCGCTGTGAATGAGATCATCGAAATATTGTATACCATTCAGTAACATAAAAATACGATGAGAAAACACTATATTTATATGGGTATTGTATAGCTCGATTGCTCATTATTTGATTTCGATTTATTCAAAGTTTGTTATAAGTTATTTTTATCTTTACCCTCGTTTTTATTTAAACTTATTTACTAAATAATTATGTATACCGACACAAAAATGATATTTAAATACCAAGATGTGTGTGATAGACGAATGTTTCTATACATATCTATTAATATGAAATTACCCACACATGTATATTGTGTAGTCATACTAGTGTCGATGTGTAGCGCTGCGAACTAATTAAGGGTGTTTTGTGTACGTTTGTGGCGAAAAATGTCACAAATCAACGGATGACGTCACAAGAATCCTACATCGCACATGCAAAGTTTACAAGCGAATAAACATGGATAGAAAACCCAACAAACAACTGTTGGGCAGAAAGCCCGCCAGGCACGATCTCCTCGCCTGGTCGGAGGATCCTCCTTTTCCGATCTTAGCAGGGCCAGATTTAGGGGGGGGGGCAACCGGGGCGAAAGCCCCGGGGCCTCCACAAGCAGTGGGCCTCTCCACAATAGAGACTTCGGAAAAAAAATCTTTCAAATTTCAACTAGTAAACCTAGTAAACATCTTTTCCTTTGATATTTTTTTTTCGCTTTTACCTTTACCTACAGCCTAAAGTACTTTATACATACATGATTATTTGATTATATTAATTTTAAACATTAACAGAAACAGAAATCATTGATCTATATTTGTTCACTCCAATCAGGCAATCAGTGAAATATCAAAATCTAAAATGGCTCTGATAAGCACTTCCAATTTACTACCCATCTTGAGGGAGTACCCCAATGCATGCTGCAGCAGAGGCATTGGTGAAAGTGTATACGGATGATTTAGAGCCTAGTCTTGGTAATGAGTTGGTTCAATTTGTGACTTTGATTGATTCATACAAAAAGGACTATGGAAAAGATCAATCGCCGGAACTATTTTACTACCGAATTCTCGAAGATCAAAATTTCAGAGCTACATTCCCAAACCTCGAAATTGCATTGAGAATGTATTTGGTTTTGATGGTATCAAATTGCACTGGAGAGCGCTCATTTTCAAAAATGAAAATTATAAAAAATAGGCTTCGAACCATGATGGGACAAAACCGACTATCAAAGCTTTCTCTCCTGAGCATTGAAAGCGATTTACTCCGAGAACTAGATTTCAGCGAACTCATCAACGATTTTTCGGCAAAAAAAGCTCGAAAGGTTCCGTTCTTTAACACTAAAATTTAATTTCAAATAATTCTTGTTCCCGATTATATTTATATGTGTTTGTTAAATACTAAGAGAATCGACTTGGTTTCACAATAAATTATTTAGTGAAAAACTCGACTGAAAAAAATTGTTTATTTTATTTGGAAAATAATTTGGGGCAAGGGGGCCTCCACTCCTTTGTTGCCCCGAGGCCTCTGGACCCCTAAATCCGGCCCTGGATCTTAGGGAACTAATACTCTCTGTTTCCTAAACGTTATTGAAGTAAAAAAAAAATGGATGACTGGTGTTAGTGTTATTTTTGTTAGTTCTTTATTTTTTTTAATAATGTCACTGCCATACAAGTTGAACTTATAACTAAACACTATTATTTCACTCCATTGTCGCACTGTCTGTGCTACTACTGGAAATCCGAAAATAATAATAATACTATTCCCGAAATCATCATTCTGCTTGCGAATTCAAGCTTGGCAGTTGTTACCATCTCTATCAATTAACCAATCAACAAAGGATGTTATGTCTAAATTATTAATACGTGACGCCAAAACTTTCATCTTGTTTGTAATATTTAAATTAATATGGTCGGTTTTCGACTACTGGACGACCTGTAGTTTTACTACTAAAATCTAATTTAATCTGTAAGATTACTCACTGAACAAAGGAGAGAGTAAGTATCAGTATTATTATTCTAGCAAAACAATTCTATATAAACTAACACTACACATAAAAAATATTTATATACTAAAAACTTTAATAAAATACGTACCATGTCTCACGATAGACATTACGATTAATTCCACGTCAAGTCCTCGTAGCTCCAGCCTACCGTTACATCTAAGTCAGGACCTGGAATACTAAACACAAGCACTAATTACTCTGCCTATGACATCAGCCACAAAAAGGCTCGGTAATTAGGAACTGGCAACATGTTTTAGGGTTCCATATAGCAATGTTATAAAGGGTTTTAAAATATGAAGAAGTAGTACAGAATTTAATAGCCGTAGTATCTAACATAGCCGTTTATAAAAAAATAATGTATGTACAAGCTGACTTGATAAAAGTTTTTTAAAATTCACAGTATAAAATATATTGTAATAGGCTATTACATCTCCTATTACATAGGACTCATAAAATAAATAGTGAAAAGTGGGTGTTACATTGAAGTGGCATTAAGTGGCGTAATGTGCTGCAGCTCTGTCTACCACTTCGAGGATAAATGATGAATTAAATCCACAGAACACAGTTTGATATTATGCACTCGTTTAGCAAGATTTGAAATTAAACACTAGACTACCCGTCTAGTGTTTAATTTCAATAATTTCATTTTATTATTCTTAACGAGAATTTTTTTTATGGGACAAGTCCGCTACAATCTCCCAAAACCGCTGCAACTCCTGTAAGCCAGGATCCACAATAGATACAACCATGAAAACACCGGAACACTGAAATCTGGCGCGTCCCAGGGACATGAGTAACTGTCTTGGTTCCCACAACGAAGTGAATCAGAAGATATTATAAGAGGAGAAGAAGAAAAAACTATAGTTTCCAATTCCCTCGGTGAATTACTGCAGGAGGCAGAATGAATTGAGCCTAAAGGCAGAAAGAACCGAACCGACAAGCAAACATGAAAAGATTGATGACTGTTGATGAAGCGAAAGAGGTACGTATAGGAATCGGTGTAATTGGCGTTACATAGTCTGTGCCTACCCCCATGGGAGACAGGCGTGAAGTTATGTATGTATGTATTCCTTGCTAGAATCGAACCCGGGACACGTTACGTAGCAGCCATATGTACAGCCACAGCGCTATGCAACTATGCATGTCATATAAGTGACAAAACTGTGTGGCGGTGGCCTTGAAGACATACTGATTATACCATCCAGGAAACGCAGATCTGATAAAGAATTTCACTCGTTAGCAGTTAAAAAAAATGTAATATGACATACGGAACGTTTATACCACATGTCCAACTCAACGAGTCCGAGTGAGACCAGTTTTTTTCCCTAATGTCCCGGCTTTAATGGGCACCGCTATATGTTAGCAAAAGTTTCTCTTTTTTAATCACCTGCTGAGGAATTTACGAATATTTTATTTTTTATTATTGTTTTCTGTTGTGGAACCAGGGGTTTGGGAGAAAAATCACTGTTTGGACTAATTCGTTTGGGTTTTGGACATTAATTGGCGTTATGGGTCTAGTTGCGACCGATTGTATATTACATAACATTACGCTTTTTATCCCCGAAGGCATAGGCAGAGGTGCACATTACGGCACTTTGTTTACACCCACTTTTAATTATTTATGTTATGAGTCCTATGTAATAGGGGGTGAGCATAGGCTCACCCCCTATTACGGAATCTGGGATTGCGACAATAGTGTTGCAATCCCAGATTCCGTGCGACTTTTGAGAATTTGTTAAAAAACCCAGTAATACTTTGCCCGACCCGGAAATTGAAGCCGAGACCGAGTCCAGCAGTCGCATTTGCGAGCACTCGGCCAACGAGGCAGTCGATTTGAAGGTAGGTTATAAATAAGAGATTTCTGTTTTAGAACATGGTATCCCTCTTACTCGCAACCGGAATCGACTTTCATTTTTGTCTAAAGGTTTAAAATTAAGGGTGCAGCTTAAGATTAAGTCCCAAGAAGGTAGACATATTATGTCAGCTTAATCCGATTAATATTTTGATCCTCAAAAATGAGGTCGAGTATTATTGCGCTTTCGTATTTTAAAACTCTTTCTATAATGCATGAACGAAACATAACCCTAAAAAAAATATTTTCCATATCAATAGAACTGTTTACCCTAGAAAGTTAAGAAGCGTAATGATACATCAGACGGCTTGCGGCTCGCTGCAGCGTTCCTATTTAGATAGCGTCATTCAAACGTTCGCCTCACGGAAGATTTACGAAACATCTACAAAGAAACGTTGAAATGTATTTGTTATGGTTTATTTTTGTTGTTATTTTACTACAAAAGCCATCTTGTTTACGGTTAACCTCGTTGTTATTCCTCGAAGGAGTACGTAGAGGTGTATATAAAATATTTAAAATATTTTTCAGTACAGCCATAGTTATTGTTTCGTGAATTTTGGACAGAAACTGTGTTATAGGCCATGCTGTATAGTATAGGCACATATAGTAGATTTTCAGTATGTTTTCTGTCTTAAAAACTTTGTCCTAATAATAACAAATATAACACAAAATGAATTAGTGAAATCGGTCCAGCCGTACCTACAAACGTGATGCCGTGACCAAGGGAAAAAGGGATTCATTTTTACATATTTGTGTATAGATCTATCATCTTTATGGATAGGCAAACACACATATACCTATTCATACTCCTTTTGACCTCGCGAACTAAGACGTAGTTAATACCCAGTATATCTAATATCCCTAGATAAATAAAAATGTGCTTAACATTAATCAATCGTGGTGTAAGCTGCTCTAAGTCCCAGCACTACCAGAGAAGCCGTATTTATTGAGACACGGATATTAAATTGTCTGCAAAGAGGAATGTTTTCATCGGATTATGTTGGATATAGTGTAAGATACGATCCGTTCGCCACATATTTTGTTTTGTCAGTTTTAAGTTCTATAGTAGATAAGTTTAGTTCAAAATCGAAGTTATGTTGGACTTTTGATTTTGAAAATTCTGGGTTTAAAATGGAATTTTAGACTGACTAGTATGAAACTATAAGGTTGGTATTTATTACGTAGATTGCTTAAAATATAAGTACCTTTTTATACTTGATAGGTCGACGTTTGGCCAACATCTCGCCTGGTGGTAAGCGATAATGTGACATAATATGAGCATTGAGCATATCACAATTTTATTTATCATCACCAACAAGTAACAACCTACAAAAAAACCTTTTTATGCCTATTACCCCCTTCCCCAATATCCGCAATTCCTGAATCCTCACAATCCTCAAATTCCTAATCCCCAAAAGTAATGCCAGTAACGCACTTGTAACACCTCTTATATTCCAGGTATCCATGGGCGGCGCAGAATGCATATCATCAGGTGATCCGTCTGCTCATTTACAGCATGTCTCACAAAAAAAACTGGAGAAACAGTTCAGATGAAACAGAATTAAAAAAAGACAGATACAAAATTTCATTCCATACGGTTGTAAAGCTAGACTGTATTTACAAGGCTTACTTCACATACCAGGGCGTAGCTTGTATTTTACTTATGGCTATACGCCGGCGTCTCAGACTGACTTTTTGTGATACGCCATTCACACGTCTGCTCCGCTTACCGGTGCAACATTGCATGTAGTGGCTATGGGAACAACGTTTACCTTAGTCATTGCGCGTTTTTATGGGATTTTCACCTTTATGTCTATAAGAGAAAAGTCTAATTTATATAAATGCTTATTCAATGATAAGTGATATTTTTTTTTAATCTGATAATGACAGTGATCATAACATAACATCTAGCCTTTTATCTCCGAAGGGCTAGGCAAGGGTGGATTACGGCACTTAGTACAGTGATCAAAGGTTTCTAAGTCATGGAAATCTTCGATTCGTTGTTGACTTCTAATGAAAAACCTGAATATTAGCTTGCAAATAGGTACAACTTGGATCAGTCAAAGTCTGCCTCTGTTTGTCTAATCATTCTGTACAAACTGCTGCTAAAACCAGGCTGACTTGTATTAAAACCATGAAACATTAGAACAATTTGGTCAAAGCTTAACACATCTTCCATAATAACGATTTTTCCATAACACTGTAAGGGAATCCACAAGAAAAAAAAGATAACTTCATCACAAACACTTATAATAGAAGGATAACAGTTCCAGTAAGTCTATAGTACAAATATAGCAGTAACATGATAAGCACAAACGCTAGTCCACAAACCAAGTAAATGAGAATTATCATATTATTTTCCATTATTAAGAACATATCCATGGACTTTATATTAAGGTCTAAGAACATATTAACATACATTATCCTTCAATATTTTCGCTTAAAAATGAAATTCACATGTTCGTGACATTTGCAAGAATGACATATTTCTAATTTTGACATTTGATGTGACAATTTTAGGTGTGCAGGTAAACAAAATTGGAACTAACGTGTTTTGTTTGCTATTTGACAATAAAATGACAGTTCTGCATAAATACTAGCAACACTTTCAATTGTAATGTTAAGATTGTGTAATTTTAGGGCTATGGTACATAGTATTAGTCACGTATTAGTAGAGATTTCAAAGAATGTGTTAATGTCGCGAGAAAAAGGTCGAGTATTTTACATAGACCTACCTTTTTGATTGATTTTTGTCTACACGATCGGTGCAACGGTCGAGTAAACGGATGCTTCGCATCATGTCGTGGGGCTTGATCAGGCTCGGAACTTCTTTTTGTGTAAGATAGAAATTGTTGTTTCGGGTTTGAGTTCATAAACGAAATCAGTTGTAATAAACACCCAAATAGGCAAGTAACAGTAATATATAATCATTATATAAATCGAATTCTAACATATATAATACAAATTAGTTTGAACCATAGTAATTGTAGTTTGAACCATACTATTACCATCCACCTACATATCATATTATTTATTTATTTATTATTTATTAAAACTTTATTGCACATATAGTGAAATTGGCGGACTTAATGCCGTAGGCATTTTCTGACAGTCGACCATTGGGTGGTGCAGAATGTTAAAGCGGTAGGTGCAAAATTGTAAAAAGAAAGTATGAAGTAGATAACGAAGTTAAGGTAATAAAATATTAAAGAGGGAAGACATGATTGTTATAGTCGATAATACATAACTAAGGGTATAGGGTCTTAAAATGAATTATATAATAAATATAATTCATAATATTATCATAATATTATCATAATAATTCATAATATTATCAATCAAAAATCAAAAATAAAAACATGTTAAACCAGGAAATTACTTAACTGCAACAGTAAAATAGACACAACTACACCACTATAATAATGTAACCAAAACACACTCACATAGATACGCGACCGTACCAATTTGCAAGGAACACATTATATACATTTTTGTACGAAGGTATGGAGCCCTCGAAATATCATCTACCTTCATAATGGAACCACCTGAAAAAGGTCGAATGCCATACTATTACTGTACTCCTGATATAGAGTAAGAAGTTTATAGAGAAGTTTTTTTTGAGTCATTGTTTTAGGGAGTCTAGGGTCTTAGGATTCAATCCTCTTTGGGGCCACGGGTGCGTAGACTGGGGACTGTAGGTGCCCACCCTGTAGTCTCAGGAAAGACGGTGGCATAGTGGTCACGTGCCGCTGTATATAGCAAGGCTTAAATAAGACACCCCTAGGGATGTGTCGTAACAGGCGTTGCACCCGGTGCTTCCATTCAGGTGTTGAGGTTGACCACTGGAGTGGTTTTAGTTGGGTAAAAATACCATCCCACTTAATCTTATGACCTCAAAAAGTTATGCGCTATACTTTTGTAGGTTTCCCCCGTAATAAAAAAAAGGATTCGATCCCCATAATGTAAAGTCACGTGTAAATTGTTGGATATTCGTATTTCTGTAAACTGCTTCATAGCAAATTAAAAGACTGAACGGGTTGCCAGGGCTTTGGATGGAAGAGCAGAAGTAGGAACGGAGTAGTTTTTAGTCAATAAGAGTCTGACACGCCCTCTTGCTTCTCCCAAGGTAACGGTAATCACAAAAACATTTGCAAAATTGACATCAAACTTACACAAGAGGTTATCATTTTCAAAATTCTCAGATAGTTCGATATCGATCATTCGATATCGATTCGATTCTCATGCTTTATTGTTTTAATATAAGCTTATTCCTTATAAATCTCACAAAACCTTCGAATAAAGTACCTTCTGTAAGCAAAAGTTATATAAAAAGATATTACAAAAGACGAACTTAGCCCATTGACATCTCATAATTATACGACATAAAACCTTCTGTATACGTTCGTAAGTCTTCCTACCTACTGTGACCAAAGAACAACTATAAGGAGGTCTAATGTTATAGAGGTTCGTTTGTACAAAACGTGTCTATTATAACTACGGAACACAACCTTCTGGGAATCACGAGTCCCCTTTTAATTTGAAAGAGAAATCGAAACCTGTATGTGCTTGTTCACTCTATCTTACATCACCTTTGTATCAAAGAGGTAAGGTTGGTTTTCGGGTGATGGTTGCTTTTGTAGGTTTGCGGATAAGTTTGTTTAAGGTCACTCAATGGGAATACGTGATATAATTCGCGTTTTACATGGAAATTTCGTTAGAGACTTGTTATGTTTAGGTTTTTGGTTTATTAATGTTTTTTTGGTAATTGTTTTTATTAATGGGTAGATTTACTTTGGCTTAAGAGTGTAGTTAATGTTTTAGTATTAAAAAGTAGCATTACAATACTGTCACGTCATGAATACCTGCAGGGATTGGTAGAGATGTGTACTATCTAATAGGCTGTAACATCCACTCATAAGTTCAGGACAAAAATAATATTCTATCTACATTTAGTACACTTCCGAGACTGTCGACCCACGAACCAGTCCATAACAAATAAATAACATTAAACCACAAAAAAATTCAACAACAAAATCTATTTTCCAAGCAAATAATCTTAAATAACGAATAAAAACACATAATTTTTCTTCGAGAACCTTCCATTTTCTTTTAGCTATTTTATGAAAAAAGTAAAGCATCAATACCATAATTACTTTCGCTACAGCCGAATGATTGATTGAGGGGTCCGACGGGCTCAACTAAATGAGCCCTGGAGACCCCTGTAGGCCCCTGTAGACCCTGTAATTACTAATCACCTGTTCTTACCTAATACTTGTGACTTTTCTGGTACATTGCCTTAATTTGCCAAATTATGCGTACTTTTAATGGCGATGTTCCTTTTGAATAGGAAGGTTTATTGTAGACTAGCTTCTGCCAACAGCTTCGCCCTCGTTTTTATGGAATAAAATATAACCTATGTGTTATTCTAGATTAAGATCTACTTCTGTTTCAAATTTCATTCCGATCCCTTCAGCGGTTTTGACGCGAAGAAGTAATAAACAAATAGACATTTAAAGTTTCGCTTTTATAATATTATTAGGACTAACTTTTGTTGCTGACGTCTCCTGAATTCATGGAATAAAGTTATCTATCCATGACATTCCATGTACATAATTCTATAATTTATCTCTATGAAATATATCATTAGGATCTGTCCAATAGTTTTTGTATTAAAAAACAAAAATACATACTCCGTACACGCGTACAATCTCAAAAATTAGTTCAGATTGGGGCAAGTCCAGAATTTGTCGAATGCCATGATATTAGGTACAATAATAAAATATTCGAAAAAAGAAAGAAAGGTAAACATTTATTTGACAGTAGACAAGCACACAAATACAAAAATAATACAAAATTTAAAAAGAAAAGAAAAACAAGTGCTACTAATATTTCAAACACTAGGATAAGAAAATAGAAATTCTAATACAGATAGACCACACAAATTTAATCCCCAGAAGGTCACTACTAAGTCTTTATCAGCTTAAGTAAAGTTCTAAAACAATAGTTGAACGGAGTTCCTAGAAGTAGGGAGACCTTTTAAAGTAATATCAAGTTAAACTAAATAAATAAAATGAATGTTACAAAAATTCCTCCTGAGACTTAGTGGCTACTTGCGATACATAAGTTTATTTACTATGTACTTACTTATCTTGGGTAAGTAAGTTCGTACATTTGTTTTGTGGTTCTGTATAGTTGTTGACTTCGCAGGTCCTTATCAAACAGTTTTATTTAGTTTACTCCGATTGTTTCGGTTGACTTGACGGCACGGGTGCGGTGGGCAACCGGCTACCGCGCAACATATCGCGGCTTCGATTCCAGCACGGAACAACTCTTTGTGTGATCCACAGATTGTATGAGAGTCCGGGTTCGAAACCTACCAACGGCAATTACCATTGTGACTGTTTCCGAGTTATATTATTATGTACCTTCTAAGATTATCTAGACACAAACGGTGAAGGACAACATCGTGAGGACACCTGGACTTATAATTACTAATTATGACTTTGTAATCGCTTTGAGCAAGCGTGGTGATTGATGCTCAAACCTTTTCCGTGCAAGAAGACGCTTTGCTCAGCAGTGGGCATTTATAGTTGATGATGATGATGATGATGACACATTTAGAATACCAGAGGCCTACTATGAGTTTGTTTTGCGTTCAAAGTAATAGGAACGAGACCGCGTTCGGTGCTCTAATTGGTTAGTTCATTGGAGCCGGCGAATCAGAGTGCCAAATGCGGTCTCGTTTCGATTACTTTAATTAAGGCATAAGCCAGTAAACGAGCAGGCGTATCACCTGATGTTAAGCAATCGGCTTCGCCCATGGACACCTGGAACACCAGAGGCGTTACAAGTGCGTTACGTTTTGGGGATTAGGAGTTTAAGGATTGTTGGGGATTCAGGGGTTGGGGAGATTGGGGAAGGGGAGGGTAATAGGGCCTTCGGTAACCTCACTCACACGACGAAACACAACACAAGCGTTGCTTCACGTCGGTTTTCTGTGAGGCCGTGGTATCACTCCGGTCGAGCCGGCCCATTTGCGCCGAAGCATGGCTCTCTCACACTTAGAATGCAAAACAAACTCATACTGAGGCATCAGTATGCCTTTATATGTTAAACTTTACGACATTATTTACAAAGGTTCCACAAGCAGAACCCTAAAAAGTTGCCTCATGAAAATAATATAGGGGCTCTGTCGTTGCTACGTCTCCAACTAAGTCGAAGAAATAGTTCATGCCTTGCAGGATTTTCTACTGCATTCATACATGGATTGTGTCATGTATGACTTCTTGTTCTATTTCTTTTATGATATGAGTAACGATTACTCGTTGCTTCACCCGCAATGTTCAAAGAAGGTCGTACTTTGTATTACTGGTACTCTTCGGCCTTTTTTAACAATTTTCATACACAAATTAATTTAAATATAGAAAGACAAACAAATACATTTTGCAATTAAAACACTACCTAAATTTTGGGTATTCGGTTGGGAAAACACAAAATACCGGCCCATTCTTGACTCCGTACTATACTTAACTGAGAACTTCCAAAAGCAAATCCATATAGTATTTCGTTCGATTTGGGAATCAAGTCCGGAACTTCTTGGTCAGATTCCGTGTAACCAATAGAACATTTTTGAAAAACCTAAAAATGCTTGATGATCTTTTAAACATGTAATAAAACCGTAGAAAAGTCAAAATTGTGCACTGAATATTTTTTTTTAAGAATACTTGGGGCGTGATCTGCAGTCGATATCGAAACCAAAAATATGATTTTTGGAATTATTGTCTGTTTGTCTGTATGTATGTCAGGAATGATCTTAAAAAGTACTGCATGAATTTACTTCTTTTGCATGAATATTACTAACAGGTCGGATCAACATATAGGCTACATATTATCACGCTATCATCTACGGGACTGAATCAATTCTGACAACATTCATTACCGTAGAATATCCCTTGATAAAAACTAATTAAAAAGCCTAAATTCTGCCAGAAGTAAAAATGATTTGCAAATAAATAAATGATTTGAAGTAATTATTCTACGCGGACGAAGTCGCGGGCAACCGCTAGTTAAATCTATAACTGTTGACAAGTGCACCTCTGCCTACCCCGTAGATTCCAAAGCATAACGTTACGCCTGCTACATACAAAGTTATTTGGAATGAAAAACACGACATCTGTTGTAAACGGTCAGGTGGACGATTAACGAAACATTAGGAGGATTGCAAAACATTGTGGTGTCTTTGCAATTAGGACGTTATGTACATTAGAGCGTGAATTAATTATACATTTTTGTGCGGTCTATGGATCACGTGATGGTAAGTGATTAATGCCACATGGATATTCGCGGTTCAAAATTTAGACTGCACGGTCGGTGCGGTAGCTGGGCAACCGGTCGCCGTGCAACGTGTTGCGGGTTTGAATCCTTACACAGGAAAATCAAGGCTAGACGCTGGCCCTGGAGAAGTTTTCGCCGTACCGCGCCTATTGTGGCCCTATCAGCCCAGACATGGGCTCGCTGCCATCGCAGCGGTAAGTCCCCTCTTTGAGGAGTGGCTTGAGAGACGCTACGGCGTCCTCACCTACCGCCTGACGCAGGTCCTCACCGGACATGGAAGTTTCGGGAGGTACCTGTGTCTGATGGGGCGGGAGGAAACGCCCGGGTGTCATCACTGCGAGGACCGCCCTGAGGACACGGTGGAACACACGGTGGGAGAATGCCCTTCGTGGGCTGAGCACCGCCGTGTCCTCAGGGAGGTGATCGGCGATGGCGACCTCTCGCGTCCGGGCCTAGTGCAGGCCATGATGCGGAGCGAGGGGGACTGGGATGCCGTCTCCTCCTTTTGCGAAGCAGTCATGCTAGCTAAGGAGGAGGCGGGACGCGTGAGGCAGCGAAGCGCTGCCTCCTCGCAACCCAGCCGTCGCGAAGGACACACCGGGCGTCGGGGATCGCGAGACGATCTCCGGCCACCGTAAGCGCGGGCCTGCGGACGGCGAGCATGGGTGGCTCCCCGTCCGACCAGAAACAGACCCGAGCGTACGGCGCGTCGCGTTCCGCGCGCGCCTCAAAGAGCCATCAGACCACCACAGATGGGGCCCAATAGGGCCGATGCCGATTCGGAGTCGCGGAGAACCTAACGGGTAACCGGGGCTCCGGCTCGACGTGCAGGAGAAGGAACGGGGTGGTTTTTAGTCAGTAAGAGTCTGACACTCCCTCCCGCCTCACCCAGGCGGGAGAAGTCATTCGATGATTTTCCCCCCTTAAAAAAAAAAAAAAAAAAAAAAAAAAAATCAGCCCAGACAGGTGCCCCTTAGCACACGCATCCCAGGTAGGTTGCTCCGTATATGATCCTGAGCGTAAGAAAAGTGAGTCTCCAGGTGGGTTTGGATCGCGCACGGAACAACTCTTTGTGTAATCTACAAATTGTTGTTTCAGGTCTAAGTGTCATGTGTGCGACACAGGAGAAAATCCTAGTGTGGAGCAACGTTTTTTTTTAATTTTCATCAGTGCATTGCTGGTCTTTGAAAAAGGAGTACTTTTCTTAAAGGTGAAGGTCGCAAGCCCAAAATGAGATGGCGGGACCAACTGGACATATATATATGGCAGGGATTGATAGCAAAGTGCTTTACATAGAGAGGAGTGGAATAAAGGTAGGGGGTAGGCCATTGACCTGCAGTGGAACGATCATGGTTGAAAATAAATAAATATGAAGGTCATTTCGTTTCGCAAACACAGCAGGTGATAGTTAATTCCGCAGGTCTTTTTGTTCGAGATAGAAAGTTTCGCGAAAGTGTGCCATAATGTGCAGCTCTGCCTACTCCTTCAGGGATAAAAGGCGTGATGTTATGCTAAATTGTGAGCTCTGCGTAATTTTAAGCAGCTTAGAAATATGAAGCAGCATACAGCAGCAGCAAAGATCATAATTCTCCAGCATAAAAGCACAGATGCCCAGTCATTTCTCATGAGTTTAACAAATAACTTGCAAAGGATAATGAGCTCTATTTCTTTCCCGTCCACTGCAGTATTTAGCGTAAAATTACAGAATGATCCAGTGTCTAATAAATCTAGAGTGAGATAACTAAGTAACGTATATTTTAACCGAGTTAACTAAAATGTGTAGTTAGTTAGTTATTGTGTATTGCAACTTTATTGTAGGAGTTTATGGTTAGTTTAAACTGTCAAACACCAAGCGGTCACCGGTGACCGCGACCTATTGTTCTATAATTGTGTCTATAATGACAGTACTCGACGAGTTAAATAAATAATGTTGCGTGTACTTTTATGCAGTTAAATGTGTGAATTAAATGAGTATTTTTTTTTAAGGGGGGAAAATCATCGAATTACTGCTCCCGCCTGGGTGAGGCGAGAGGGAGTGTCAGACTCTTACTGACTAAAAACCACCCTGTTCCTTCTCCTGCACGTCGAGCCGGAGCCCCGGTTATCCGTTATGAGTATTATTACGGAATTAAATGAGTATGAGTCATACGTACTTATAGGTTAGAAGTCGGTGCCACAAGCCCATAACAAAATATAACTTAGGTTAATGATCATAGTTATAATCTATACTAATATTATAAAGAGGAAATATTTGTACCAATTTTTGTATGTTTGTAATGAATAGGCTCAAAAAGTACTGGGCAGATTTAAAAAATTCTTTCACCAATAGAATGCTACATTCTTCCAATTTGGCATAGGCTACATATCATTTTGAAAAAAATTAGTAAAATTTGAACAATGTAACCGAAGGTGTAGAAAAATGAGTCTTAAAATGTCTTTCGTCGAATGCGCTGCCGAAACTATTAGCGATAGAACAAAATAATGTACAACAATATTGATTTTTCGAAATAAAAATAGGCTATTTTACTCCTGGTACCTAGTACATCAGAATCCCGTCAAAATTGCTAAATTAGCCAATACAAACAGATAGATAGACAAAAATTTAAAATAAATATTTAATAAATATAAATATTTTGGTATAGGTATCGTAAGTTTATTCATATTTTTATGAATGTAGAAAAAGCGGTTTTTTCAATATTACAGACACTCCAATTTTATTTATCTGTATAGATAGATGTATATATTATATTATGTAGATTAATCGAACTTAAGTCTAATTTTGTCCACTTATGCAAAGTTCAACGACCTTTTATATTTCAAATGAATATTGTTTACATTTAAAACTATATTTGGATCTTACAGACTTGATAATAAAGATTAGATGTGACGGCCAGTGGTCCTTTACACAGACAGACTGAATAATATATCTTAATAAGCATTAAATAAAGATCATATTCGCTTGCTAATCTTGTTAGCGTAGGTTCGTTTGTTTTAATAAGAATTTTGAATACTTGCTTATGAAGGTGGAGTGAAAATTAGTTCCAATTGAGACTAGTTCTGGCATATATGTTTATCATTTGGGTTCACGGTGAAGCCTTTTTTTTAAAGAATAGGAATTTAAAATGTGTACTATTACAAAGGTTGAGTAAGACCTGACGAATAGAAAAACAAAACAATTGGGTAGTTTCCAGGGTATCAAACTTACAAACTTACAAATCTAATTAGTCCGTCAGTTAGATAATGAAAAAATATTAGACACGTATTTTTTTATTTTCTCGTATTAAGTTGTAATATTTAGATAAAATGGCGCTAGTTTTAGGAGTCGGAGGTTGTTACGTCATAACGTGCTACAAAATGTGGCACGCTGTGACGTCACACGATATTTCAAATTAATATATCGTCGAAAGTATTTAATTATTTTATTTTAAAAAAATGTCTAAAGTTTTAAATTAATCTACTACACGGACATTAAAATAAAATTTAGGAAACTACACTATTATAATTTAAAAGAATTTTAAAACTATTAATATTGTCCAAAGTCTGTGATATTTCCCAAGTTAGGACACAGTACATTGTTTTAAAACCACTTTTTGTCACGTATGGTAGACGGTAGTAATGGATTATTTAGTATTCAAAATTATGTTTAACGGCTTACTCACGTAACTGTTTGACTAGTAACCCGACTAATTTTAAGCTTCGCTAGGGGCCCATACTCCTCAATTACTCACGAGTAGCATCGCGTGACGTTACCTTTTTTGCATCTTGGAACCCTTAAGTTAATTATTGTTTTCCTCGATCTAAACCAAATACAATATCAAATGACTCATTGTCACGGTTCAAAATCTTCGCTAACCTCAATATTTTTCGGTTATCACACGTCAAAAATAGAACGTTTTAAAAACGATTCCTCGTCAAAACAAAAGAGGGAAGCAACGCGGCAACGGTGAAAAAAGTACGGTTGAGTTCCAGAGGAATTTGCGAGGGTTTCCTTGTCTATTCCCGGGTATTTGAAATTAAATCATCCCCTACAATATACGCGAGTTTCATACTAATAGCTTCTGAGAAAATTGTTGAAGAAAAGACCGAAGATATTGTTCTATGGAAGTGATTGTTTGGTGACTTCAGATGATAAAGGTGGGTTTTCTGATGCGCTTTAGCTATATGTAACGGACGTGATTTTTGTAGAGATAAAATCGGTTTAGGGAAAACAAGACAGATAACAAATTAGCGAACGCTCCATAAAGAAGTAAAAATGACGACATGTTTGGTAATTAAAATGAATGTAGCATTTACTGCCAATTCCTTTGTGTAGTATCGGTATTTTAGCCATAAGCTTCTAACACGAAGGATACTAAACTCAAAACAGTCATACGAAAGCAGTATTCAGAACGAAAACGCAATCTATTACATCATTCCACCGCAGTATAAAAACCACATCTAGCACCACAAGCTATCCCATTCTGTCCAAAATGTTCAAACCAGTTACAACCTTACCTTTTTGTAATAGCGTTGTAAATAAAATAAATATTATGCCTGTTTAGACTAGCTCAATTTCCGTCCATTTCGTTTCCATTATTTCCACATCTTTCGAACCTAAGGACTCATTTGTAAATAATGCGCACGGATTGTTTCGCATGTCCGGCCGTCGGTCCGTCCACCTGGCTGCTCCTATTTCCTAATTCCGTTCACAGATGTTGGCGGTAAGATTTTTTGATGCGGTAATTTGAAATTGCTGTCGTGATTGTACAATTTTTAGATGATTAGCAGCCAAGTTTTTATTAAACTTATTGAAACATTTTACGTTCCATGTATTCCAAGTGCTCCGTGGTTCTCCAGAAATAAGCAAATAATACCTCAATATTCCGACAGTTCAATCGGATATTGATAATTTCAAGAAGAAATATGTAGAACGGTTCTAGAGGCATCGAAACACCCTACCCTTGAAAAGGCTGAGTCGAAAGAACGGGCCTTGAAAAGGCAGAAGGGGCAATGGGTCCTTCGCAGATCCGTCATAAGAAGCCTTATTACTATACTTATAGTCTTATACTCTCATCAGCTTAGAAGTATTCTTACGACTGATTAAAAAAATAACAGTTACATACTTTGTCTCTTTTTTCTCTGAAAATATAGACAGAGATGCACGTTTCAAATGTAACATTAAATTTTTACAATTTATATTTCTCATGTTATTTATGCTTACGAGTCACATGTCATGTAGAACCCACAGGTCTCTTTTTTTCGTGTATATACTAAAAAACCAAGTAGATACTATAGGTAATAGCACTATTTAAATAAGCGATGATTAAGTTTCAGCATTAAAAATAAACGATAAAGAAAATAAACTTGCAAAAACGTTTAAAATAAAATCGTTTTAAACTTATTACATTTAAATGATCACGGCGGCCATTTTAAACTAATGTCTCAATAAAAAATAAATTATGACCATTCCATTGAAATGTCGCGTTAAATTTTCTTGCTTTAATGTCCATTGCTGGGTATGTAGGTTACAATAAAAAACTCATTAAACGAGGATTTTCAGTAACAATGGATTAAGAATTCATAAAAAGCTAAATCCACGTGGCTTGTCGTGAATTAAATTGTCATGTGAGCTGTGCCGTTGTAGAATTTTGTATAGAGGTATTAAATGCTTCGTGTATATGGTACATAGTATTATGACAGGTGAGGACACGGTGGAACACACGGTGGGAGAATGCCCTTCGTGGGCTGAGCACCGCCGTGTCCTCAGGGAAGTGATCGGCGATGGCGACCTCTCCGGGCCTAGTGCAGGCCATGATGCGGAGCGAGGGGGACTGGGATGCCGTCTCCTCCTTTTGCGAAGCAGTCATGCTAGCTAAGGAGGAGGCGGGACGCGTGAGGCAGCGAAGCGCTGCCTCCTCGCGACCCAGCCATCGCGAAGGACACACCGGGCGTCGGGGATCGCGAGACGATCTCCGGCCACCGTAAGCGCGGGCCTGCGGACGGCGAGCATGGGTGGCTCCCCGTCCGACCAGAAACAGACCCGAGCGTACGGCGCGTCGCGTTCCGCGCGCGCCTCAAAGAGCCATCAGACCACCACAGATGGGGCCCAATACGGCCGATGCCGATTCGGAGTCGCGGAGAACCTAATGGGTAACCGGGGCTCCAGCTCGACGTGCAGGAGAAGGAACGGGGTGGTTTTTAGTCAGTAAGAGTCTGACACTCCCTCCCGCCTCACCCAGGCGGGAGAAGTCATTCGATGATTTTCCCCCCATAAAAAAAAAAAAAGTATTATGACAGGTACCACGTTCGACTGGTTTACATGATCGCAAGAGAAAAGTATAATGATTTTTTTATCAAACATGGCCCCACACTAGAATTTTCTCCTGTGTCGTTTCGTTCGTCGTCGAACTTGAATGTTTGTAAATACACCCATTTACAAACATTCAAGTTCACAGGCACATGACTCTCAGACCTGAATTTTTATTTTTTCATTAAAATGCAAGACGATTTTTTTATTGTTTTCCTAAACGAAATGCAAGAAAGAAATAATAAAATCATAGTAAATAATAAAAAAATTGGTTACATTAAATCTAAAGAAAATTATTATACTGTGAGAAACAATTTGTGGATCACAAAAAGAGTTGTTGCGTGCGGGGATTAAACTCATTAGACGTTGCGCGGTAGCCGGTTGTCAAGCCACCGTGCCAATCATGCAGTCTTTCTTTTTTAAGTTTTCATTACAACTTATTTAGTAGTACTTAACTACTAATATAACTTAACACAACGTTTTGGCTTTTATGCCCGAATACTGAAAGGTTTCTCAATTTTAAGTTGTACTCAAATATCGTGCCATCTTTGTCATTTTGCAAAGAGTTTGTAGTGACAGAACTATACTTAAGCGCGACTTGAGTAGCGCTAGAATTTGGACATTTATTTCTAAGAAGGTAAAGGTTTGAAAAAAACGAGTAAATGTGGCGAATATAAAAGAACAACGTGGCGAATATAAAAGAATAAACGTTCAGTATTTAAAAATATGAGTAAAGTAATACACACACAAAAATCAACTAATTTTTTCGAAAGGCAATACGCCCGACCCATTAAAACTTGTGACCTCTAGCTGGACAGGGACACTTTCCATCACTCGATCAACAAAATAATATTTGACTTACATCTATTATTAAAAGAAACTCCCGAAACACAAGTCTCAGTCTCCAAATAGTACATAACAGAAAATATTAATAAATATCCCCTTTATCAACTCAAGCGCGTCTCCAACCAGTCTTTTCAAACATTTCAACATAATTACCCAATTTATCTCTCCTCCCCTATAGCTTGTTTCACCTGGATTCGCCCGTCTTATCTTGTCCGCGATAAGACCCCGTTTTTCTTTGAAAATGCACCCCTTTTACTAAGTCGCTGAGTGACACGTGACACCCCTGCGCTTTGTGCTCGGTTTAAAAAGAAATCGTAATTGTTATTTGACGCTTTTTAGTAGGTAAGTGGACTTTGTAGACGCTTGAGTTTGGGCTTTATTTATTTAGATTTTGTTAAAAAGAAGAATTGATAGAATTGTGATTGTTGCGCTGATGGCTTGGGTTGGAAGTAAGTATGGTTTAAATGATTCGGTTTTATTATAAGTGAGATTTAATGTGATTCGATTCCAGAGTTATTAGTCTCAACAGAGCCGAGTTATAGAAGGGCGCCGCAACGGTCCTTGAGACACGTGTGCCCATAGAGTGTAGGCAGCGCCAAAACAAACTAGGTGAACTTATGAGCTACTTGCCTGCCGCGCTCTTTAGGTTAAAACTCTGTGTGTCAAATTGTGCCCGGTATCCAAACACTATTGCTTATTTTTATTATTTACTATTCAGGAAATAAGGTAGGTTAATTTAACCTCTCGACAAATGAAGCAATAAAGTCATTGGACAATTTAATTTTGAATTAAGTTCTACAATCCAATCTTTGTGCTACGACTCTTTCATTAGACAATAACTAAAGGCTCGTAAACAGAACTGCGATGTGAATCCGCAATGCAGAAAATTACGACACGAATTGCTGCGATACGATTTCGTGCGACAAGGCATCTCTTAGGGTACTGTTATAAGTTATTATAGCCCCGACATTTAAAATAAAACCGCTGACACCGCATCCCCGTTGCTCACGTTGATGCGCCACGTTTACCTAACATTACACGTTTCATTTCATATAGTAGAATGACACACTTACTTTGGACCTCGTGGCGGACACACTAAGGGTTTTGTAATTTTACTATTTTCTTATTATATTTCTGGACATTCTAAAAGGTGTTTTTTTTAAGTGAGTAAGACTTTACCCGATAACAGTGGTGTCAGAAGTGGGATACGATCGTGCATTTCGTTGCTGGCTAAAAACAAAACAAAATCCCGGTCCGCCACACGCGTGTTCTGTGACTCTATCGACTCAATCCGCATACTCCACAAACTTTGTACCGTTCGTTATTCTGTGACTCTATCGACTAAATTCACATCATACTCCACAAACTCTGTATTCTGTGTCGTCGTCGTCGTGGACGATACGTGGCAAAAGTCAACGAATCTCCAGAGCAGTCTCGTTTACATCGGGTGACTGCAACCGAAGATCTCTCTCACGCGAGGTGTGAGGTGCTGCTGAGGCTACATCTAGTCTACCATTGGGCAGGCTTTTCACCGAAACAAATGAAGATGTGTTTCGTCCTCCAAGCTGTTGCCGTCGCCTTGCTGTGAGTAGAATATACCTATTTTGTTGCTATTGCCACATAAGTTTATCTCTGTCCTACTTATACTCTGTGTAATTCCCGCACCTAGTAAAAATGGCCAACTCAGGTGAAAAACGACAATTAGCACCAACTATTTCCGAACCTTTCCCAATTCAGGTACTATGTAATTTCATAAACCCATACCAAGGAGAACGAGAAACCTTGTCAGCATTTCTAACTAATTGCCAAAATGCTCTTGATTTAGCATCCGAGAGACAAAAGTCCTTTCTCTTAAAGTTTATGATTTCAAAACTACAGGGAAAAGCACAGGTAGCTTGTTCCAATAAAATATTCGAAAGTTTCGAGGACCTGCGATCATTTTTAAGACAGAATTTCGGCGAACGAAAGCATTATAATCATCTACTCTTAGAACTACAGTCCTGTAAGCAATTGCCTAATGAAACCGTAGCACAATATGCCCTAAGGATAGAGACCTGCTTGACAGATCTGCAGTCCGAAATTCATAATTCAGATTCGTTGAAAAAGGAACTCCCAGGCCGTATTGCAATGACAGAAGATCTGGCATTATACACATTTTGTCTAGGACTTCATCCAAGACTAAATAATATTGTCCGATGCCGTGACCCTCGAAATCTAAACGCAGCTATTAGTATTGCTACTGAAGAGGAGAAAATTTATAACTACTCAGTCAAATCCTTCTGTAAAGTTTGCAATAAAGCGGGTCATTCCGAGTCTGAATGTCGTTTTAAAAATAAGCAAAATAAGTCTCAGTTTCCTCCCAAATTACAACAATTTTATAACACGAATAAACCCCGTGCTAATAACCAACATTCAACTTCCCAATCAATTATATGCCGTTACTGCAAAAATATTGGACACGATATTTCACAATGTCGTAAAAGACAATATAATAATTCACGTTTCGATCGTGGAAATTTCCAGAATACGACGCTTGAACAAAAGTATGTAGAATGCGCTCAAGTTTCAACGGAGACCGATGAAAATAATGATTACGATTTAAACTAAATGGTCAGGTTACGAACCAGTGCCGGCGTAATCCTGCCGTCGTAGGCACTAATACTAATTCTATTAATAACAATGGCTCTTTCATTACTAATTCTACAAAAAATAAAGACTCTATCTTTGCTAAATCTACTACTAATTCCATGAAAAACTGTGACTCTATCGCTACTAAATCTATAACTAATTGTACAAAAAATAAAGACTCTATCTTTGCTAAATCTACTGGTAATTCTATAAAAAACTATGACTCTATCGCTACTAAATCTATTAATAATTTTACAAAAAATAAAGACTCTATCTTTGCTAAATCCACTTGTAATCCAACAAAATCAAATGATTCTATCATCTCCAATTCTGCCGATACTCTAACAAATGATACATTATCTAAAGAGAATATACTAGATCATTTTATACAAAGCTCCGATGGTTATTCTACCATTTATGATGTTTTTCCTAATTCATGTTCCTCATTACCATATATTTTAGTTAAAACCTCACACACTAAACTGCCTACTCGACTCTTGGTTGACTCTGGCAGTTCCATATGCCTAATCAAAGAAGAATGTCTATCCGAACTACCCAAAGTCGAAACAGACATTCTAAAGTTCAAAGGCATCAATGACATTGACACTTTCGCTCAAACTAAAGGCAAGTTCATCCTATCTATAGAATTAGAAAACACGATCAAGGTCCCTTACTATTTCCATATCGTAGATAAAATCAATTTGGAATTCGATGGTATTTTAGGCTCGAATTTCCTCGAGTGGTATAAAGGTCTCATTAGTTACGGGAATAACAAATTAATTATTCAGGAAAATCCCTTATACTATTTCAATTTAATAACGGCACCTTATGTAAAAGTTGTTCCCCCAAGAAGTGAAATGTTTATTAAATGCAGTGTAACCAACCCTGATATTAAAGAAGGGCTACAGTTAGTTACAAAGTTACCAGTATATCCACATCTATATTTTTCCAAGGGCTTAGTCCGTGTCGACTCCAATAACCAAATAACCATGTCAGTTCTTAATACGTCAGAAAAGGAAGTAATTCTTAAAGATTTCCAAGTTACATTAGAGCCTATACTCCAAATAATAGAGGCGAATCAAAACACTGTTTCTCTGAACACAACTGATATATCTACCTCCTGCTCTAAACCAACATATCCATATACCTCCGACCGTAATTCTAGAGTCCAAGAGATGATAAGATGTGAACATCTTAATTCTGAAGAGGAAATCCGCTTACGTCATATATGCTCTAAGTTTCAAGATGTGTTCCATTTAGAGGGTGATAAACTCACACATACAAATACTCTAGAACATGAAATACGCGTTACTTCCGAAACTCCGATTGCAGTAAAAAGCTATAGATTTCCTGAATGCCATAAAGGGGAGGTCAATAAACAAATTAAGGATATGCTGGATCAAGACATAATTAGACCTTTAATATCCCCATGGTCAGCACCAATTTGGGTCGTTCCCAAAAAACAAGATGCCTCAGGTAAACCTAAATGGCGTATCGTTATTGACTACCGTAAATTAAATGAGATCACAATTGGGGATGCATACCCAATCCCAAATATTTCCGATATCCTTGATCAGTTAGGCCATAGTAAATACTTTACTACCCTCGACCTTGTATCTTCATTTCATCAGGTGAAAGTCAAGGACACCGAAAAAACCGCTTTCAGTGTTCCGTCCGGTCATTACGAGTTCACTAGAATGCCTTTTGGACTCCGTAATGCACCTTCCACATTCCAAAGACTCATGAACATTGTTCTGAGTGGGCTGCAAGGCACTCGCTGTTTCACTTATATGGATGATATCGTACTTTTTGGACATGACCTTGAATCTCATTGTCAAAACCTAGAATCTGTTTTTGCAAAATTACGTGAACATAAGTTAAAAATTCAACCAGCAAAATGTGAGTTCTTACGAAAAGAGGTACAGTACCTTGGACATATAATTTCCGATCAAGGTGTCAAACCAGACCCTAAAAAAGTATCTTGTGTTCAAAAGTTTCCAATCCCTAAATCTCCCCGTGACATAAAATCATTTCTAGGCCTAGTAGGTTACTATCGTCGGTTCATAGAAAATTTTTCCCATATTACAAAACCTCTCACAAGCCTTTTAAAGAAAAATGCCAAATTTACCTGGTCACCTGAACAACAGAAATCCTTCGATGAGTTAAAACATAAGATTACTACAGCTCCTATTCTTCAATACCCTGATTTCTCTAAGCCCTTCATATTAACCACTGACGCCTCTAATTTCGCTGTTTCTGCAATCTTATCTCAAGGTAAAGTCGGTCAGGACCTACCGGTCGCGTACGCCTCCAGAACTCTTAACAAAGCCGAAGGTAATTATTCGACTACGGAAAAGGAATGCCTAGCCATCCTTTTCGGCACAAAAGTTTTTAGACCATATTTATATGGCCACAAATTCACCGTAGTCTCAGACCACAAACCACTACAATGGTTATTCAATTGCAAAGATCCTAGTTCGAAATTAGTCCGCTGGCGTTTAAAACTAGAAGAGTTCGATTATGAAATATTATATAAAAAGGGTAAAATGAATTGCAACGCCGACTCCTTGTCCCGTAATCCAGTACTTGCCGTTGATCCCGACACTCCAACCTCCTCTGAAACTTATGAAAAATATCTACAACTTAGCCAACAAAATAATAATACCTATGATACTGTAATAAAAGAATACAATGGCTCTTTATTTAAATCAAAATGCAAATTGATGGTGTATCCATCTGCCATTGACCTAGATGACTCTATCCCATACTGTTCCGAAATCCTACAGATGTCTAAATTCGACGAAAACTTACCCGACATACGAAACTTAGAGCGAGAACTATGTACTTTCCAAAGCACTTCTAACGAAAACCACGTATTTACACACCTCTTCCTACGCGTTCATCATTACGACGAAATGACTTACAAAGACATTTTTAACATGTTAAGAGACTACCGCGACATGATTACTACATGCTATTCAGAAGAAAAGGAGTTTGCCATATCCGATTTCCAAGACCCATTCATAAAGATATCTTTTACAAAAATATATAATATTCTAGGATTCCTATTTCATAAAACAGGTGTCACAGTCCACATTTATCATAACAAAATTCTATTCCCTACTCCTCTCGAAATCCCTCGTATACTGAAAGCAAATCATGACTCTCCCTCGGCAGGCCACCCTGGTATTTCTCGCATGTATGATAGACTAAAAACCATGTATTGGTGGAAAAACATGCGCCGAGACATAGAAAACTACGTCAAAAGCTGTAAATCTTGTCAAGTAAATAAACCGCTGCGCCAAACAAATCGTGCTCCTATGATAATTACATCCACAGCTACCAAACCCATGGAAAAGGTGTTTATTGATGTTGTAGGACCGTTACCCGAAACCCAAGATTACCATTATAAGTTTATCCTTACATTACAAGATGACCTAACAAAATATTCACAGGCATACGCAATGAAAACTTGTTCCGCGGAAGAAACTGCACATAAACTAGTTCTATTCATTTCTCACTTAGGTATACCCAGAATGATTGTTACCGACCAAGGTACTAATTTCACGTCAGACGTTTTAAAACAATTAGAAAGATTATTCGGTATCAAACATATCTTTGCCTCTCCCTATCATCCTCAAACGTGTGGGGCTCTCGAAAGAAGTCACGCAACGTTAAAAGAGTACTTACGGTCATACGTTGTAGATAACCAACATACCTGGAGCTTATACCTCAAAACCGCTATGTTAGCATACAATACTAATGTGCACTCCACTACTGGATTTCAACCGATGGAATTACTATTCGGTTTTAATCCGTATATGCCCCAAAGCACGGATACCCTAGATTAAAACACCTATACAGACTATATACGTGCTCTTAATCACAGATTGTATTACAGCCGTCAAAAGGCTTTACAAAATATACAATCGTCCAAAGAAAAGTGCAAACAACATTTTGATATACATGCGAAACCGATAACTTATAACATTGGTGATATTGTTTACTTGCGGTGCCATCATAAACAAAATAAGGCAATGTCCCCTATATGGAAAGGTCCATATAAAATCGTAAAAATCAACGGCAATCACACAGTAACGCTTTTAATTAACAGAAAACATATTCGTCATCATTATGATGAAATTAAAATCGCTATAGATGACTAGCCCAATCTTCTCTTTTCCAGGATCATATTTCAACCGTCTTCAGGCCATAAGTTCATCACACCGATCGTAGGCAGTCCTGGATTATACTTTGACCAACTACTAAACGTCAAGTTCACCAATGATCGCTGGAATGTAGTCACATACTTAGATATAAGTCATATAAAACCACACTTGGATAAAGTCGAAGACTTGATTCAAGAAATTTCTAAATTCTGCGACTCTAATTCTTCCAGTAAAGTTAAATCAGAGTGCTTTAATTCTCTAACGCCTTTACAAAACCAACATCTTAACAATGTTCGCAAGTTTTCATCGATATCATACCTTGTTGGAGATCAAAAACCTAATCGTTTGTAACGTGGACTCATAGACGCAGGCGGTTCAATTCTTAAATCAATCTTTGGGACTTTGGACTCCGAAGATGCCCTAAAATTCTCAGATGCGATTACTAAAGTCCAATCTGATGAAAAGCAATTGGCACACTTAATGAGAAATAACATCCACGTTATTCGATCTACTATCATAAACTGCAATAACACAATGTCAAAAGTAAATAAAAATCAAAATCAATTAAATCAAAATTTGGAAACTATCCGGAAGACATTAGAACAATTTTCAAATTCCAGTGATAAATTAGAAATCAAAACTCAATTAACGATGTTATTAAATGACTTAGAAAGCATAACTATTGCATTGTCCTTTGACATCGACGATATAAACAATGCTATCCTATTCAGCAAACTCAACATTCTTCATCCGACCGTACTTAGTCCTTATCAGCTGTTCCATGAACTTGACCTACATAAAGACAAGCTACCTAAGCACTGCGAGCTCCCTGTAACTTTATCCTTAGAAAATATACATATAATTATAGACATATCTAACTTAGTCTCTTATTGCCATCTTAACAAGGTCATTATTGTCACTCGAATTCCGCTTGTCTTACCTCAAATGTATAATCTATACCACACTGTTCCACTTCCAATTCCTTACGATATTACAAAACCTGACACTTATGTACCCGTCGCACCTAGTAAACCTTATGTGGCTATAACAACAGATCGTATGTTCTATTCACTATTAGAGTCAGTGGATAAGTGTCAAGTGATACAAAATGAGTGTTATGTGTGTTCTTTAGGGAATGTGTATTCTACTATCGCGAACCCAACTTGTGAAACAAAGTTATTAACCGAAGCTATAAGCTCCCTACCAAATTCATGTAACACTAAGTTAATATATGGTTTAATCGATGTATTCTTTAAGTTAAACAATAATAATTGGTTATTTGTACAATCGGAACCTGGGAAGGTTCATGTTACCTGTGAAAATGATCCTAGTAGTTATGATAAAATCCTTTTCGGTACAGGCATGTTAACCCTACCGAAATATTGTACAGCTTACTTTAAAACTTTGAAATTTACGCCTAATGACTTCATTACATCTAATGTTACTAATCAGATATCTAATTTCAATATATTAGAAGATGATTGTTGTGATAAGCAAAAGATAAACAAGGACACAAAGGACAACAAATAGTACATTATACACTGTCCAGCCTGTTAAACCAACAAATGATTGTTCTGGTGAAACTTTAGATGAAGATATTCAAGGATCAAGTAAGTCCTTGCCTACTCCTATAAGGCGTAATATTATAATGTAAATTTTTATTAATGACCTAAGTATTCTAATCCTATGAAACATTCAACGTCTCGCTTATGTTATTATGTCAAAACTTTTCTTATATTTTCAGTTAGGCCTAAGCCTCAATAATCTTAATTAATAATCATAATTATTAAGTATTGTCTATTCTATTTCTTATAGTTGTTAAGTTAATTTTGTAACCAACACGAAGTCCAAAGTAGCATTTCCTTAGATTTCTCATCTCTCTTATCCGCGATGATCAATCTTATCGGGGGGGTTGTTATAAGTTATTATAGCCCCGACATTTAAAATAAAACCGCTGACACCGCATCCCCGTTGCTCACGTTGATGCGCCACGTTTACCTAACATTACACGTTTCATTTCATATAGTAGAATGACACACTTACTTTGGACCTCGTGGCGGACACACTAAGGGTTTTGTAATTTTACTATTTTCTTATTATATTTCTGGACATTCTAAAAGGTGTTTTTTTTAAGTGAGTAATACTTTACCCGATAACAGTACCATTCCTTCGACGACCGTCAATCGTACTAAACGTATTTTAAATTGAAAACTACATCGTGACATGGATCGTAAAAAGAAGTGTGCACTTTTGTTATTGCTTAGGAGATACAGGAAAAAGAATCAAAGAAGATTTTGGGAAGATAAACTTTTGATGCGCGATGCTAATCAATTCGCAAGTTCTTGCGATGCGTAGAAAGAGCTCGTACATTTTTGCGATGCGACGTCGCATCGCAGTTTTGTGTACGAGCCCTAAGAGATAAATTCTCAGAATTGTTTCGTTCCTGTACAAAATAACCTACATCTTATTCTTTCATGTTTACTTGTACTTTATTTTAGTTTGTATAAAGAAAATTGTATTAATAAATAAACGGTTCACGAAAATATAAGAACCTAAATTGTATTGTTATGTACCTCTATTCTAGTGGTAGGAAGCACAAAATTAAATATTGATTACGTTTTTGTTTACTAAGTGAATAAATATGAATTCGAGTTTTCAAATCCGTACATTGACATAAGAAATGCTTATATAATAGTTATTCAACGACCACATTATAAATGGTTAGACTATAATAAAATTATGTTCTATCTCTAAATGCGACGGTTCGCCTTCCATCGCTCGTTCTTAGATGATCGCAGCTCGAAAAGATCAGAGATATATATGTCGCAGAATCAACAAAGATGCACAACTATCAAGTATCGTTATTTTAGAACAACGCCATCTGTTATCATTTGTCGGAAACGTCAAGCAGTGTGCTTGGGTGATGGTCGGTACGGGGCGTGGCATGCTGGCATTTGAAAGGTGTCACTTTTGAGTTGGACACGAGAGTGAGCGGTTGTTCTGCCCGTACCGAACTTACCGCGTTTACGAAGAATCCGATGACGAAGTACCCCCAATGGGTGAATTGTCTTCTACATATATATACACATATATGTGTAACCTTGAACCACCACTAGAATATATAGATCTACAATCCTAGAATCTAGAATCTAGGATTGTAGATCTATGCACTAGAATCTTCTTGCGGTAGTGGTTTGAAACAAATTTTAATTTAGCTTGATTGACTTACCAGCAGTATTGTAAAAGTGAAGAAGGTATTAACAATGTCTTAATTATTTATTTATAAATGATTTGAAGTTTAAACTTCCATACAAAGAAGTTCCACATTATAAAGGTTTTGTTCTATATAATTAATAGCGATGCTTTGTAATAAGTGGCGATATTCAACTAACATCGAACATCGTCTGACATCAAAATTATCGCTATTTTATCAGTCACGTTTTAAACAAATCTGGAAACATAATCGAGTGGCAGGTTTAACAAAATCCGGGTGACATACATAAGCTTATCAAACGTAAATATGGCTACGCACTCATAAACTGATTACATGAATTATTAATCGGGATATAAATTGAAAAGCACAGACTGTTGAATACATACATATATAATCGAGTACTATCGGCATAATATGCGAGTGTACGGGGTGAAAAATATGGAGTATTATTTTTGCAACCTGGATTTTTTTTCTGGAATTTTCGGCAGCGGTTACGTGGTATATTGTAGGTTGAGTTTAAATTAATTCTGTGCCCGCTAAATAAAGTAAACTTATACTTTACTTTATTTACATATGGGATTCGTAGCCTTACTGGTGACAATCGGATGTTGCGCATTTCTGCCAATTTAATACTTATTTGAGGATCAAACATAGTAATGTTAAGAAAGAAAAACTATATTTCGCGCTAAAAAACAAGTGACATGTGCAGATGTGTTATTATATTATTAGATACTGATGGATACCTAAGTACAAGTTCATGTCCAATGTCTGCTGTGAAATGGGACCAGTTCAGCATATGCAAGACAGTAATTCACTTTTGTAGCCAGTAATACATGTGTTAATTCACTTTCAAATTCTAATTAATTGGAAAATAGTATAATTACGTAAATTTTTGTCTGTTACTTAAAAAACTGAAAAAAAAAAATCTAATTTGAGTAATATAAATTGGTTTAATCACTACATTTAGAAAACAAAGTCACTATCTGCTGTCTATCTGTCCCTATGTATGCTTAGATATTTAAAAGTACGCCACGGATTATGATGCGGTTTTTTTAATAGATAGAGTTATAGGAAGGTTTATATGTATTATGCATTCATATTGCACCCGTGCGAAGCCGGGGCCGGTCGCTAGTCAACCATTAATCGTCATGGTTTGTGAATAGTACATGGACCTATAAATATGTAAACTTCTTACGTTGTGTGAAAAGTGTTTGCATAATTGTGTCTACAATCTACACTGTAAAGGTTATTCTTGAAACATAGTGAACAACAGGTTAAGATTGCTTTTTTATATTCAACTAGCTGTGCCTGCTACTCGTAAGAGATAGCATGATAATATGTAGCCTATATGTTGAATAGGTCTGTTAGTAATATTCATACAAATTTGAAGTAAATCCATGCAATACTTATTGAGTTTAGCCCGGATATACACACAGACAAACAGACAAAGATAAAAAATATAAAAACTTTATTATTTTTTTGGCTTCGATATCGATTGTAGATCACACCCCATTAATATTCTTTTAACACGTTCCCTGCGCCATCACTTTCAGAAAACTTTCATCTGGTGCTTTGGAGACCTAAAAGATCTCCAAACTAACCTACCATTTGGTGCGTTTGAGACCTAATCGGTCTCCTAAAGATACAGTTTTTAAAATAGTTCATATCTTCCAAAAAACAATCAAATATATTTTGATATTTTTGTGGGTGAAAGATAGTCTATTGCTTTATATTTTGCTAGGTTCGCATGCAGTTATGACATTTGAATAAACTACAAATACCAAAAAAAAAATATGGTATCGATTGTATCTCGTACCGCAACAGAAGATAGTCCAATATGCGTAGTAAGTAGTGATGGGAATAAAATGATATCTCAGTTGTCGATTGATAAAGTTTTATTAATTATGCAAAGTGTTTTTCATTAAAACATAGTAAGCACATTGATTGCTTGCATTGCGCGCAAATGGTAACAATTCGTTTAGTTTTTTTAGAAGCGTCAGTGCTGTTTAGTTTCATTATTCGAGTGTCTTATGTAAATAGATTTTTACACTTTTTTCTTTTAAAAGCACTCATTGTATAAAAAAAATGATAATCAACACGCAGGTTTATAAGCGAGTGTGATTTCGCAAACGTACGCGCGAGCTCCCACGTCGATGCTAGGACAACACTAAAACGAATCAAGCAGCGCCCGCGCCGCCCACCTTCCCTCTCTTGCATCTACGAGGCGTACGATTCCACGAGTACCGACATATCTCCTAACGCAAGGAATGAAAATTATTACAGTACTGTGCGTTAGGGACCTAATCCATCTCCAATTTCTTTTTTAATGTC
Organism: Spodoptera picta; assembly: GCA_038387885.1. Classification (NCBI taxonomy): domain Eukaryota; kingdom Metazoa; phylum Arthropoda; class Insecta; order Lepidoptera; family Noctuidae; genus Spodoptera; species Spodoptera picta. The sequence goes on from JAZHFQ010000246.1 coordinate 1,504,438, forward strand.
TTTGAATTCATCTTTATGTAGGAAGCAAATATGTATATTTGTCCTACTCATACCTAAAGAACTTTACATGTTAGATCCTCCCGCAAGGAGTGAAAGAACACGATTATGTTCAACGCACAATACAAAAGTCCTGCAAGAGATCTGATAGATCTCGTAATGCAACGAACGTGTTAAAACAATAGTATATCTGTACTGTTTTGACTTTGCTACGATTTCATTACATGTATAGGTTTTATTTTAAGATCTTTACACAATAGTTACGTGAGAATATTTTCTCGTAACCAACCACTGCACTTCCTATAAGTCAGGATCTACAATAGACTAGTTAGTGGTTATAAGCCATGAATAGTCCACCGAAATATGGAAGCACAGGGGTGGATTAACCCAAGGTACGTAACGTAACGTAGATGAGATAATGAGACAAAATGTATTTTCTATTGTATCTCATATCAGATGTGATGTCGATCTCATACCAGGGGGCTTACTCTTGAATCCAATTCCGATCGATGGACATCTGTATTCTGAAATTTCGTGCTCTTGAGTTGCAACACTAGCGCCCATTGCATCCGTATTGCACGGGTATTGAACTAAATTGTATTGAGTTTAGCTTTATATTCAGTACTATGAATGCTATTTTAACAGCTACAGGGGTTGTACAGTTTTGATATTGAATAATTATTGAGTTTTTATTGGATTGAAATTGCATTGATATTGAGATTGGTTTCAAAAGTAAGCATCCGGATGTCGCAGATCAGGGTTGAAACCTAAAGAACGCTCTAGGTAAGTACCTCATATTTTTTTTGCTACCGCCGTCTATCTATAGGCATTAGCCACGCGCATCTCGCGGCGCCCCGGTGTAACTTGGTGCCCTAAGCACATGCCTATTTGCCTTGGGGATAATACGGTTCTGATGAAGCCGACTCGTCTTAGAAACAATCGCTTAGCCGCCTCGTTGGCTGAGTGGTCGCAAGTGCGACTGCCGGACAAGGGGTCTCGGGTTAGATTCCCGGGTCGGGCTATATACCTACTGCTGGGTTTTTAAGAATTCTCAGTGGTAGCTTGGAGTCTGCAATTATGCCCGGTTTATGGCAATAGTATCACCCCCTATTACATGGGATTCATAACATAAGTAGTGAAAAGTGGGTGTTGCATTGTACAGTGGCATTAAGTGCCATAATGCACCTCAGCTTACTTCTTCGGGGATAAAAGGCGTGATGATATGTTACGTTATATTATTGAAAAAAGGAATACTTTTTTCTTTTTTTGTAGATAAGAATTAACCATACTTGGCCTTTATGCTCTTCTCTTTAGATTAACTAAAGAGAAGAGCATAAAGCACCACTGAAACTTAATTTACCATTATATACCAAATCTTAAATTGTCTGGAACGAAATAAATTATGTAATTACACGCTTAGCCAGCTCTGATTTCAGCAAAATGCATTTTATGCCCTTTGCATAGAAGATTAATTTGACTGCAAAAACAAATGCCTTTGCTACGCTTGGGGGCCAGCATTGTCTCCAAAAACGAAATCTAATTTATTTCTTTACTATTATTACTTACATTAAATAGAATGGGTGGAAAAGAGATAGATATACTGACGCATTTTATGCCTCAAAGGGATCGGGATAAAAGGAATCAGGATTATCTTGTACGATCTCCTTGAAGCTTGAAAATTACATGTTGACAGACGGAGCTGAGAAAAACTTATTCTTTCAGATTACCCTGCCTGGATTAATTTTCTAATTAACTATATTTATGAACTAGCCCCGGCTTCGCACGGATGCTATATGCATGTATTATACACACAAACCTTCCTTAAGAATCATACTATCTATTAAAAAAACTGCATCAAAATCCGTTGCGTAGTTTTAAAGATCTAAGCATATATAGGGATAGACAGACGGCGGATAGTGACTTTGTTTTATACGTGATGCATAATTAACATAATTTTATTCCCCGAAAAGGTGAAGAATGAAGATAGATAATCTATACATGTAATCTAACTGTAGAAGAGTACTTAACTTCTGTACATGGAAAATATAAAAATCATAAATAGTAGGGGATGTTACTAGAGAGACAACGAACCGAAAAGTGATTGAAAAAAAATTACCTGTCTGTATGTCCATACATCAAGTAAAAACCGGTGCGATTACAATGAAACTTGGTGTGATTATACTTTAATATCCTGGGCACAACACTGAGTATTTTTATTCCGAAAAAGTGTATGTATAGATTATGGTCTGAAGTAACACATAGGTATGCTACTTTTTAACACTAATAACGCAGTCGAAGCCGCGGGTCGAAGCTAGTGAAATAATAATATTTTTCCATTATGTTCAACATTTGTGCAATCTAGTGAGTAAAATACGGTAGCCCTCATCCTCTTGAATTGAATGAATGAATGAATATCATTTATTTCTTAGTAGGTACATGGTGTGCACAGATTTTAAAATTACCTAACAAAGTTCCACACATACTACCGTTATCAGTGTAGAAATATAAAATAGTATTAACATTAACAATTTATATCTAATTAAAGAACAAATATATTTAATTAATGTTATTATTATTGGAAACTATTTAAATAAATTAAAACAGGTAAAGATAGAAAATAAATTAGAAATGTCATAAAATTAATATGTCATTAAGAAGAAATTATGTCTCAAACAATGAAGTCAAATTGTACCTAATCTATTAAAAGGTCCATAAAGTACCTAATTGTCACGACAAATCAGGAAGTCAGGTGAGCAATTTATAATTAATTGTGGTCAAACAACATAGAGGCAATTAATTAGCACGATGATTCAAACCAATCTTGGCTCGTTGGCCGAGTGGTCACAAGTTGGACTGCCGGGCAAGGGGTCTTGGGCCAAGTATTACAGGTATTTTTTAAAAATCTTAGTCGTAGCACGGAGTCTGGAAATGTACCCGGTATACGGCAAAAGGCTCAACCCCTATTTCATGGGACTCATAACATAAAATATATTGAAAAGTGGGTGTTACTTATGATTATGAGGTATTCCTCGTACCGCTCCCGATTAGAAGCGCGGCTATCTAAGCGCTCCTAGAAGGAGCATTTCGAGGAACTATTAAAAATATTAAAATTTATTTCCTCGAAGCGCTCCCATGATTAACTTTCGGATAGAGATGGGACTACACTCACTGAAATAAAACGGGAGCGCTTAGATGGGCGCGCTTCTAAGCGGGAGCGCTACGAGGAATACCTCTTACTTATGTGTCTGCCTATCCTTTCGGGGATAAAAGGCATGATATTATGTTATGGTATGTTCAAGCCAATCTTCCCGTCAGAAACTTCATATTATATTTACTCCCAAATATTGACACCGGTAACAGATCGCAGATCTAAATCGTATCATTCAGAAGCTTAGGTTTACACTCGAAGACACAAATGTGTGTGCATTTCTCAACGTAGTTTAACCGACGTGTTTCCTATCGTGTCGTATTTGTGTAAGTTCGGCTCGTAAGGATATTGATGGCAATGCATTAATTCTCAAGTTTGTTGTCTAGTGTTTGACGAGTTTATCAACTGTTTGGGGAATGTGATGTAGGTGTAATTTAGTTTTGGAATGGAGAGTGGATTGTATATCATACTGATCTATATCTATCTACACAAATATTATAAAGAGGAAAGATTTGTACCTATTTTTGTATGTTTGTATGTTTGTAATGAATAAGCTCAAACAGTACTGGGCCGATTTAACCTTCAAGTCCTGACGTGGTTTACTCATATCATAAATGGTGACTTGACGTATGTCAAACACCTTAATAAATAATCGAAATGGATTACTTTTATTTACTGACTAGCTGTGCCCGCGACTTCATTCGCGTAGAATAGTGACTATGAGCAGCGTTTTTTTTTTAAATATATACTTATTTTTATTTTAGATTTGGATCACAGTCATTTTGGGTAGCTAAAAAACCTACTTTACTGTAATGCTTCTCTATATACAATATTAGATGTATGGCCATCGGGGGTGAAAGCATACAGGCTGCTGGGATTGCTAACACGGGACAGAGCCACATACAATTGACCGTGCGAAAAACAGCTGATACTTAGATATATACCCACAACTTTTAGAGTCTGACCTTGAGCTTTATTAATTGTCATGGCGAAACATAGGCTCACTGGAAACTGAATTCGTTTAAAATTAAACGGAAAATTTTTTGGAATGAGAGGAATCTGAGGAATAAAACCACTATCACCTTTTCCGCACCCTGTTAAATATATATATATTTATAAGCCATTTCTGAGATTAGCGTGAACAGACAAACAGACAAACAGACAAAAAAAAAGTTAGTTACATTTTTGGGTTCGAAATCGACATAACAATAGCCCCTGCTATTTTTTTATTTTTATTTTCAATGTACAGACAGCACTTTTCTACAATTTTATTATATGATAGAAGATTGTGTTCGACGTGATTCAGTTTTGACGTAACTTTTTTATTTATGAACCGATTGACATGAAACAAACACTAAAGCATAACTGAAGCATACCACAATATATTCGTGAAAACCGCATCCGACTCGGATAAGCCGTTTCTGAGATTAGCGTGAACAGACAAACAGACAAACAGACAAAAAAAAAAGTTAGTTACATTTTTGGGTTCGACATCGACATAACAATAGCCCCTGCTATTTTTTTTATTTTTATTTTCAATGTACAGACAGCACTTTTCTACAATTTTATTATATGTATATAGATATAGATTTGCACAAAATTTACTTGTATTATGATTTGTCCATTGTTCTTCTAATAAGGAAAAAACAACATTTTCGAATGAAATCAACGGTTTTTGATTCAAATTCTATAAACTTAAAATATAAATATTTCGCAAACTTAAAAAAAATATGTTACAATCTTAGCGACAATACAATTATTTGGACGTTTTTTTTTGGAAAATTCTTATATTCGTGAACACGCCGTCTATGACACACCCACGTCAGTAGTTAAAGGTTAAAAAAATATTTCACCAATAGAATGCTACATTCTTCCAATTTGACATAGGCTACATTTCATTTTGAAAAAAATTAGGGATCCTTGGTAAAATCTGAACAATGTAACCGAAGGTGTAGAAAAAAGAGTCTTAAAATATATTTCGTCGAATGCGCTGCCGAAACTGTTAGCGATAGAACAAAATAATGTACAACAATATTGAAGAACATCATAATGTCTACAAAAAACTCCGCGGTAGCATATGTCCAACTATTGTAGTTATGTCACTACAACAATCCAAATTTCCAAAAATAAATAATTGTCTACCCCGTTCGAAGCCGGGACGGGCTGCTAGTCTATAAATATAATAAAATCGTAGGAAAGTGAAAACTACACTTATATCGAATAATTTTTTAAATGAATGCTTTGGGCGTAATCTACAGTCAATACCAAAACCAAAAATATGGTTTTTAGAATTTTGGTCTGTTTGTCTGTAGGTATGTATATCCGGGATGAACTCAAAAAGTGCTGCATGGATTTACTTCAAATTTTGCATGAATATTACTAACAGGTCAGGTCAATATGTAGGCTACATATTATCATGCTATCAACTACGGGGGAGGAGCTGTGAATCACTATTCCACACGGACAAAGTTGCGGGCTCAGCTAGTCCTTATAATAAATCTGTAGAGAGGTCAATTCTGTACATGAAATATATTTCCAAAATAACTATCACGGGGTGATTAGTGATCGATATTAAGGCCAAATATGCAATTCTTCACACTCCTAGAGAGGTTAGAGTATACTTTTCAGCTACATAGAAATCATCTATGACGGAAATGTTGTACATAAAATTATTTAAAAAAATATGTTACAACAGCATATATATCTTTTATAGTTGACTCACAATAACACGTGTAACTTCCGATAGCTTAGCAGTCAGGAGCTTTCTGCTTATATTTGTTTACTCTTACATTTATAATACTCTCACTAATCAATAATTATGAAATGTTAACTTTATTACCTATTCAATAACAAAAAGTATCATAAAAATCGGTATAGAAACATTAAACTTATACATACATGAAATACGCTAATAAGACATCGCGTACGTCGCGTGTGAATACTGAATCATGCCACTGAAGAGACCGAAATGAAACTCGGAACAGAAGTAGATTATGGAAGAAGTAATAAATGGGCATTTTACCCCTAGGATCGCGGGCGAAACCGCTGGCAAAAGCTAGTAAATAAATAAATATGAAAAAAAAAATCAATGTAAGGAGTGAGAAACAAAATAAGCAACAATAATTTTACAAACTTTATTCGACTCAGTTCAAAGTACACTAGCGTTACAATAGAAGTAAAAACAGTATTAAATAACTTAGATTAACTATTACAACGTATAAAGGTCGACACAAAAATATAATTACAAATGTAACAGCTAACATGAAGTGCTTCGCGTGTAACACAACTAATATAAACATAAGTACATCAATAGTAGTTCATGAAGTGTCACAGTTTAACATACGAACTCTTACTCGCGCGAGGCAGTAATGGAAAATTAATAATTTTGACCCATTATTTTCCGTCTTTTAACACATGTGAGCCCAAAGTTATTTTTGAGCAACGAACTATGTCTCACGACACTTACCATACGATTTATTAGTATATCATGTTCTATGAGTTTTGCTTGTACCCAATCTCTATTTGTATACCTTATATCTGCCAGTGGCACTGTGCCTTCATAACCTATGATATTCACTATGAAAAGTTCTTTTAAAAATAATCTTTCCAAAAAAACTTCGGAGAAATGTTTCACTACATCACTGATTTCTTTGTCACGGTTCAAGTGCATGCCAAACAATTTTACAGATAAAGTGGCAGGAGGATGCTTTAGCCACTTTTGACTTATTTCTCGAATATCTGCCAACGGTATGACGTCCGTGTCACCATGATCAACGTACCTTATTTTAACGAGACCTTGTACTTCGTTATACTGTTGAACCGATGCTCGGTACCAGTGATTGTCTGCTGAGCTTAGTGCAATACATGCTTTATTCTCAAATATTCCGTCCAGCGGTGTCATGTTCACGTATTCATGCTGGAGCTTCACGAACATTTCTTCATAAATCGTGTAAACACTTTCATCATCGAACATAAGATGAACAGGTAATGTATTAACATCGTGAATTTCAATGACATCGCAAATAAATTTATTCCCATAATATTTTGGGTATGTAGGTAACTTGGCAATAATTGCAGAGGCTTCATTTTCCTTTGAGCTTGCACCTTCTTGGATTATCAATTCTTTGTTCTTTTTAATAATCCAACTATCTTGGTATTCAGCCCTTTGAATATTTACTAAGTAGTCATTTACCCACAAAGAGTCATACCTCAGTTCTATTGGTAGGACGCCGTCTACTTCATCACCGACCACTTTTACAAAGCACTCTTTTTCAACAATGGATTTGCGAAGATAGTTTATTGTGTCCTTGTCCCATGTCTTCCCCATGGGACGTATACGATTTAACGCGCATCTAAGTGAGTGCGGTGGGATGTGACCGAGAGGAACAGCTTCTCTTAACTTTGCAAAGGAGCACGTTTCAACATACCTATGGTCTATGTTATAAACGACGCATGTTTTACTTTCTTGATTGACTTCAAGCACTCGTCCTTTATAGGGCTGCTTTGTAGAATGTAGTACTACGCATGGTTGCCCCACACTCCATTTTCTAAACATTGCTTCTGGGTCAGGGTCTTTAAAACTCACACAAGACTTTGCAAGACAATGTTTGAGGCGAATGTCATGTAAGTAAATTATGCCCTTATTGTCTATGTGCCTGCAATAAGAAAAAATATAGAGATTAAGTACATACACTTTATGACTGTTAATTAACTAGTCCTAAGTTGAAAATAACAAAGTCATGAATGACTACTTATAACCTAAAATTGCAAACCAATGTTGTTCAAAAAGAAATAGTGATGTGTATGGTCTTGACATATTCGATACTTACGTCGGCAATGCAGTAAATTCCCTAACCAGTAATTCTGGTGGTAGCCAGTCCTCAGAGAAGGAAGGACTGGGATCTTCGTTAGCTACTTCATCTTCGGCATTTTTATCAGTTGGAACCTGGACACAAACAAAAAGAACTTTATCAAAATACATTTAGTTACGTAATCTGTAGATCGAACAACATCAACTGAAGAAAAACCCTCAAAATAGCACATTGTATAAAGACCGCAATATACAGTATGTTAGGTTAAACGAGGGACATATTCAAATCCATAATAGTGTATACTCACATGAACCTAACAAACATATAAACGAAACGAAAACACTAATAAATAACAGACAGAACCATAAAAACGCTTCCGCTTACGCTTACGGGTTACGGCTTAGCGGGCTTAAGCGCGCTCTATTCTTTTTGGCAAGATCGGCGCATGTTTTGCAACGCGAGTTACTTTATGTAAGTACTGTTTCTGTTTACAAGTTCACTTGTTGCGCGCTCAGTGTTTATGATGATGTATTTTATTAGACAATTACCTCAAAAATTTTGGTTATAGGTTTTTTACATATTCGGGACGAGAATCGAATACTGAATACCCTCCCTCAATAAGTCCCTCGTTTAACCTAACACACTGTATATGGGTTCATTCCATATATTTATAGTTTTGACAAAATAGTAAAATTATGTTTGTTACTTACGGCTTGAGCTTCATTCGGGCTGCTGAACAGCGTTTCCATACTTTTAACTAATGAATTTTCATCCATGATTCCTTCTTCTGCAAGTTTTTTGATGAAGATTTTTGTAGAGGAGACTGTCACAATCAGTTCTTCTGGATGAGCAGTGATATATTTGTTAAAATATAAGTTTGAGTGTTCCGCCTCAGTATTATCGTAAAGAGCGACTCCGACAGAGCTTCTACTGCGCTTGCAACTATCTGACTGACTGTGTTCAATTTGAAAAGTTCCCTTTTATATACCACCGAAAAAATACCATGTCACAGTAAACAATAGGACTTGTTATCAAAGCACAATCTTGTAAGGGAGTTATAGAACAAGACATGGGTCCATCCCTTTCTTAGAAAACAAATTCGTTTTGTTCTATTTATGAAAAGTGCTACTTTGACAAACAAAGGGTTCTACTTTGGCTATTCAAAAGTATTTTAGTAATTTCGGTTAATTTTAGAAATCATAATTGCCTCATTAACCAATGCACTGAGCGTGGTATTTTTATTTTGTTCGTGGTATTTTTACTGCAATTTTATTAATAGTTCAGGCAAAGATTGTCCGAACAATTAAATTGATAAGAACTCTTTGAAACATACCTACGTTACATCTAAGGACATAAAAAATATTACATTTATACAGGGTGGCCGGGGAGTTGACGTTCAAGCATTAAATTTATATATTTTATAATAAGGCGTATCTAATCTACCCCCACGTATGTTCTACGATTTGGCGTAGTTTTCGAATTATAATAAAAATTAAAATAATTCATTATATTTCGTAATTTACACTTAATATCAGTTTTCAAGTTTTTCTTATTCTGTTGGACGTTTATAGTTGAGATGTTTTGTGATAACCGATTAGCATACTCTAACGTAGCGTACCCAACGTATGGTTTAACATACATATAGGTATATTATCTAGACATCCCAGAATTTTACTCTGGGATGCCTAGAAGTGGCCTGTAGTAGTAGTAGCCTAGTGTCGTGGTGGCCCGGAGGTTTAAGACGCCCGCTTCTCATGCATGAGGGTGCAGGTTCGAAACCTACCAACGGCAAGTACCGATGTGACTTTTTCCGAGTTATATATATGTACTTTCTAAGATTATTTAGACACCACTGACAAACGGTGAAGGAAAAACATCGTGAGGAAACCTGGACTTATAATTTCCAATTATAAGTTTGAAATCGCCAACCCGCATTGAGCAAGCGTGGTGATTAATGCTCAAACCTTCTCCGTGTGAGAAGAAGCTTTGCTCAGCAGTGGGCATTTATAAGCTGTTGATGATGCCTAGAAAATATTTAAAACATAAATAGAAGGGGGTGTTTACTAGATAGAAACCGAAACCAAGAATGTGATATAAAAAATTTTGTCTGCCTGTCTGTCTGTCAGTCTGTCTGTAGGTATGTTCACGCATCACGCATAAACTACTGATCCAATTACGATAAAACTTGATAGGATTATACTTTAATATCCGGGACACAACACTGGGTACTTTTATCCCGAAAAAGTATATACACTGAAAAACAAACTTAATTATTCGGCTCCATTCCTAGACACAGTTACTGTACCATACACATATAAGATTGTCCAATGTTATGTCACCCGCAGTAGACTATACGCTGTAATTGTAAAGCCGATGGTTGAAATTAGCTTGAACCGATATTATAAATGTGAAAATTTGTGTGTTTATTTGTATATTTGTTAGTGAGTCACATCAACACGGCTGGAGGGACCGGGATGAGATTTGGAACAGAGATAGGTTATGGTCTGAAGTACCATATATGTATGCTGCTTTTTTACTCTTGGAACGCGGGCGAAGCCGCTGGCAGTAGCTATATGTAATAAATATATGCAATGACAGTCTGCACTGAAGTTGGCAAATAATAATTGTTTGCATAAAAGATCAAAACATATAATTGATATTCGATTTCTTTTATAACAAACATTTAACACTGGGATCACCAGTATTTTGAACGACCTGTAAATACCAAGTTGGGTCAAATGATCCTTTCGTAGTTTTTAATGTTTTATTCGTGTGTTGATTTTATATTTATATTGTTATAATACTAGCTGTGCCCGCGACTTCGTTCGCGTGGTTGTCGAAAACAAAACACCATCGATTAGATAACAGTAAGCTATATACATATAAGTAACGTACTCTCCACTCAAGAAGGTGGTGTAGTATTTTGTTTTGCCAATAAAGATGGGTATAAATACTTACACAATACTTACTTATACAATACTTATGTTAAAATACCTACTACAAAATGTCATTATACACCACGTTCACAGCTATTTTGTCATTAGACAATACAAACATGTTTTATATTGAAATTTTCCTCGCTAGAGAGCTCCGATAAACGATCGTTGCAAGTCATAAAGTGCTCTAGGACGAAGCGCGGCCATCAACGCCGCAACAAATACGTCCCTGCATTTTTAATTTGTAATATCTTCGGAAATATTCAATTTAATTTTAGTACTTAATTGGATAAGGATTAATGCTGTATTGTTTCAAATTACATCGTAAATAACCATTGTAACAATAGTAAAGGATAAAAAATGGTTATGGTGGGTTATCCCTAAGAAATAGACATACTTATACCATCGCGAATTTTTTGTTGAATTTTTTAAGGTGGACTATACTGTAGTACATTACTTTGGTCTATCTCGTAGGGTACAGCCAGCGTTTGCAAAATAAGCGCAAAAAAATGATTTTCGACTTCACTTTAGTAACCTCTAAATTTATCAGTGTTTTTCTACTATATTACGCATGTATCATACATATAAAACTTCCTTAGGAATCACTATATCTTCTAAAAAAACCGCATCAAAATCCGTTGCGTAATGTTCATAGTTTTCAAGATCTAACCCATACATAACGACAGACAGACGGTGGATAGCGACTTTGTTTTATTACTATGTAGTGATAAGCAGTGGATGTACACGGAGCATATACAAAAAGGGTGTCGTTTTTTTTCTTTGAGGCATTTTCAAGGAAAATATCAAAGCAATAAGCGTCGAACAGTCTCGTACGATAACCAATCGACTTAACGAATTGGCTACACTCACTTAAATAAAAAACTTTAGGGATGATACGTATTTACTGGTACTAATTAATACTTAGTATGAGCCAACCAGTACGCATACTGGGTATGTAAGCAGAAACCCGGTCCCTACCCGGTACTTTTATTATATTGTCAAACCAAATCGTATGACAGAACCACAGTATAAAAAACATACAGTAGGACGATGCCTTTGATCTCGTGTAAAATGCCGACATCGTCTATACTACTACTACTGTCTTTCAGTTTCAAAAAATGTTAAAAATGTTAAAAACGAGTTAAAAACTTAATTTGGGTCATTTGACGCGTCTGGACTTATCTCTCTCTGGTCCCTCTGGTCTCTAGTTTATTATTTAACACTAGGAATTTGAATTATGATATTGAGGTATTTACCAACTTCAGAAATGTATGTTGAATTTATTTACTTTGGGGTTAACCCTTTGGGGTTAAATGGGGTTAAACACTATAAGTTTTTAGAGACGTTAGGTTTATTCAAATAAAATTCTAGTTAGGTATTTAGTGTTATTTTGTCAAGTGGGAGTGTCGTGTGCTAAGGGTTCATATGCACTATGCGGGTAGCCGCATTGCGGCTATGCCGCATTTCTATGCGCTCTGCGATGCGGCTACCCGCAGACCGCTCCGGTCGCTCGGAGGGCTGCGGCCCGAGTGACGGCCAGCCGGACTATACTGCTATACGCACTGTGCGGTTCAGTCTGCGGCTGCCCGCCATTGAGTGAGTGTGTGCACGTGGTTCGTCTGGTAAAATGGAATTCGCTGCTTGCTCTCATCTCATGTTTGCAAATAAGGATGAACCCAGTAAGTACTTCTTTCTTTGTTTTTTCTTCTTTATGTATCGTGTGTAAATGTAGTAAATAGCTGAAACTTCTTCCACGTCCATCTTTGAAATGGATCTATATGGCCGCAAATCGCAACGTTTCTTCAACCGCACGTTGCGGTTGCGAATGCGGCTGCCCGCGATCCGGCTGGCCGATCCGCAACCGCATCCTGCGGGCAGCCACGCGGCTGACACGAACGATCGCGGTCAACAACTAGTAAATAAATAAAGTACTAAGAAGAAAATATGACAAATAAAAAGGCAAAAATATTTACAATTTATTCGGTTCAATTCGATGCACCACGAGCAGTTGAGGTTCGTTGGAGCACTGAGGTGTTGTTGTTTCCCTTATATCCCATTTCACGTGTTTTTCCATAAACTCGGAAGTAGAAATAGACATTACCCACTTTAGTAGCTTCAAATATTCTTCCATCACCGATTTTAACTGTAATTGGTCGGTTTAAAATCTCATAAGTTTCAAAATATTCATCTGCATTAATGATCTGATCTGTAAAACCACTGTCCATGATCCACTCAATCTGACCTTTTGTAACTGTTTTCTCTGTATCTTCTGTCATAGTATTATAATATGCAATAGTAGTGTGAAAACTATTTCCACGATGATCATAATTTTGTCTTTGTTGATAATTGTTGTACTGACCACGACCTCTATTAAAACTTCTTGTGTTATATGTTCCACGGCCTCTGCTTGATGAAAATCTTTTACCTTTTACCTCTGCTCTGTTCCCATACTATTTATTTATTTATTTATTTCAATTAAATAGTATAACATTACATTCATAAAACCAAGGCGTTAATATGTGTAACCTCGACCTCTGTTGCTCTAAGCAGTAGGACAATCTCGTTGTAGATATGAAGACTTTCAACAGATACTCGTAAAAGCGCGAAAGGCATTTGAGCTGTCGTTCGTTGCATCTCTTGATTTTTCTTCAGCACTTTTAAGTTTTAATTTAAGATTTAATTTGGTCACTCCTTTTCAGGTAAAATATCAATTAAGTCTCCCAAATGACTGCAGCTCGATGGCAGTGATTTTAACATATAATTAAGTTTCTTTTGTTCAGTAAGCTTGCTTGAGCTCATTAACAGATTTTCCAAAATAATCGCAGAATAAAGTCACGTCAGTGTAATTTTTTAATTGTATGTTTTTCAGGTTATGTCGGCATATAAGTTGCAAAGCTGTTGATACTTTTAAATACATTGAGTTAAATTTAGATATTATTTCATAAGCCGACTCCAAATCACTTATGTATTCTAATTGCTTATTGGTAATGGTGCTATAAATAGTAGTTCGTTGCTTGTATGTTTTTTTCAATCCATTTTTCATCATATCTTATTTCTAGCGCGAAGTACAACCTCTTGACACTTTTTTAATGGTAGAAACTAGAATATACGTATTTTCTACTTTTTATTATCTGATCTATCGAATAGGGGAATATTGAAATCATTGTTCCCAGACGCCATTTTGACCACGCTATTTTTCATTCGACTTTATTCACTTCCAAACTAATCTTGTAATCGTTGTAAGTGTTAAGTCTTTATTTTAATTATTATCCTTTTATATTTGAATTTAACTTAAAGTACATACACTTTGGAGAACGGCCGGCGAAGCAAGGGAAGAATAGAAAAAAAACAATAAAACAGTGTTGCCAATATGAATGTACATATAACTAACAATTTTGATCCATTATTTTCCGTCTACACACACATGTGAGCCTAAAGTTATTTTTGAGTAACGAACTATGTCTGACAACACTTACTACACGATTTATTAGTATATCATGTTCTATTAGTTTTGCTTGTACCCAATCTCTACCTCCACTTGTATACCTCATCTCTACTAATGCCACCGTACCTTCATAACCTATAATATTCACACTGAAAAGATCTCCTAAAAAGCATCTTTCCAAAAAAACCTTAGTATAATGTTTGACTACATCACTAATATCTTTGTCACGGTTCAAGTGCATGCCAAACAATTTTACAGATAAAGTGGCAGGAGGATGCTTTATCCACTTTTGACTTATCTCTCGAATATGAGCCAACGGTATGACGTCTGTGTTACCATAATCAACATACCTTATTTTAACTAGACCTTGTGTTTTGTTATATTGTTGAACCGATGCTCGGTACCAGTGATTGTCTATTGAGCTTAGTGCAATACACGCTTTATTCTCAAATATTTTCTCCAACGGTGGCATGTTCATGTATTCATATTGGAGCTTCACGGCCATGTCTTCATAAATCGTGTAGATACTTTCATCATCAAATATAAAATGAGCAGGTAATGTATGAACATCGTGAATTTTAACGATATCGCAAATAAATTTATTCCCATAATATTTTGGGTATGTAGGAAACTTGGCAGTAATTGCAGAGTCTTCATCTTCTTTTGAGCTTGCACCTTCTTGGATTATCAATTCTTTGTTCTCCTTAATAATCCAACTATCTTGGTATTCAGCCCTTTGGATATTTACTAAGTAATCATTGACCCATAGGGTTTCATACCGTAGTTCTATTGGTAGGACGCCGTCTACTTCATCACCGACCACTTTTACAAAGCACTCTTTTTCAACAATGGATTTACGAAGGTAGTTTAATGTGTCCTCGTCCCATGTCTTCCCCATGGGACGTATACGATTTAACGCGCATCTAATTGAGCTTGGTGGCATGTGGCGGAGTGGAACACCTTTTCGTAACTTTGCAAAGGAGTACGTTTTTACATATCCATAGTCTATGAAATGAACGACGCATGTTTTACTTGTTTGATTGACTTCCAGCACTCGTCCTCTATAGGGCTGATTTGTAGAATGTAGTACTACGCATGGTTGCCCCACACTCCATTTTGTAGACATTGCTTCTGGGTCAGTATCTTTAAAACTCACACAAGACATTGCAGTTAATGCTTTGCGTATACGTTCCCGTGTGTGTTTTATATGAATGTCATATAAGTAAATTATGCCTTTATTGTCTATGTGCCTGCAAGAAGAAAAAATATAAAGATTAAGTAGGTACATAATTGTACTTTATAAACCAACTAGTCCAAAGTAAGAATAATTAAAGTCTTGACTATTTACAACCAAAACTTGCGAACCAATGAGGAATTTTGTTCAATAAGCAATAGTTGTATGTTCAGTCTTGACATATTCGATACTTACGTCGGCAATGCAGTAAATTCCCTAACCAGTAATTCTGGTGGTAGCCAGTCCTCATAGAAAGAAGGACTGGGATTTTTTTTAGCAAACTCATCTTCTATTTCATCTTCGGCAATTTTATCAGTTGGAACCTGGACTCAAACAAAAAAGATTTATTACCCGACTACGGCAAAGCATGTATGTAATATGTATGTATGTATGTATGTATGTATATATGTATGTATGTATGTATGTATGTTCATCTGCTCCCTCGTAATTTTTAAACTACTTATCAGAATTGACAAATGACATATCATTTGAAGCGTTATAATTGTCCGCTGGTTATAGGCTATTTGGGGTTTCACAAATCTATTGTGGCACCCTCCAGCGGAAAAAACGTACAGAGTAAAAAAATAAAGTTAAAACAAATATGCCTCGTTTGGTATGATTTGTAAGCGCTTTACTTGTACATTTTTATATACATATATAATTATGTATTATTGGCATTTGCTTGTGACTTTACCAGTATTCATGGGCTGATTGCATATAATTCACATCTTTTCGTTCAAAGCTTCTTTACTACCTACTTATCAGAATAAGAGCACTGCATTACTACTAGAAGAGCCTTGATATTCTTTTGGTTATGAGCTATAAAACTTGTCACCAAATGTAGTATTGCGCCCTCTAGCGGACAAAAAGTTTCATGTTAATTATTATGTTTTCAGCTTACTTACGTAATAATTTGACGAGGAACTCGAGTAGTTTCAAGCCACGCTAGAGGCTTATATTCTTGAGCAGCATTTCGCTACCCGCGACGCGGCGACTGTTGCGCTGCTACTGTAAGCCGAAAATATAATAATTTATTTAGTACTAGCTTATACCCGTGACTTCGCTCGCGTCACAAAAGGATAAAAAGCCAATGTGACATATACCAATATACACAGCGCCATCTATACCAATACTTTTGTTTCCCCTCGGGAATATCAAATTATTCCGGGATAAAAAATACCCTATTGTTTAATCCGGACTTAGTAGTTATGGCGTGAAAGCGGAACAAACAAACAAATTCACTTTCCGATTTATAATATTAGTAAGGATGTTTCACGAAAGATACAATACAAGTTCTATGTTAATATAAAAATAAAATAAATATAACATGTTTGGTACCCATCACTTGAAAGAACTTCAAGAGTATTTTATGCTTGTACATAATTATAAGAATGCTTTAATAATGTTAAATATGAGCGATAAGAGTAAAGCGCAGATCATGGGAACTGTGAATTGCTTTATTAGTTCATCAATTTAACTGTTGTTAATAATATGCGCCACAAATAACACTTTAACTCCAAAATAGCACAAATAATAAAAAGTAAAAAATCTAAAACCAGACTACGACAAAAAACGACGCTGAAAAAGTATAAAACAAGATTTGCAGAAACCCTGAACTGAACAAGTTGCTACTGTAGTTGCAGGTAAATCGACATGGTAGACTACCAAGATGTCTTCTTTGTAAATTGACAATAACGCCATACAATACTATTCTGAACTATGTAATAATATAATTATACTATTTGTTTTTCATGTTTGAAAGGCGAGTCACACGTTACCGTACCACCGTACCGTACGACCGTCGCACTTTGACAACGTGTGACTGTGGTTTTCCAAACATATCTCTACATAGTGAATATTGCATACTTCAGAATAGTATTATATGACATTATAGTAAATTTACAACGAAGGCATTTATCTTGGTAGAGTTTACTGTGTCCTTTTACTTGTATGTCGAACAACATCAACTGAAGAGAAACCCTCATAATGGCACATTGTATAAAAACCCCGATTTTATAATATGGATTAGTTCCAAATGTTTCTATTACTAGTAGGACTATAAGTGTTTTAAAATTATGTTTGTTACTTACGGCTTTAGCTTCATTAGGGCTGCTGAGCACTGGTTTCAAACTTGTAGCTTGTAAATTTTTATCCATAATTTCTTCTTCTGCTAGTTCGTGGTATATTTGTTAAAACTGAAGTTTGAGTATTATCGTAAAGAGTGAAGTCGACGGAGCTTCTACTGCTCTTGCGACTATTCGACTGACTGTGTTCAACTTGTAAAGTTTCCTTTTATTCTAACGTAAAAAAAACATGTTACTGTAAACAATGGTACTTATTATTATCATTGTGTGGGAGTTATAGAACAAGACATGCGTCCATCCCTTTGTCCGAAAACAAATTCGTTTTGTTCTATTTATGAAAAGTTATATTTTGTTAAACAAAGGGTTCTACTTTGGCTATTCAAAAGTACCTACTTATTTTAGTAATTACGGCTAATTTGGGAAAACGTAATTGCCTCATTAACCGATGCACTGAGCGTGGTATTTTTATTATGTTCGTGGTATTTTTACTGAAATTTTATAAATATAATGGTTTAGGCACATATTGACAATTAATTGATTCGGACCCTTTATACAATTAACTATTTAACATCTAAATACAGAAAGATTACATTTATTTTATAAATTTTTAAGATCTAAGGAAACGCTCCAATTATAATCCAATTATAATATAATCCAATTATAATAAGCAAACGCAATAATCCAAATCACCCCCATGTATATTCTACGATTTTGCTTAGTATCCGAGTTATAATATTTCTAATGATTTCTTTCGTAATGTTCACCTAACATCAGTTTTTTTGACACGCCCTCTGGTCACAAGATGCGTCGACCAGGCGTTTCGAAATGTTTTTGAATAATTTAAGCGCACTCGGACCCCACGGACCTAACGTCTCAACCCTAAACGGCTCAACCATATAACTACCAGCAAGGTGGTTGGTTTTTGTACTTGCGCCGCTTGAGGTTTTCTGCAGAGGCAGCAGCCGAACCAGCACAACCCGCCGTTACTGGAAGATGAGAATGTGCAAGAGTGTCAACGCAGGTTGCGTCCCACATCAAAGACCTTCCCAGATTCCAGGGCATAATGGACATATCGTCCGGTCTCTTACCATCGTCGCTCGCCAAACCCTTTGGTTCTAGAACAGCTGGCAAATCGTGCCAATATTGAGTGACGGAAGTCTCTGGCTTCAGGCACTTCCGTCACTAACTCCCACTCACCCACAGCCAATAGACGACCCAACTCCGCAGGATTGATGCTTGTATTAATGAGATTATTGTGCACCAACCTGTAAAGCGGCTCGTCCCGTTGTCTCTGGGAGGAAGGGTTGACAAGCAAGGCTGTATTGGGACATGTTTCTGTTTAGACGTTCATCGCGTCGGTCAGACACGGCACGTCGGGTTCAGCGATAACACTAGCTAATTTTTTTTTGTTAGAGTTCTAGTGATGTGGTCAGAAGAGATGAACGCCGGTAATCTTGCGCGGGAAATTGTGCGGACGCCTATACCACCAAAATGAAATTGGTAGTGTGGCTTGAACCCAAACACGATCGTCCATAGATGCATTCAAAAGCGAAGTTAAGGTGTCACGGATAATTTGATTAATTTGGTCCACAATATGCGGATGCTTCAACATAGGAAGCACGCAGAATATACATCAATTTTGGGCCGAAACAACAATAACGAATTAGACAATTAACTTTATAAATTAATTGTATCAATTAATAAATTGTATCAATTAATTAACACGTTAAACGCCATGGCAGTCACCGGTGACCGACGTTAGCGGAGGATTTGCCTTCAACAGTTTTTTATTGGCAGTCAAAGCCTTAATAAAGTTAATATCTAGCATTGTAGAATTTAATCAGAAATTGATAGAAATTTCACAATTACGATTAGAGGTCAGTACACAAAAATTACTACCTTAATCTTAGGGATAGGATCAGTTACAATTTTTTGATACTTTGAAGATTTATGTCCTCAGATGTAAAGTAGTTACTTCATTAAAATGGTCTTATCCGTTTAATTGTTCGGACAATTTTTGATTATATTTATTAATTGCTGTGTGTATATTTATAAAATTTCAGTAAAAATACATACCACGAGCAAAATAAAAATACCACGCTCGGGGCATTGGTTAATGGGGCAATTATGTTTTTTCAAATTAGTCGAAATTACTAAAATACTTTTGAATAGCCAAAGTAGAACCCTTTGTTTCTCAAAGTAGCACTTTTCATAAATAGAACAAAACGAATTTGTTTTCGAACAAAGGGATGGACGGATGTCTTGTTCTATAACTCCCATACAAGATTGTGCTTTGATAACAAGTCCTATTGTTTACTGTATATAAAAGGGAACATTACAAGCTGAACACAGTCAGATAGTCGCAAGCGCAGTCGATGCTCTGTCGGAGCCACTCTTTACGATAATACTGACGGGGAACACTCAAACTTCAGTTTTAACAAATATACCACTGCTCATCCAGAAGAACTGATTATTACAGTCTCCTCTACAACAATCTTCATCAAAGAACTTGCAGAAAAAGGAATTATGGATGAAGATTCACTTACCCACAGTATGACACTGCTGGGTCTCTGCAGCCCTGATGAAGCTCAAGCCGTAAGTAACAAATATAATTTTACTATTTTGTCAAAACTAGAAACATATGGAATGAATCTATTTACATATATTGGGGTCTTTACACAATGTGCAATTATGAGGTATTCTCTTCAGTTGATGTTGTTCAAAATACAGATTAAATAAATAATTATATTTTGATAAAGTTCTGTATTCGTGACGGTCGACAGCGGTGTTGCAATACGAGCAGTCCGCCCATCACATACTCGGGGCGCGTGATCACTGGCAATATGAACGAAACACTATGTTAAATAATCTAATTGTTTCGTCAGAAATAGCGTATTATACGGACCTTGTGGAACCTAGAACAAATTTACGTGCGTTTAGGCGCTTTTGCGATTGCCTATTATTGCCTATTATTGGCAGCAAGTATCAGCTCACACATAGGACCCACTTAGTTTTTTTAGTAAATTTTCTGTGGTGCTTGGCGACTGGGCTTCACCCAGTTATGCAGTCCCTTTTTGTGCCTTTAAGCTTATTAATTTATTCTGTCTCCTGCCAGCAGTAATTCAGAAGAATGTGGAAACTATCGTTTATTTCTTCTCTTCTTGTATCGTCTGATTCACTTCGTTGCGGGAACCAAGACAGACATTTATGTCCCTGGGACGCTCCGGACTTCAGTTTTCGGGTATTTTCATGGTTGTATTTACTGTAGATCCTGGCTTACAGTAGTTGCAGTGGTTTTGGGAGGTTGTGGCGGGCTTGTCCCTTAAACTGTCAAACACCAAGCGGTCACCGGTGACCGCAACCTATTGTTCTATAATTGTGTCTATAATGACGGTAGTTGACCAGTTAAAAAATAAAGTTCTATTTTGTTTGTGTCCAGGTTCCAACTGATAAAAATGCCGAAGATAAAGTAAAAGATGAAGTTGCTAACGAAGATCCCAGTCCATCCTTCTCTGAGGACTGGCTACCACCTGAATTACTGGTTAGGGAATTTACTGCATTGCCGATGTAAGTATTGAATATGTCAAGACCAAACATATTATTATTACTATTGCTGTTTGAACAATTTTTTTGGTTTGCAGTATTAGTTTGTAAATAGTCATGGTTTTGTTTATTCAAACTTAGGACTAGTTAATTGACATTCATAAAGTGTATGTACTTAATCTCTATATTTTTCTTATTGCAGGCACATTGACAATAAAGGCATTATTTATTTATATGACACTCATCATAAACACACACAGGAACTTATGTGCCAAGCATTGACTGCAAGGTTTTGTATGTATTTTAAAAATCCTGACCCAGAAGCCATGTTTACAAAATGGACAGTGGGACAACCATGCGTAGTTCTACACTGTATGTACAAGTCCTATAGAGGACGAGTGCTTGAAGTTAATCAAAGAAGAAAAACATGCGTCGTTCATTTTATAGACTATGGGTATGTAAAGACGTGCTCCTTTGCAAAGTTACGGAAAGCTGTTCCACTCCGCCACGTCCCCTCGCACTCACTTAGATGTACGTTAAATCGTATACGTCCCATAGGAACGACATGGGACGAGGACACATTAAACTACCTTCGCAAATCCATTGTTGAAAAAGAGTGCTTTGTAAAAGTGGTCGGTGATGAAGTAGATGGCGTCCTACCAATAGAACTGAGGTATGACTTTTTGTGGGTCAATGATTACTTAGTAAATATTCAAAGGGCTGAATACCAAGACAGTTGGATTATTAAAGAGAACAAAGAATTGATAATCCAAGCAGGTGCCAGCTTAAAGCAAGATGAAGACTCTGCCATTACTGCCAAGTGTCCTATATACCCAAAATATTATGGTAAACAATTTACTTGCGATGTCCTTGAAATTCACGATGTTAATACATTACCTGTTCATCTTATGTTCGATGATGAAAGTGTTTTCACGATTTATGAAGAAATGTCCGTGGAGCTCCAGCATAAATACGTGAACATGTCACCGCTGGACGGAATATTTGAGAATAAAGCATGTATTGCACTATGCTCAGCAGACAATCACTGGTACCGAGCATCGGTTCAACAGTATAACGAAGCACAAGGTCTCGTTAAAATAAGGTACGTTGATCATGGTGACACGGACGTCATTCCATTAGCAGATATTCGAGAAATAAGTCAAAAGTGGCTAAAGCATCCTCCTGCCACTTTATCTGTTAAATTGTTTGGCATGCACTTGAACCGTGACAAAGAAATCAGTGAGGTAGTCAAACATTTCTCCGAAGTTTTTTTGGAAAGATTCTTTTTGAGAGGACTTTTCATAGTGAATATCATAGGTTATGAAGGCACTGTGGCATTAGTAGAGATGACGTATACAAGTAGAGATTGGGTACAAGCAAAACTCATAGAACATGATATACTAATAAATCGTATGGTAAGTGTCGTGAGACATAGTTCATTACTCAAAAATAACTTTGGACTCACATCTGTTAAAAGACGGAAAATAATGGGTCAAAATTATTAATTCATACCTGAACAACAATCTCCCGTCATTGGCTCGCCAAGTGCTCATTACATACCTTACTCATCAAGTACATATCGCGATACATATCAAACTGTGACACTTCATGAACTACTACTGATGTCCATAATTATATTTATGTTAGTCGTGTTTTTGTAACGCTAGTGTACTTTGAATTGAACCGAATAAAATTTATAAAATTATTGTTGCTTTGTTTTCTTTGTCATTTTTTTTTCTTAGTAGCTACCACTTAACAAAATAAACCTAAGTACCTAACTATTATATTATTTGAAAATGTATAATATGTAATCTCATTTAACCCTATGGTAAATAAATAAGCAGGTATTTCTGAAGTTCCTAAATAACTAAATTTGATAATATTGTTCTCAAAAAAAAAGTGATCTCAGGTATCGATCTGTCGATCAATGAATGTGCAACCATCATTCGTTAACTTCTGTGCAGACTGTCATTGAATACAGTTATTACATATCCCACCAAAAACATAAATTTAAAAAAGGGGAGCCAAGTTCAGCCCAAATATTATGCTTTCACGTGGGCTTCGCCGAAAAAAGAATGAAGATCTAAATGAGTGCAAAGTTTAAATATGTATCTATAGGAAGAAGTAGGTTAGATTTGACTTGGCCAGTTTTCATCAGTCATTATTTTTATAAAGCTTTTCAATATTTTTATACTGATAAAAACTAGCCAAGTCAAATCTAACCTACTTTAAGATCTCACATTTTTAGATAACAGCAATTATTATAGGTATCCAATAAAGCAAAGAATTATATAGTTTGATTCTCGTTCATAATTTTGCATAGAACTTGGAATGCCACGTCAAAGCATAATATTTGGGCTGAACTTGGCTCCCCTTTTTTACATTTATGTTTTTTGTGGGATATCATTACTTTTTGAACAAAAAAACTAAGCAGGTATCGAGATTTAATCTCTTTTCTTGCGTTTGCGTTGCGTAGTTTTCTTTGCTACGATATTATTGTGTACACTTTCTTGAATGTTTACGATATTAGTGCGCATTACCCATTCTGTATCTGCTACCTTTTTAATCCGCTTCCTGTTGGTAATTAAATTAGGCAAATCCGGGCGATATAATGATCTCAGACGGTTATATTCTAGTATCGAGCTATCTTGGGCCTTAATTTGACTAGGGTCTAGATTAATTAGGTGTACTCCGTCTAGTGTTTTAACTCTGGAGAGCGCAACGTAGGCCTGTCCTCTGCTAAATATCGAAGTGCCTATATCGAGAAGAGCGCTGTCCAGACTAAGGCCTTGTGATTTGTGGATGGTTATAGCGTAAGCCAAGCAAATAGGAAATTGTTCTCGATAAACATATACCTCTACATTATTTAATATCTGAAACTTTGTCTTGACACGTTCTAGTTCATAAGTAAAATTATTAAATTTGATAATAATTTTACGTATATTATTATTTTTATTGACATCCCAGACTATTTTTTCTACGACTCCAATGGAGCCGTTTACTAGTCCTTTGGAAACATCAATATTCCTACCTGTAACCCCAGAAAGACAAAGGCGTTGTCGAACTTTTAGGAATTCGAGATAGGATATTGGGCCTCTGGTCACCCTATGTATTGTTATAGGCGATTATGATTCTTATAGCTATGTTTTCATGGTTCAATTTCCTATAAATAAAAATATTGCAACGTAACTAAGGTACCTACTTATTATTTGTAAACACCAGAACAGAAATGTTACAAATACATTGCCGAACGGATTGGAGATTGGGGATTGGGGATTGGAGATTGGGACTGGATTACCATGGTTATTAAGGTTACTATAATTATACGTATTTCTTGAAAAAATAAAAACAATATTTTTCTTTTGTATAAGCGACTATGTGTCTTACGTCTATGAAAACACGGTTCAATTTCCTATGAACAATAACAGTAGAAAATAACGTTTGTATGGGAACACCACTTATTTATGAACTTTTTGTTACTTTTGGATTTTTCCCATTGGTTACACACAATAACCGAGCTGTATTCCAAATTTCAAAGTTCTAGGACATCTGGAAGTAAGTTAGAAGCGACTATGTGTCTTATAGTAATGTAAACACGGTTCAATTTCCTTTGAACAATTATAGTGGAAAAGTACGTTTGTATGGAGACAACCCTTATTTATTAGATAACTTTTTGTTATTTTTGGATTTTTCCCTTTGGTTACACACAATAACCGAGCTGTATTCCAAATTTCAAGGTTCTAGGTCATCTGGAAGTAGGTTAGAATTTGCTACTTTGTCAGTCAGTCAATACTAAAATTTGCGAACTTTGACCTTCATATCTTTACAACCGTTTGAGCTACCTTCATGAAATATTGGATTCTACATGTCCTTACGGATAAAATAACGTACGAAGTTTTATGTGTTTACGTTAAATAGTTTTTGAGTTATAGAGGGGTCAAAAGTGGCACGAAGTGGTTCGTGTAAAGATACACTGTGGCGCGCGCTGTTTGCTGAACTTGGCTGACGCGCGGCCGCGCGTCTCGATAGCTTATGCCAGCGGCTTCGCCCGCGTTCCAAGAGGAAAAAAGTAGGTAGCATATGTGTTACTTCAGACCATAATCTACCTCTGTTCCAAATCTCATCCCGGTCCCTTCAGCCGTGTTGATGTGAGTGTGTAACAAGACACAAATACACAACTCACATATTTTCCCATTTATAGCTCTTTGCATACCTTAATGTTAGGTATAGCATAACAATAAAAAAATGTTAATCATCCATTGGCATGAAACTTACTTGTCAAAATGTCAGATAACATAGAACTGTGTACTCAATATTACCTCAATAAATTTGTACATGTCTGTTTGTTTTGTTAGAAATTGACGTGATTTTTTTTATTGAATGGAGATATAGTTGAAGGGATTGAAAGTTGCATAGGCTAATATCGATGGTCCCAATTAAAAAAGTTGTATCTTCAAAATGACCACTTTTCAGTAGAGCAGTTTGAAGTTTGTTTCCTCGCTCAAAAAAAAATACTAATCACAGAAATCTTAAACTTGGAATATATCTTATACTTACGTGTTTTTATGTTATGCAATATTGAAATTTAAATTAATATGTGTATTTTACGGAAAAATGCACATGCGACATTATATCACAGAAAAAATACTGAACGACTGTCGGTTGTGATACTTTCGACATTTTTAATTGGGTTTCTATTGATGCACTTGGTTGAAAGTGGAACATGCAACATTTTTAAATGTTAAATTGTGAATTAAAAATGTCGAATATAGATTGAGAGGTTGGGTAAACGTAAGAAAAAAGCATTAAATAAGGAAACGAACATGTATTATCAATAAACATAACGTAGATGCATACATTCACGGCATAGAATTTTGAAATTGTAACACTTAGAAATCAATTATTCGGTAGGTAAGTACGTATAATAATGATACTTAAAGCTTGAGTTGGCTAAATGATTATTAAAACTATAAAAAAAGAGTATTCTTGCACAAAATCACATTGAAATAATTGACATTTCGTTAATCAGTCATGCAACATCTTTCAGATGTGTATAAAAACTAAATGTGGCACTATAATCTTTCAGTGTTAAACACTGTAGCTATCTAAGTAATCGTAGAATCTATTATAATAATCATTGTTATAGGACTATTTAATCAGTCTTGCAGTTACACCTTGATTAAGTACTTAATAATAGCTACTAATAAGGTGACAAAATCACGTTTCATAACTAACGAAATAAAGTAATATCAAATCTCAAATCAAGAGAGCAGAGAGAGAGAGAGAGTCTCTACTCCAATAATGTCTGTGCTCTCCACAAACATTCTTATAATAGTATAAAAAAAAGTTTGGAATATAATATGAGGAAAAAACATCTTAAAAAGAATAACAGCTTAAATTTTAGTCAATGTCGCTGTCATCATCATCACTAACTGGTCTTGTCCCTCTCTTGTCTTTGGGGGCCATATGTAGCAAGTTTTCATAGAAGGAATGATATTTTCTTGGGATTGCTAAAGACTTACACATGGAGTTCAGATCTTTATACTTATCGTACGGAATGGCACATTTATCGAAATATGCTTGACTGAGTTCAAAATGCCTTGTGCGCTGGTTATTTCTATTCCCTGTCCTTAGAACAACTAAAGTATTAGGATCCTCACCCAGATCATACTTATATTCTATGCGATCATAGACATTTGTATTAACTTTAACTTGACGAATTTGTTTCCATCTCATCACCTGATTAGTTACATCCTTTATCCAGTTTTGTTATCTAACAGTCCTTTAAAATTGAAAAAATCCTCCTTGTTCATCTCTTTCACCACATACGGTTCTCCTTCAGTTTTTGACCAACGCACTAAAACATTCCATTCATCTGGTATATTAATATTTTTATGTTCGCTTGCTCGCTCGATCATTGCGTGGACACTATCACCCTCATTTTGGGTGTGACCTTTGTCCATAAATCTGTGAATGATGGTAACGCCAAATTCTTTTGCAGCAAGAAGATACAAAGCAAACACGATGCGATTTCGATTCTGCCCTGCGCGGTTGTCCGACCAAAATCTGAACTCCTCAACCCCTTTTTCAGCATTTTCTTTTATAAAAGCGTACAAGCAGCTGGAAACTTCATTCGCACCCTTTTTTGCAATAACTTCATGCCACACATAGCAAGGCAGCTTTTTTATTGACATCGTAAATGGTGAAATTGAAAGCATTTAATTTCCTCTTATAATAGAAAGTGCTTACCTCTCCGTGTGGTGTTTGAAGAACCTTTTGGAAATCAAACGTTGCAACAACAAGCTTTTCATTCCTACTCCCATCAGCTTTGTCAGCATTTTTCAGAGCACGAGCTTTTTTTTGTGCTCCTTATGTTCCATGAATCGCTGTTTTTCTTCTTCATTCGGGAACTCATTGTTGTCAAACACATGGCAAATATCACAACGATCTTTTTTCGGTTGATGAAAAGCAATATTGAAATTTGCATTTACAATATCACGGTACTGGCGTTTATTTGCTTTGTTCGTGTATTTACCTGGATACCATTCACACCACTCCTCATATAAACGAAACATTTGCGCAGTACTAGTTATACTATTTAAATATAACTTTTTGGAGTCTTATCGTGTGTAGTGTGATTCAACCCGATCGATCGAGTTCACGTAGTCTTTCACGCTCTGCACCATCATGTCATCGATGATTCTAGGCTTGTGTTCATATTTGCCCCGTTTGTCTTCAGCAATAGAGATTTCTCCGTCATATTTTTTCCAGGCCGTAGTTACGATTCGTTCACCAGACGATATTGTGCTTAAAAACATCTTTCTACAAACCCTTTTAGATTCTTTCTGTGAGTTTGGTAGGTAGTAGACGAAAGTGTTTTCCCGCTTGTGTTTGGTTTCTTCTGTAGTTTTACGTCCTTTAGGAAGTTTTTTGGTGTATTTGATCACAAACTCCCAATGCCTTTTACGATCGCCTAGTCCCCAGAACTTTGTAAAAATCTTCTTTCTTTGGTTTGCATCTATATTTTCTGTACATTTGTAGCGGCAAGTTTGTCCACAAGTTTCACCTAATGACTTTTCTGCTATTTGTTTTCCTTTGTAGTTTTCATAAGCTTTTCCTTCATTCTTCAATTTCTTCCTTTGTACCACAATCCAATTATTTTTGTGCTTTAGTCTTTTCTTGCCAATATCAGTTTTGTAAGTTTTTTTTCTAGAAACTGTGTGTGTAGAGGGAGTTACAATAGTAGAAGCGTCAGTCATTGTTGAAGGTGTTGGGAGATTATCATAGACGTCATCAATACTCATCATACAGTCGTTTACACATATGGGGCAAAAG
This sequence comes from Spodoptera picta, assembly GCA_038387885.1. NCBI lineage: Eukaryota > Metazoa > Arthropoda > Insecta > Lepidoptera > Noctuidae > Spodoptera > Spodoptera picta. The sequence goes on from JAZHFQ010000246.1 coordinate 1,532,971, forward strand.
CGAGATTCACAGTTTTCGCTATGAGGACGAACTGAGGATGGGACTGGAGTTACATCAATGGGCCTAGTTGCTGGTACCATTTCATGTTCAACAGCAGCGATTGATGCAATAACGGTCGACTCGGGAAAATTAGCCTTTTCAGAGATTGGTGGTGCAAAATCAATCGTGTCCGTCGTTTCGATATTTTCAGGGGTTTTCGATATAATGGCAGTCGCCTCGGCTTCATGAGTAGTCATAGAATGTTCACCAAAAGGAGTTGGAGACGATTGCTGGTCACTAACAACATCACCTATCAAATCTTGTAGCTGAATTAGTTCATTTTCAAAACTGGTTGGTATTGGAGAAGAAACTCGATCTGAAAATAAATTAAATTTATTTTAATAGCTTATACGGCCAATCAAAATGCCTATTTCTAAAATATTGAAACGAAATCTTTGCTATAAATTTTTGAAAGATCATCCGACATGCATACATCCGTCAAAAAAACAAACCCTGAAGCCATTTGAAAAAGTCGGTAGTGTCACATGGAACCAACCATCTAATATTAGTTACATTTAATAATGTCTTAAGTGTTACAACCGACAATTCAACAGATTTAGTAAACATTTAATAGTGTCGAATTTGACACTACCAACAAACGACCTACTTAATTTCCCTCTAAGAAAGTAGGAAGTGGCACTTCCGACCATCATAAATACTCAAGTTCAGTTAAAAATGTCGGATCTACCACTACGTACATTTTTAAAGGGAACGGTCTTCATTGATTTAGAAAACATTAGTAATTAAAAATCTTAAATAACCCATGATTGTTTTTTATAGAAACAGTACATTAATTGAATATAAAAATAATATTATACTACTTACCAGGTTCTACGTCGTATAATTCATAGTTTTCTTTATCCTCGGGAATTTTGTTTCGTTTTTTTGGCTGACTATATTTTTCTTGTTTTAATACAATATCAAGTAAGCGCTTAGAACGATGCGACATTGCTGACTCTTCACTAAATTTATCAAATAAGACACAAACAAACACAAACAGTCAAAACAACGAGTAGCGTGCGCTCCGCCTGCCAACAAAGTGTGAAGTGGCAGAACCGCCGTTCCCCGCGCCCTTGCACCCCCCGTGCTGTACGAGCGAGAAGGCACGTAATGCCAGTTCGTGCATTCCGGTACGGGCGCGCGATCATTATCGACAATTTGAATTCTGAAAAATGTGTCAATATGAATGATTTTTGATAAAATTAAATATGCATATTGTAAAACTCATTATAACAAATGTAATGACGTAATAAAGTGAAAAACGCCAAAATGTTACTATCGACTTTCTTAATTGGGACCATCGATATATAACATTGTTCGATGAGTTAGTAGGTAGTAGGTTACACTTTGAGGTACCAGAGCCAGTGACAATTGATCTGACTGGTGACGACATTGTACACATAATAATAATAATAATAATAATAATCGACGTGGTGGGGCTTAAGGGCTCCGACCCCTAGTCTTATCTTGACTGGGGTAGGAACCCGACTAAAAGAGATACAACCCAAGCCAAGGTTGCATACGCTGAGGGCTGCGTGACTAAGGGGGTGCTTAGTCGTTAGTATGCCAACTCTGGAAACCAGGGGACTTCCTGTTTTATTTACCCTTGCCACAGTGAACGCAGGGCTCTGCTGTGGTCGACCTGTTTAGTCCCTAGCTACTCGTGGGAATAAAAATGATAACCAGATCTAAAAATAAAAATACAATGCAGGCAAAGGTGCCTCCAACAGATGTTGAAACATCTACGGCGTCATTGTCGTCCTCTCCGAGATCCATATTCTCATCAATCACACCATCATCACTTTCATTCAAATCACGTTCACTAAGATCATCTACTTCATCAACATTATCAGTAGACGTTGTGTCGGAGGCTACTGTAGCCAACAACCCGACATCCGCTACTGATACAAAAAATACGCGTAAAAAATTGGGGGATGATGTTGCTCGCGTCCGTAGGATTTACCATCTTTCCTGACCCACCCTACACGTGTCCCCCGGGTGGTGCTAAACGAGCAACAACAGCGAGTAACAAGCGGCGGTTGACAAACTCGACCAATCAAATGCAGGGAATAGCCTCTGAATTTCGGATCATCTAAGGAGCTTGGCTTAACTGTCTGGCCTTCGAGGAAGAAAACCTCGCTACAAAGAAATATAATTAAATAACCCCAATCCTAAGGTGGGCAACGTGCCGAGGGGATGTATGGCTGGTGGGGAACCAGTCTCTTACGCCAACCTCAGTGGAACGGGCAACCACTGTTGTATTTGCCTTCTCCTGAGAATAGGCGTCACCTCAGGTAGCGACCGTTATATCGTCCTTACTCGTGGGAATAAGAATGAACGAAGAATATAATTTAACAAACAACCAAAAAACCAACACAACAAGTAAAAAAACTTTAACACAACAGATCTTCCATAAGAGAATGTTTGAAACTAGACCTAGAGCTCTGTCACTTGGTGACTATCCAAACACAAATTCTGCCGCCGATGGCATAACTCTAGAACCTTATAAAAGCAGCGATAATCGAAACTGGACACAAGTCACCGGAAAAAAGAGACCCAATTCAAGCCCAGAAAGCAAATCAAATCAAAAACAAACCAAACTAGATACATACTGGCTGTCCCAAAGCCAACCAATACCAATTTCAAACCAATTTGCTAGCTTAGAAACTGATAAACAAGAAACAGAACAAATGGATAAAATGGTAAAGGTAGATAAACCTCCTCCAATATTTGTTGACAAAGTAGGAAATATTCAACCGCTTCTCAACACTCTTAATGAACTTGCGCATGATAAATATAATCTTAAAGTTCTGAGCAATGACCAGGTTAAAATACAGTCCAAAGATTCAGAGACATACAGGAACATTGTACACCAACTAGAACTGAAAAATACAGAGTTCTTTACATATAAGCCAAAACACGAACGAAGCTTTAAAGTGGTTCTCAAAAACATGCACCCTTCAACAGACCCTGAAGAAATAAAAGAGGCGTTAAATGAAATAGGACATACATGTACCAACATATGGAATGTTAAGCAAATAATAACAAAAAAACCATTGCCACTGTTCATAATAGAGCTAGAAACAAGGCGCAATAATAAATGCATTTACGAGGTTAGAAATCTAATGAACTGCATCGTAACCTTCGAACCTCCTCGCCCAAAACGTGAAATACCTCAGTGTGCAAAATGCCAACAATATGGCCACACCAAAACGTACTGCCACCGTAGACCTAAATGCATCAAATGTGCTGGCGACCATCTCTCTGCCGATTGCATAAGGAAAACAAAATCAGACTGTGTAAAATGTGTTCTCTGTGATGGTAACCACCCGGCAAATTATAAGGGCTGTCAAATATATAGAGACCCCAAAATCTTAAGTTCCCAAAGGCACCAGAACGTAGAAAAACCTATATATCTAATAAACAGAGTGTTACGATAGAAAGGGAAAAAACCACGGATAAACAAGTTCGCAACAGCGAATATCAAACTTATAAAGACGTACTTACCAACAAGAATCAACTCGAAAATACAACAAACGAGACAAAACATGTCGACCAACACAACATGCATGAAATAATGACATTGATGAAACAAATGATGCAACAATTGACTACCCTGACAAACTTAATAATAGCCCTCACAACCAAGCTGCCAGATTCGATTGCTTAAAAATTGCCGTGTGGAATGCCAATGGGCTGTCACAACATACCCTTGAGGTTGGAACATACCTAGACACACAAAAAATTGATATTCTTCTAGTAACAGAGACACACTTTACTAAAAAAAGTCATTTTAACATTCACAACTACAAAACATATCACACGATGCACCCCGATGGCAGAGCACATGCTGGAAGCGCGGTACTAATAAAATCTAATATAAAACATCATGAAGCAGTTCATTATTGCACGGAGGAAATTCAAGCAACAAATATCGTTATTGAAGATTGGACAAGCCCATTCACAGTATCCGCTGTTTACAGCCCACCTAAACATAAACTTAAGCTAAAAGATTATGAAACGTTCTTTACCACACTGGGACATAGATTTATAGCTGGAGGAGACTACAATGCCAAGCATCATTACTGGGGCTCACGTGTCATAACTGCGAAAGGTAGACAGCTGCTAATGGCCATAGAAAAGCTAAATCTTAACGTTGTTTCATCTGGAGAACCCACCTACTGGCCTACAGACAGGAATAAATTACCAGACTTGCTCGACTTTTGTATAACAAAAGGAATTTCTAGTAAATTTTTTACAAGCAGAACGAGTACCGAATTATCATCTGATCACTCCCCTGTTGAAATAGCATTAAAAAAGAAAATCATAGTGTCACCTAAGCCATGCAAGCTGCATACCAATAAAACTAACTGGAACCTCTTTAGACAGCTACTGGTGGAAAGCTTGAATATAAAAATTGCCCTAATAACGGACAACGACATAACAGAAGCAGTAGAACATTTTAATGGCTCTGTTCAACAATCTGCTTGGCTTGCTACTCCAGTTCCTAAAGACTTGCCGCACAAACAAGAATGCCCCTTATCTGTTCGAGAACTACTAACTGAAAAACGAGAAGCTCGAAAAAAATGGCAAAAAACAGGTTATCCTGCTGACAAAAAACATCTGAACTATCTACAAGGAAAACTAAAAACACTATTGCAGAATAACAATAATGAAAATATCCAAACCTCCTTAAGGAACCTGAATGCAACAGCAGAAACCAACTATTCTTTATGGAAAGTCACTAAAAATCTTAAACGTCCAATCTCTAATCAACCTCCTATCCGTAAGAGTAACTCGGAATGGGCCTCCAGTGATGCGGACAAGGCTGATACATTCGCTGAGCATCTTAAACTGGTTTTTACACCAAACCCCGATACGGGCTCTTCTAAAATCCAGGAAGTTACACAATTATTGAACCAAACCCATCAACTGGATCCTCCTATTACCAAAGTCACAAAGGAAGAAGTAAAAACAGCGATTAGGGCACTGGACCCAAATAAAGCCCCTGGATACGATCTCATAACTGGAAGAATTTTAAGAGAACTACCAAAGGAAGGCGATCAATTCCTAACTTTTCTTATTAATGCTATCCTCCGAAGAAGTATGGTTCCTCCCCAGTGGAAAGTAGCACAAGTTATAATGGTTGCCAAGCCGGGTAAAAACCCTGCAGAGGCGCAATCATATAGACCTATTAGTCTGCTGCCCATACCATCTAAAGTTATGGAAATACTTATTTTGCGCAGATTACTCCCGATTATTACTTTGAATAAACTTCTACCTGACCACCAGTTTGGCTTTCGCCGGGGGCACGGTACAACAGAACAAGTGCACAGATTAGTAGAACATATCAATAAAGCGTTTGAGTCAAAACAGTATAGTACTGCAGCCTTCTTAGATATATCTCAAGCATTTGATCGTGTTTGGCATGACGGACTACTGTTCAAAATAAAACGAAACCTACCTATAAATTTCTACAATCTTATAAAGTCCTATCTAAGCGACAGACACTTTTTCGTGAAACAAAATGAAGAGAAAACTACTTTACATACTGTCCAAGCTGGAGTACCACAGGGTAGTGTAATGGGCCCAATGTTATATCTACTTTTCACAGCCGACCTCCCAATAACAGAAGGTGTCGTCACTGGAACATTTGCGGACGACACAGCTATCCTCTCGGTGGACACTTCACCAGACGTTGCATCACAAAAACTTCAGTCTAGTCTCGACCAAATATCGAAATGGCTCAAAGACTGGCGAATCAAGGCCAATGAAACTAAGTCTGTCCAGGTGACTTTCGCAAACAAGAAAGGAACGTGTCCTCCTGTGACCCTAAACGGCATCCCTCTCCCACAAGACGATTACGCCAAGTACCTCGGAATATATTTGGATAGACGCCTGACTTGGAAAAAGCATATATTTACCAAGCGGCTGGCTATGGGTCAACAGATACGCAAAATGCATTGGCTACTGAGTAACAAGTCTCAACTCTCTATGGAAAATAAATTGTTGCTATATAAATGCATAATAAAGCCTACATGGACATACGGCCTACAGCTGTGGGGCTCAGCGGCAAAGTCAAATGTTGAAATTGTGCAAAGGTTCCACTCAAAAATGTTGAGAATGATAACAAACACACCATGGTATGTCTCAAATAACAGACTCCACCACGACCTCTGCATCAGTACTGTAATGGAAGAAATTTCAAAAATGACTAAAGTGTACAAAGACCGAATCACAAGCCATCCAAACAAGCTAGCAGTAAACCTGATGGACACCCAAACAGTCGCTAGAAGACTAAAGAGAAAGATTCCTCAAGACCTCATCTAGGAGGTTGTAAATATAAACGGGGCAGTCACTGGACAGCCCGCGTACAAGTCTGCTGCATTTAACAAAAATATTGCTGAATATCTATATGATAGATTGCAATACATATATTAAAATAAAAAAAAAAATGGAGCAACGAAATGAACGAATTCATTTGGCGTAACTACCTTATCATCACAAATTTAGAAACTGATACAAATGCTTATTTAAATACACTACACACGAAGTTCACCGAACAATTTCCAAATATGACAGTTTCTAAGCAAAGAATAGGCGATCAAAGAAGAGCCATTGTCAACAACAAGTTACTACCAACAATTACACTTGATGCAATTAGGTCAGAAGTGCAGACTCTTTTATTAACTCAAAATGGCACACAACAAATACAGACTCAATCACAACAAAAATACACACAAATCAATACACTAGCGCACATACAAACCAAAACCCGAATGAAATGGTCAGTCGAAGTCAATGAAACTCTTATGAAACTCTATTTTGAAGTTACTAAGATGGAGACGGACATGACAATGTGGCGGAAAAACCTTAGAGACAAATTCATAGAATGTTACCCTCACTTAGCACACTTATCAGAACAACGCATATCAGACCAGAAAAGAGTAATCATATATAACAAAATGATCCCTGAAACGCGACTACAAATCATAAAAACGGTAGTAGAGCAAGAGATGCATGAAAGAGATGCAACGGTTTTTCAAAGATCGAATAGCCCAATCTTACAACAAACTACGTATTATACACATACACAACCACACATAAATGTAGAGAACACTAGTCTAGAATTAGGATTGCAGGAATTAGATTTTACAGACGAAAATTTTGATCAACAGCCCACTACTATTAACACACATACTGAAAACTATGAAAGAGATTCTGATATAGACGAACTATTCTTACAAGCCCTACAATACTACACTGATACCCATCCCACCAATAGATGTTATATACCCAAACAAAGGACTTCAAAAAAACTTGCGAAAACAGTACAATACATTAATAAAGTAATATTGCCAGACCATGTTAATACAGATACAGAATTTAACCAACTACAAACAATCATATATAGTGCCGCGTGGACAGCTGCTAAGGTCAATGGAAGTAAAATCAGTTTATCATTTGCTCACGATCTTAATAACTCGCAGAGCAATCGTAAACCTAGATGGCAAAAAAGATTAGAACATAAAATAGAAGTAATCAGGTCTAAAATAGGTAGGTTAACATATTACATGCAGGGCCACAGAAGTAGAAAATTAGATAGAGAAGTTAATAAGATAATAAGAGACTATAAGATACACACTATACACGAAGAACCTAACAGACAACTTACACATTACTTAGACACACTCAAACAGAAACTCACAGTTATTAAAAGTAGGTTAAATAGATACACTTTTTTTTTTATTAAGGGGGGAAAATCATCGAATGACTGCCCCCGCCTGGGTGAGGCGGGAGGGAGTGTCAGACTCTTACTGACTAAAAACCACCCCGTTCCTTCTCCTGCACGTCGAGCCGGAGCCCCGGTTACCCGTTAGGTTCTCCGCGACTCCGAATCGGCATCGGCCCTATTGGGCCCCATCTGTGGTGGTCTGATGGCTCTTTGAGGCGCGCGCAGAACGCGACGCGCCGTACGCTCGGGTCTGTTTCTGGTCGGACGGGGAGCCACCCATGCTCGCCGTCCGCAGGCCCGCGCTTACGGTGGCCGGAGATCGTCCCGCGATCCCCGACGCCCGGTGTGTCCTTCGCGATGGCTGGGTTGCGAGGAGGCAGCGCTTCGCTGCCTCACGCGTCCCGCCTCCTCCTTAGCTAGCATGACTGCTTCGCAAAAGGAGGAGACGGCATCCCAGTCCCCCTCGCTCCGCATCATGGCCTGCACTAGGCCCGGACGCGAGAGGTCGCCATCGCCGATCACTTCCCTGAGGACACGGCGGTGCTCAGCCCACGAAGGGCATTCTCCCACCGTGTGTTCCACCGTGTCCTCAGGGCGGTCCTCGCAGTGATGACACCCGGGCGTTTCCTCCCGCCCCATCAGACACAGGTACCTCCCGAAACTTCCATGTCCGGTGAGGACCTGCGTCAGGCGGTAGGTGAGGACGCCGTAGCGTCTCTCAAGCCACTCCTCAAAGAGGGGACTTACCGCTGCGATGGCAGCGAGCCCAGCCCTCGGTTGCGACAGTCGTTGCTGCCACTCCGCCATGAGATCGCGCCGGAGCTCATCCCGCCACGCACTTATCTGGCGCGGCAGCGGAGTTTCGCCCCGGCGACGTGCCTCCGCGCGCATGCTGTACACGCGCGCGAGCACCTTCGCCTCCAGATCCCACGGCGGTAATCCGGCAAGGAGGTTCGCCGACTCCCCAGAGATCGTGCGGTATCCGCGGATCATTCGGATCGCCATGACCCTCTGTGCCATGAGCAGCGTCCGAGCGGGACGCCGCAACAGGTTTGGCGCCCAAACAGGGGCGCCGTAGAGGGCCATGGACCGCACGACCCCGGCGTATAACCTCCGGCAGGAGGCGTTTGGCCCCCCGAGGTTGGGGAGGATGCGTTTAAACGCAGCCCCCGTCCTCTCCAACTTTGGAGCCAAACGTCGGAAATGTTCTATGAAGTTCCACCGACTGTCGAGGACGAGTCCTAGGTACTTCATCGTCGTCTCGACGCCGATGGTAACTCCTCCCGCCGTTATTTGGGACCCACCCGGAGGTGGCGCGTTCCCGCGGCCATGAAAACACATGGCCTCGGACTTGTGGAGCGCCACCTCGAGTCCCAAAAATAGATACACTAAATGCACATTACGCAAAACACAGAATAGTCAATTCAAAAATAACGAAAAGCAATTTTACCGAACTTTAAAACAATCAACAACCAATCACACCACGTCAAATAACACAGCACATACGGCATTTCCTGTTAAAGACGACCTACGCCAGTTTTGGGCTGGAATCTGGGAAAACCCTGTGTGCCACAACACACAAGCTGATTGGATTAAAACTGAGGAAATCAATTATGACACTATTCAACAAATGCAATTCGATCAAATAGATGTTGAAACATTTCACGATGTTCTCAATAAAGCTCAAAATTGGAAAGCCCCAGGAACTGATCACATCCATAACTTCTGGTTAAAAAAATTCACAACAATTCACCGTCATTTGTACAACCATATTAACAATTTTATTAAAAACCCAACAAATATTCCTCCCTACTTAACGGAAGGCATCACGTATATGTTGCCAAAAGACCTTAATGACACGGCAAATCCTGCAAAATACAGACCTATAACCTGCTTACAAACAATGTACAAAATAATAACATCATGCATAACTAATATAATATATAAACACATTGACACTCACAAAATATTAACAGAAGAGCAGAGAGGATGTAGGAAGTTTAGCCAAGGTTGTAAAGAACAGTTATTAATAGACTCGGTTATACTTAAAGACGTACAAAAATACAAGAAAGATTTATATACCATGTATATTGATTATAAGAAAGCCTATGACTCAGTACCTCATTCCTGGTTGCTTCACGTTTTAAAAATTTACAAAATCCACCCATATATCACACGCTTTTTAGAAAACATTATTAGTAAATGGCAAACCAGACTTCATGTAAATACGTCTGCAGGTGTTGTAGAGACAGAATTTATTAAGATCCAGCGAGGTATCTTTCAAGGTGACTCCCTAAGCCCTCTCTGGTTTTGTTTAGCTTTAAACCCACTGTCAAATCAATTAAAATCTCTAAAGGCTGGCTTTCAACTTAAATACAGGAACACAGTAACTACTACAGAAATTCGCCATCAACACTGTACAATAAACCATCTTCTCTACATGGACGACATCAAATTATACGCATCTTCTCCAGAGGATTTACATCAGCTGGCTGACGTAACCGAAATATTTTCAAATGACATAGGAATGGAGTTTGGAATCGATAAATGTAAAATCAATTCAGTGAAAGCAGGCAAAACTTACACGCACTCCTATCAGTTACAAACAGGTGATACCATTGATTCCTTGAATGAAAGTGGTACTTACAAATATTTAGGGTACATACAAATCAAACAAATCTTGCATAAAGAAATTAAAAGCCAGCTCACAAAACAATTTAAACACAGAGTAAAAATAATATGTAATACTCAATTAAACGCCCGAAATACTATAAAAGCTATTAACACATATGCTATTCCAATTCTCACATACTCATTTGGTATCATAAATTGGTCCAAAACAGAGCTTCAGAATCTACAACGCAACATTAATACTATACTAACAAAATACAGACGACACCACCCAAGATCATGCACACAGAGACTTACACTACCAAGAAACGACGGAGGAAGAGGTATTATAGATATCCCCAATTTACATAACAAACAAATTACAACTTTGAGATCTTATTTCTATAGTAAAAGTCCTTCATCAACTCTTCATAACGCAATAGTCCAAAATGATACCAAACTCACACCATTGAACATGGCCGATCAAACGACACAAAACAATGAGACACAGACCGATCGACAAACCAAAATCACAGCATGGGCTCAGAAGTCATTACATGGGAGACACTATCACGACCTTAATCAATCAAACGTCGATAAAGTTGCATCGAACGAATGGTTAAGACGCGGTGAATTGTTTCCTGAGACTGAGGGGTTCATGCTGGCGATACAGGACCAGGTAATAGAAACACGCAACTATCAAAAACATATAATGCATATTCCCATACCCACCGACATTTGCAGGCGCTGTAATAGTGCATCTGAAACTATTCAGCATGTCACAGGTGCCTGTAAAGCCATAGTTCAATCTGATTATAAGCACAGGCACGACCAAGTTGCAAATATTATACACCAAAAATTAGCTTTAAAATATAAATTAATATCCGGTTCACCAACACCATACTACAAATACCACCCAGAAATCGTACTTGAAAACTCTGCTTTTAAGTTGTACTTTGACCGAGCTATTCTTACCGACAAAACCACACACTTCAATAGACCCGACATCACACTCATTGATAAGAGCAACAAAAGTGCGCAAATCATAGATATAGCCATTCCAAATACACATAACCTCCAAAACACAATTGCAGAAAAACTTTCTAAATAAACCGACCTAAAAATAGAAATCACCAGAATGTGGCGACTTAACAGCGTCACAATAGTTCCCATAGTATTATCAACAACGGGGGTTATTCCAAAACAACTCCATCAATCCATAAAAACACTCGAACTACCTCCATACACATATCGAATCCTCCAAAAAGCTGCCATTTTAAATACCTGCCATATTGTTCGAAAATTTTTGAACGAAACCGACAAAGTTTCGTTCACCCCAACCCAAAATTGAAACGTCCACGTGGGTTAGCACTTGGCTTCGGCCCGTACTAGCCCTCAAATCCGGCGCTGTAGCCGCTGTAGCTGTAAAAAGGAACCGAAAATAATAATAATAATAACCTAAACAACCACACGTCCTGATCGACCATCTGATCACGTGGGGGGCGGACACACGATTACGAAGTTACTGGCGTGGCTAACGTGGCTCTGGACACCCATTCAAAATGGAGACACGATCTAAGAAGAAACGTATAGGGCCGCTTCCCGGGGGCGATCGCCGGGGCACACCTGGAGCTGACGCTGGGTGTTTCAGCATGCGATCCGTCAGTGGTGTGGAGTTGAACAGGCGGGCTTCCACCAAAAAACATGTGACAGCCGAAATAAGTGACGACGCTGACCTACAAACAAACAGATCCAACACACCACTGGAGCCATATAGCCCCAGTACCATATCATACACACCATCTAGATCCTCATCACCATCTATACCGTCGTCACCAGTTTTACACACCGTTTCACCTACTCCGGCCTTGAATGTTGCGCGGGGGGCAAACGCCTTTTTGCCCGCGTCCACGAAGGCCGGAAAACCTAGAGTTCGCATGAAGTGGAGTAAAGAAGTAAACATATTCATCATGCGAACTTACTTCTACATCACAAAATTAGAAACTGACATGACCATTTACAGGAAAGTCTTGCACGAACTCTTCTGTCGACAATATCCTGAGGTTAACGTATCTGAACAGCGAATTTCAGACCAAAGAAGAACAATAGTTAGAAATAAACTCTTATCCCAAGAGATTATTGACCAAATAAAAGAAGAAACACGGAAACAACTAGAAGCATCATCAGAAAATAGTAGTAACACAGACTTGAGTCCACAAAACATACAAACAAATGATCAACAAACACAGCCAATCACCCAGACACAACCTCTCAATATGCAATCACAACCATATAACTACACACAAATAACACACTCATCCACACAAACAGAATCTATTACATTAACTCTGGAAAATGATATCGACACCTTAACCGCAGTAGAACAAGCACCAATTACAGAAGATTACACACAACAATTGTACGACAAGTTCCAAACGACACTCACACAATACTCAGGTATGGATCCCGCATCACGACCAAGGCTACCGAAGCTCCTGTATAATCGTAACCTTTTTCGCTTAGTTAATCTGTTCAATGAAAGTATTCTCGCTCACTTTATCTCAGAAGACAACCAACTTACAGACTTACACACTATTATATATTGTACAGCTTTAGTTATATCGGAAGAACTCAATTTCAAAATAACAGAAAACACAGCAAACAGTAGGCCAAGGATCAGCATCAAGCCACCGTGGCAACAAAGATTAGAAAAAGGTATAGAAAAACTAAGAGCAGATTGTGGTAGACTCACGCAATACATTAATAACAATAGATCAAATAAAGTAGTAAAAAGAGTAGAGGCCATTTTCAAAAATACACGCATACACACTAGACATGAAAATAACAATCGTACACCACACGAATTCTTAGATACATTAAAACAAAAACTAGCATTGAAAGTACACAGGCTTAGAAGATATAAAAAAGCACAACAACGCAGAAATGATAACGCTATATTTGCAAAAAATGAAAAAATATTCTATAGACAATTAAACACATCACACACCAACATATCAGACAACCAGAGCACGATACCATCTAAAGAACAATTAGAATCATTTTGGGCAGGTATTTGGGAAGAATCTATTAGTCATAATGATAGAGCTGCTTGGATAACAGAGGAAGAAACAAAGTGGGCAGGTATAGATGAAATGGAATTTATAGAAATCACAGAATCTGATATTGCAAATGTAACAGGTAGACTACATAATTGGAAATCCCCGGGAATAGATAAAGTACATAACTTTTGGTATAAAAAATTAACTATCCTACATAAACACATAGCTAAAAATTTGACTGAAATAGTCTTAGGAAAGCAAAGAATACCGGAATTTATAGCGACAGGAATAACGTACATGTTGCCTAAAGCTAAACACTCATCGCAGCCTTCACAGTACAGACCTATCACCTGTTTGCCCACTATTTACAAAATACTCACATCAGCTATTACAATTAAAGTCAACTCCCACATAGAACGATATAAAATAATGGCAGAAGAACAGAAGGGATGCAGGCGGGGCCACATGGGGTGCAAGGAACAATTAATTATAGATTCCACTATCCATAAACACGCCACATCAAAAAATAGAAATCTTCATTGCACGTACATTGACTATAAAAAAGCCTTCGACAGTGTTCCACATTCTTGGTTGATTCAAATATTAGAAATTTATAAAATTAATAACAAAATTGCAACTGTTTTGCATTGATTTTCTTCGCAACATAATGCCTCGCTGGAAAACTACTCTTCAAATTAATACTACCAACGACAACGTTGTTACGCGACAAATTAGAATCAAGAAAGGTATCTACCAAGGAGACTCCCTAAGCCCCTTGTGGTTCTGCCTAGCCTTGAACCCTCTTTCCCATTTGCTGCAGCGTTGCCATGCTGGGTATTGCCTCAAACATAGTTCTGATGAAACAGTTATTTCACATCTTGTTTATATGGACGATGTTAAACTTTATGCTAAATCCGATAAAGATATGAAAACATTAGTAGACATTACAGCAACTTTTAGTAACGATATCAATATGCAATTTGGTTTAGATAAATGCAAGACCCTACACATTGTAAGAGGCAAAATACAACCTGGCAACTATGTGGTAAATGACAGAGATATTATAACTGCAATGGAACAAACCGATTTATACAAGTATTTAGGCTACACACAGCTGAAAGGATTAGATCATATAAAAATAAAAAATTCACTCACCACTGAATACAAAAGAAGATTAAACGCTGTTTGTAAAACACAATTATCTGGTAAACATCTTATTAAAGCTATCAACACTTTCGCTGTTCCTATACTAACTTACTCATTCGGTGTAATAAAATGGACTAAAACAGACACGGAACAACTAGAACGCACAACACGCACTACACTGACTAAACACAATAATTTACACCCTAAATCAGCAATAGAAAGGCTCAACATTAAAAGACAAAATGGGGGAAGAGGCCTCATAAACATCTCTCATCTCTGCCAAAAACAAATCTGTAAACTAAAATCATTCTTCCACTCGAAATCTCAAATAAGCGACATTCATAAAGCCATAGTCTCAAACGACACCAATTATACACCACTAAACCTAAATGAACCAATAGATGTAGAAAACTTTAATGAAACTGACCCACAAAAAGAAAAGCTAGAAAACTGGAAAAGAAAGGTCCTCCATGGTCGACATCCACATGACTTAGAACAAGCCCACGTAAACAATAGCATCAAATAAGTGGCTGAAAATAGGGAACTTATTTCCAGAAACTGAAGGATTCATTATCGCTATTCAGGACCAAATTATTAATACCAAAAACTATAAAAAATATATTATTAAAGACCCTACAGTAACCGATGATAAATGTCGCAAATGTCACATACAACCTGAAACCATACAACATATAACAGGAGCCTGCACAACACTCACACAAACCGATTACACCCACAGACACAACCAGATAGTAAACGTCATTCATCAAAAACTTGCACTCAAATACACACTCATACAAAACACAAACACACCATATTACAAATACACGCCAGAAACTGTTCTAGAAAACACCACACATAAGCTTTACTACGATCGCGCCATACTCACCGACAGGACAATTCATTATAATAGACCGGACATAACATTACAGGACAAAGTAAATAATATCACCTACTTAATAGACATCGCAGTGCCAAATACCCACAACATACAAAAAACAATTACCGAAAAAATTACGAAATATGCAGAACTCAAAGATGAAGTGGCTAGAATATGGAAGCAAAATAAAGTTTATGTGGTCCCTTTAGTTCTGTCCACCACAGGTGTAATACCAAACCATCTTCTCCATAGTCTCAAATTGTTAGATTTAAAAGAAACATTATACATAACTCTCCAAAAAGCTGCAATCCTAAATACCTGTAGAATTGTCAGAAAGTTCATGCAAATAGAAGACAATGAGATCAACCACCAGACTACACCCACAAACACATAACACTACTCACCACACCCTGTATTTACTTGGCTTCGGCCCGTAAATATGGATGAAACTAGCTTGACAGCTAAGAAGAAAGTTTACTTTCCGAAAATAATAATAGTCTATGCTGTCTATGTTTCAGGTGCTTGAACCATCTGTCAACGTCTCGGCCCAACGACTGTCGGATCAAGTGCGGGTTATCCAACGCAATTGCAGATTGGATGAGGCTACACTTGATCGGCTACGCCTTGAAGCACTGCGCAACCGTGTCGTCCCCGCACCACCACAATTGGTGGCACAGACACCTGTAGTGTCACAATGTGTGACATCGACCACCCCTATCGTTGGAGTGGAGGACGATAGGGTTGAACAAGTGAGTACTCAGTGCAATGAACGTCTAAGGAGTGCTTTGGAGGATGCGGTTCGTGAGTACAGACTTGCTCCTAGTGATTTACGACCAAAATTACCACGTTTGCCCATGTGTAGGAAAAATAGGGCGCTGGTGAGCGCCTTGGATTCGCTACTTAAAAAATATTTTGAGAGTAGCGAAAACCTCTATGATACACACTCGATCTTGTACTGTGGGGCGGTTGCTGCTTGTCGAGTGGCTAACGTAAGATTCCCAAATCTTGACGCAGCAGTCCGACCAAAACCAGCAGTACCTGCCTGGCAGTATAGGATAGAGTGTCGTATCAGTGAGGCCAGGGTACTCATTGGCAAACTATCCTGCTTCAGGGAGGGAAATACTCGTCCTAGAGTGATGCGCTTTGTAAGACGTGCATTTGTGGGGACTGAAACCAGTCCTCATGAATACCTGTCACGTGTTACAGAGCGCATCGACTTCCTGAAGCAGAAAGTTTATGCATGGGCAAACCGTATTAGACGTTACAAAAAGAGAGTGGAGCGCTATACTCAGAATCGCATGTTCCAAAGAGATCAGAGGTGGGTATACAGAGATTGGGAACGATCCAACCAAGATGTGGCTGACGGGCGGCGACCGGATGATGATGCCACTAACACATTTTGGCGCAACATCTGGTCGGTACCTGTTAGCCACACAGAAGGTGACTGGATGTTTGATGTTAAGCGAAGGTGTGAGACTATACCAGAGATGGAGGAGGTAGAAATCACCTCCTCTGATGTAGCCAGTGCAGCCTGTTCGGTTCCGAATTGGAAATCACCGGGGCCGGACGGACTGCACAATTTCTGGATTAAATGGTTCAAGAGTTCACACGTTCGCTTAGCATTACACTTCCAGGCAGCTTTGGAAACTGGGTCGTTACCACAATTTCTAACAACAGGAGTTACCCACCTGCTCCATAAATCAGGTAGTTCCACTGAGCCAAAAAATTATAGACCAATTACATGTTTACCAACGGTCTATAAACTTCTTACATCCATTTTGAGGACAAAAATAACAAAACATATTGAACAAAATTCCATCATGTCTGTATCTCAAAATGGATGTAGGCAGGGGTCTCGTGGAACTAAGGAGCTACTCCTCATTGATATGGTTGTTAGTCAACAGGTTCGTCGGTCCCGAAAAGATTTGTCTACATGCTGGATAGACTATAAAAAAGCATATGATTCTGTGCCACATACATGGCTCCTGAAGGTGCTGGAGTTGTATAAAATACATGCAAGTTTACGCGCCTTCTTGGAGTCATGTATGAGGCAGTGGAGCACTGTGCTTTGCTATCCGGGATGTAGACAAATCCAAGGGAATGAAGAACCTGTAAGGATAGTACGAGGAATATTCCAGGGTGACAGCCTGAGTCCACTATGGTTCTGCTTGGCCTTGAATCCTCTAAATACTCTACTGGAGGATTCAGGGCTAGGCTATCCTTTGCGGAGAAGGTTATATCCCACTTACTTTACATGGATGACCTCAAGTTGTTTGCTCCAAACAAGAAACAATTGATGGAACTACTGAATATAACTGAAAAATTTAGTAGTTCCATCAGAATGGAGTTTGGAGTAGACAAGTGTGCGGTCATGCATGTAAAGCGAGGAGGGATTGTGGAATCTGAGGGTCTAGAACTCTCAGATTTCACAAAGCTGAGATCACTCTCCGCAAATGATACATATAAGTACCTGGGTATGTCAGAAGGATTAGGCATTAATGGACCGGACATGAAACAATCGTTGCAGGAGCGCTTCTTTGGTCGCCTGAATAAGGTACTGAAAAGTTCCTTATCAGGCGGAAACAAGGTGCGAGCCTTTAACGGTTGGGTCATGCCAGTCCTAATGTATTCTTTTGGTATACTCAAGTGGACACAGACTGAACTTGACACCCTGGATAGACGAGTCCGGACCCTTCTGACTGCAAATCGCATGCATCACCCTCGTTCGTCGGTCATGAGGTTGTACATCCCGCGGAAGTGTGGTGGTCGAGGCTTATTAAATGCTAAGACCCTTCACAACCGTGAGGTGTGCAGCCTCAGGGAATTTTTCCTGAAAGTCAACGAGCGTATGCATCGAGAAGTAGCAGCGGTGGACAATGGATTCACTCCGCTATCCTTGGCAAAAGAGAACTGGCGCAAACCTGTGGTACTGAGCGTCAATGATCGCAAGGCGGTATGGCATAGCAAAGAGCTCCACGGACGCTTCTTCCGGGCCCTTCATGGGCCCAGTGTAGATTTTCTAGCGTCCGTGTCTTGGCTACGATTCAGTAATCTCTTTGGAGAAACTGAAGGATTTGTCTGTGCAATTATGGACGAAGTTATCCTTACGAATAACTACCGGAAATATATAATTAAGGATGGGACGGTTGACATATGTCGGGCATGTCATAGTCCTGGTGAATCCATTAGACATATTATTTCTGGTTGTGGTCGTTTGGCTAACAGTGAATATTTGCATAGGCATAATCAAGTAGCCAAGATTATCCATCAGCAACTTGCTTTGCACTATCGACTTGTTGAGTCTGAGGTACCGTACTACAAGTATGTGCCCGACCCAGTTCTGGAAAATGACCATATCACGTTGTACTGGGACCGGTCGATCATCACTGACAGGACTATTATAGCCAACAAACCTGATATAGTGGTGATAGACCGACAAGTGCGCCGCACGATGATAATCGATATCACTATTCCTCATGATGAGAACCTCGTGAAAGCTGAAAAAGATAAACAAATCAAATATCTTGATTTGGCTCACGAGGTTGTCGACATGTGGAATGTAGATTCGGCTATCATTGTGCCGATAGTCGTGTCGGCCAATGGTTAATCCCTAATAGCCTCGACGACCACCTTAGGAGGCTAGCGTTAGGCAGTTGGGTCAAGGGCCTGATACAGAAGGCAGTTCTCCTTGAAACGGCGCGCATTGTGAGGAGGTTTCTATCTCTGGAGCCCTAACCACCGGTAGCTTGGACCATGCTCCCACTACTGGTCGGCTCCTATTTTTATATTTTTAAATATTATTTTTTATACTGTAGTATTTAAAAATGTAATTTTAGAGAAATTTTAAATAAATATATGGAATAATAATAGCCTTTATTAACAATCTTACATTACATTTTCTTTTATCTTATTATGACACCGGTACGATAAGATTGTCTCGCTTCCTGGCGTAGGCCTCCCCAAGAACTCGCCATCGCGAGCGGTCCAGCGCGTCGCGCCTCCAGGTTGGTCCAGCAATAGCTTTAATGTCGTCCTCCCATCTGCGACATTGTCTCCCTTTGCGCCTTTTGTAATGTCTCGGACACCATTCTGTTACATCTCTTGCCCATTTTTCCCTTTTATTCCTAATTAAATGGCCTGCCCATTTCCATTTAAGTTTTTTTATATGTTGAGTGATATCTATAATTTTATTATCTGCATTGTACACATATGCCCCTTCAAATCACACAATAAATTAAAAAAGTATATTAAAATTAATAAGTTAATTAAACGAACTCAGAAATCACTTAAAAAACATAAATTAAGAAAAGTAAACCTGAGTCTAAGAAAAGATAAAATTAATTTAATTAGAGATCTTCAATCTTGCACCACTGAGCTTGACCGCTGTAGATTAATGTATGACTCAAACATAACAAGCCTTCATAATGATTTAATGACAAAGCAAGGTATGTTGAGGGAGATATTTGAGAAATACAAATATTCCCAACAACAGTTGAGTGAGCACCTGCTTGCGGCCTCTGAGCTGATGGATTTGGTGAAGAACAACGCAGAAAGGTATGAATCCTTAACAAATAACCTAGAATGCAGTTGTGTGAATCAACCTCAGACCCCGGAGGCTTCACTTTTGCTACCTACTCAAGTTGCAGTAAATACCCAACTAAAAGATACACAAAATTATAAAACACATGTCCACAGTGATGAGTTAGGTTTTGGATTTGGCCAAATGTTGTATGGTCATCTTAATCAATGATTTGTATGGAGAATTTCGTAATTTTCAAGAAACCTAAAATTGGTATCACATATGTGACCAACAAAACATCGGTCACCAATTTTTTTTATCCTGTGTTTATTGTTACTACAAATCTATATAAATTCGATACTGTAAAAAAAACTATGTAATTCGATTATTAAGGAATAAATGAGGCTTTATTTAAATTTAAATTTAAAACCTGCTCTCAATACTTTAAAAGAGCGTGAGCGAAACAATGGGCAGAAGCTAGTCATATTAAGAGAAAATGATTCATCTATTATAATTATGTTCTAGTCGGGTTTTCATTATTTTTAAGATGTATTCTGCTATTCCGGGCGGGGACAAATCCAACGAAGCAAAAACCATGAAATTTGGTCTAACCGACAAACTCGTTTTTCTTTTATATAGAGGTGTTACAGGTTACAGGAGTTGCAGCGGTTCTGGGAGGTAGTGGCGGGCTTGTCCCATAAAAAAAATGTTTTTAATCACACCCACGACACAGGAGAAAATCCTAGTGTAGGGCGACAATAAAAAAACCAGTGTGTTGCCCAGGATATTAAAATATAATCATATCAAGTTTCATTGCATTCGGACATTGACATTGTTTTTGCGTGATGCGTGAACATTAATAGACAAACAAACAAAATATGTATTTAAATCACATGTTTTGATGTATTACTAATAGATATACTACTACTACTCCAAACTATTTATTTTTATAATATTTTTTAATGTACAGAATTTACACTTCTACAGTTTTCTTATATCTCGATTGTATAGATTGTATAGTTTATACAGTTATCTTGTAGGTAACTGTATAAACTATACAATCTATTTACATCTGAAAATTAACCTAAAAACTAACACAATTACATTAACAAATCTATACACACACACCTACATACATATTTACATTTTGTATGAAATACATAATACTCCCTTACCAGTTGGTCGATAAAAATTCCATCGATAGTCGATAATTGTAATCCTATCGACAGAGCCCTCATCACTAATTACCAATATAGTTATAACTATCGATAGCTAGGTACCGATGATCGCTTACCGATGCGTGTGCGCGTATCTGTCAAACCAGTCTTGTCGAGATTTTGCTACGACATGCATTGATAATTCTTTCACTTACTAAACGCTGTAAAAATTACGTTAATTCTATCGCAAATATCTTCTATCTATTCCTTACTACTTCTAATACTGACTGTCTTCTCGCTATCTCTGTGCTGTGCTTATATGTGCTTGTGACTTTCCTACTGTGCCTTCTGTACTACACGTGTGTCGGATCCATCGAATAAACTTGGTGATACGTGAGTCGAACTTTTATTTACACAACGAAATACCCGACACCATCAGATTACTCATCTAACAACCAAATATGTATGTATACATAATTTGTTGGTTATCTCATATTGCAAGTTCCTTAAGTATATTATGGCCTCCTTACAACATTCAGATATTGCTATGTACACACGGCCACACATCAACCTATACAAAACAATTTATCCTGGTGTCGCGTCGCATAATCTTTTCGCACATTTAATGTTCAGTTTATACTGGTTGTGTAAAGCTCGATGAGTAGCCGTGTGTACTATGAGCTATATGCAATTTTCTATTGACCTAATTAGTGAATCAAAACAACATTTGATACTAATTTACTTGTTATTTTAAAACGAATCATACTTCTTAGTATAAATTAATGTTATTGTATGTATTAACAACAGATTAAAACTGAAATTAATGAAATCAAACCAGTAGTTATTTACTTATTGATGTTTTTGTAGTTCGATCGGGATTGAAAATGTTGAATATCTCAGAAACTAGCCACTTTCGAACCATAGACCTCAGGACAAATTTTGTAGGAAATTTATACAATCGCTTCCCGAGAAGAATACGTCGAGTAAAAAGTCACCCTGTATTGGTCTGATGAAGGTTCAAAACTGATTCACAATAAATAATTTAGTGCTGAATGATAAAAAGACAAAATGCATTAGAATTAAATTAGAATTATATGAATAATAGAAGAAAAAAAAACAAAACAGTAATTACTGTAGACGACAAATTACAATAGGGTCCTCATATTACATCTCTAGCGGGATAATTAGGTAAGCTCTGCAGCTTAAGCTGTCTGGAAAATCTGTCAGTTAACCGACATAGACACGGCAAGACTAGTGTACTTCAGTTACTTCCATGGCATCATGTCATATGGCATTCTTCTGTGGGGACAAGCTGCTCACATTGAGTCTATCTTTATCTTGCAAAAGCGCGCCGTTAGAGCTATATACAGCCTATGTCGTCGCCAATCTTTTCGAGAAAAGTTTAGGGAGATCAACTTTGTCAATTTAAGATAATACTATGTATATTAGGAAAAACCTAGATTTGTTTAGTAAAGTGTCTGACAGACATAAGAATAGATTAAGTTCGCCATATTTTAGATTGTCAAAGTACATAAGTCGTTCATGGGATTCAAAATACAAAATCTGGGGGATTTTGTATTTAGAAATACTGCATCCAAATAAAAGAAAATTTAAACTAAGTATTATGAAAAAGGACTGCCTCTTTGGCTGAACAGTCGCAAGTGTGACTGACGGGCAAAGGGTTCGGTTCCCGGGTCGGACAAAGTATTACTGGGTTTTAAAAAATCTCAGTAGTAACACGGGGTCTGGAAATGTACCCGGTATATGGCATTAGGCTCACCCTCTATTACATGGGACTCATAACATAAATAGTGAAAAGTGGGTGTTACTTCTGTGTGCATCTCTGCCTACCCCTTCGGGGATAAAAGGCGTGATGTTATGTAGTATATAGTCATTACAAACATACAAAAATATGTAAAAATCTTTCCTCTTTATAATATTAGCATTGATATAGAAGTATAGATATAGATATAGCTTAAATGTTTGTATAGTGTAAAATTTTGCACAATTTATTGTAAACTAGCTTCTGCCCGCGACTTCGTCCGCGTGGAATAGTGACTGCCAGTTCTTTCGAGATTTTTTCACGCTTAATAAACATAATACCGGCCTTCACTTCGAAACGGGCCGTACAGAAAAAATCGTAATATTTTAATTTCGCCATAACTTCAAAACCAAACACTATAGCCTATAGCAGTCAGGAATAATGCAGCTTTCTGCTGGTAAAAAAATTTTTAGAATTGGATTTTTACTTCCAGAGATTACCCCTTGCATACAGACTTTCAAATTTTACCTCTTTATAATATTAGTATGGATGTGAGAGCCCTGTAATTAATTTGATTAAATTATACTAGTAAATTGCATTTCTCCCTGATGAGGCCGAGGATGCTGGTTGGCTGCGACTTGATTACCGCTCATCGGAGAAGTGATGAATGAGAGAGGGATGGCGATAAGGATGACGGTGCTGATCTACTCCGTGAAGTGAAGATAGCTTCCAATCACGTCGGGATCACTACTGCAGGGAACAGAGGCTATAGTTCCCTAAGATCGGAAAAGGAGGATCCTCCGACTAGGCGAGGTGATCGTGGCTGGCGGGCTTTCTGCCCAACAGTTGTTCGTTGGGATTTTCTGTCCGTGTTAAATCGTATGTAAACTTCACATGTGCGATGTAGGATTCTTGTGATGTCATCCGTTGATTTGTTTGAACTGTTATTTGACATGTGTCGCCACATAGTTGTAAATACTATGTTATAAATAAATAAAGTAGTTAATAAGAAAAATAATTGACAAAGAAAAAAGCAACAATAATTTTATAAATTTTATTCGGTTCAATTCAAAGTACACTAGCGTTACATAAACACGACTAACATAAACATAAGTACATCAATGAAGTGTCACAGCTTAACATACCAACTCTTACTCGCGATATGTACATGATGAGTAAGATACGTAATGGGCACTGGGCGAGGTAGTGACGGGAAATTAATAATTTTGACCCATTATTTTCCGTCTTTTAGCACAAGTGAGCCCAAAGTTATTATTGAGCAACGAACTATGTCTCACGACACTTACCATACGATTTATTAATATATCATGTTCTATGAGTTTTGCTTGGACCCAATCTCTACCTCCACTTGTATACCTTATCTCTGCTAATGCCACCGTGCCATCATAACCTATAATATTCACTGTGAAAGTTTCTCCTAAATAGAAACTTTTTAAAAAAACTTTCGCATAATGTTTGAATACATCACAAATATATTTGTCACGGTTCAAGTGCATACCAAACAGTTTTACAGATAAAATGGCAGGAGGATGCTTTAGCCACTTTTGACTTATCTCTCGAATATCTGCCAACGGTATGACGTCCGTGTGACCATAATCAACATACCTTATTTTAACTAGACCTTTTGCTTTGTTATATTGTTGGACCGATGCTCGGCGCCAGTGTTTGTCATCTGAACATAAAGCAAGACATGGTTTATTCTCAAATATTCTGTCCAACGGTGACATGTTCATATATTCGTGCTGGAGAGCCATGGCCATGTCTTTATAAATATCGTAGACCCTTTCATCATCGAACATAATATTAAACGGTAATATATTAACATCGTGAATATCATCGATATCGCAAAGAAATTTATTCCCATAATATTTTGAGTATGTAGGAAACTTGGCGGTAGTTGCAGAGTCTTCATCTTCTTCTGAGCTAGCACTTTCTTGGATTATCAATTCTTTGTTCTCTTTAAAAATCCAACTGTCTTGGTATTCAGCCCTTTGAATGTTTACTAAGTAATCATTTATCCACAAAGTTTCATACCTCAGTTCTATGGGTAGGACGCCGTCTACTTCATCACCGACCACTTTTACAAAGCAGGCCTTTTTAACAATGGATTTGCGAAGGTAGTTTAATGTTTCCTCGTCCCATGTCGTACCTATGGGACGTATACGATTTAACGCGCATCTAAGTGAGTGCGGTGGTATGTGACGGAGAGGAACACCTTTTCGTAACTTTGCAAAGGAGCACGTTTTTACATATCCATAGTCTATGAAATGAACGACGCATGTTTTACTTGTTTGATTGACTTCCAGCACTCGTCCTCTATAGCACCGAATATGTCGTAGTACTACGCATGGTTGCCCCACACTCCATTTTGTAGACATTGCTTTTGGGTCAGGGTCTTTCAAACTCTCAGAAAAGTTTGCAGTTAATGCTATGCGTATAAATTCCCGTATATCTTCTAGAACAATGTCATATAAGTGAATTATGCCATTATCGTCTACGTGCCTGCAATAAGAAAAAAATAGATTACATACATACTTAAACACAAGTACATTCACTTTATGACTTATTAATAAGAATTTAAACTAAATAAATATATACAACTTAAAATATAAATAACTAAAAACTAAAATAATTACACCTTAAAAATATGACAACAAAGAAGAAGATAAAATAGAGTCCTAAGTTTGAATAAACAAAGCCATAAATATTTAAAATTTACTAAAACTATTTACAATTTATTAAAGCTATTTAGAGGTACTATTTACATTGCAAATAAATGATCAGTCTTGTTTAAAAAGCAATAATGATTCGTTTGGTCTTGACATATTCGATACTTACGTCAGCAATGCCGTAAATTCCCTATCTAGTAATTTTGGTGGTAGCCAGTCCTCAGAGAAGGAAGGACTGTGATCTTCTTCAGCCACCTTATTTTTTACTTTATAATCGATATTTTTATCAGCTGGAACCTGGACACAAACAAAAAAGAATTTTATCAAAATACATATTTATTTACTTTATCTGTATATCGAACAACATCAACCGAAGAGAAGCCCTCATAATTGCACATTGTATAAATACCCCAATGTATATGGGATTTTTTTTTAACCGACTTCAAAAAAGGAGGAGGTTATACGTTCGGCCGGTATTTGCTTTCTTTTGTATGTACGCGCATAACTCTGAGATGCGTGAAGCGATTTGAAAAATTCTTATTTTGTTTGAAAGGGTATACTCCCGAGATGGTCCCATTTCCATGAAGTCAGGATCTGATGATGGGATCCTAGGGAAACCGAGGGGAACTTTCGAAAATTCTATGGGCGAGTAATGCGTCTATTATGTTTTTAAATTACGATTTTTAAACACTACAACCTCCTCAACGGTTTTATATTAACTACCTTGTGTGTGGGCTTCATTAATTTGTATTGATGAGAACTTTACATCTAGATACAGTGTGGCTGTCATTAAGGGTCTGATACTTACGGCTTGAGCTTCGTTAGGGCTGCTGAGACTCAGATGTTCTATACTGTCAGCAAGTACATTTTCATCCATTGTTCCTTCTTCTGCAAGTTCTTTGATGAAGATTTTTGTAGAGGAGACTGTAACAATCAGTTCTTCTGGCTGAGCAGTGGTATATTTGTAATACCTGAAGTTTGAGTGTTCCGCGGCAATAATATCGTAAAGTGACTCCGACAGAGCTTCGACTGCGCTTGCGGTTATCTGTCTGACTGACTGTGTTCATCTTGTAAAGTTCCTTTTTATATACTAACGAAGAAAATTACCACGTTACAGTAAACAATGGCATTATCAAAGCACAATCTTGTTCGGGAGTTAAAGAACAAGACATCCGTCCATCCCTTTGTTCGAAAACAAATTCGTTTTGTTTTATTTATGACAATATAACTCACATATTTTCCCATTTTTAGTATAGGTGTAAGCTAATTTCAACCATTAATCCTACAGATACAGCGTAAGCAGTGAAGCGCAGTGGACTTCAGCGAAAGCAGTGAATACAATTTTGTCGAAATACCATTCGACAAACTTATACATATGTGCGTTTGGTACAGTAACTGTGTCCATGGATGGAGCCATACAATTAACTTTGTTTTTTCGTGTGTATACTTTTTTGGGATTTGATTGCACGGATGATGCAGCAACTGTGACACTTCGTGTGATCAACAAATTGTTGTTTCGGGTATGGGTATCATATGTATGTGAACTTTTATACTACTACTACCCCAAACTATTTAATTTTATAAT
This sequence comes from Spodoptera picta, assembly GCA_038387885.1. Lineage (NCBI taxonomy): Eukaryota > Metazoa > Arthropoda > Insecta > Lepidoptera > Noctuidae > Spodoptera > Spodoptera picta. The sequence continues at coordinate 1,560,153 of JAZHFQ010000246.1, forward strand.
ATTTTTAATGTACGGTCAAGGTCTGAGTTGGACTTTCAAAGTCAAAACACAGCATAGCAATGTTAGTGGCGAGTTGGACCCTGATGTGATGACTATAGATTATAAAAATATGTTTTTGGCATGTCATCATTGTCACTTGGATTGTAGCAGAGGAGCTGCCATCGTCTTTTAGGACCTATGCTACTAATAAAAAGTACCGTAATTATGAACGTATTAGTGATATATCACTACAATGAACATTCGCATTTGCGTTTAAAAATATTTGCATATTTTTGACATTTGCATTCGCATTCGCGAATATCTAAAATATGATATTCGTTACATTACTAATACTTAAGTAGTTATTGAATAAAGTCCGACAGTCAGTGAAATAAGTCTCAGTCACCGCGCGCCCGTTCCAGTCAGTGTATTTTTTTTAAAGGGGGAAAATCATCGAATGACTGCTCCCGCCTTAGTGCCAGACTCTTACTGACTAAAAACCACCCCGTTCCTTCTCCTGCACTTCGAGCCGGAGCCCCGGTTACCCGTTAGGTTCCCCGCGGCTCCAGTCAGTGTATAAGTTCATAAAATCAAATTACATTTGGCGACTTTCATGTGCTGTAAACTCTTGACTGCACCGGTAGTTGAGCGGCTAACGCTCACTGTTCATAATTATCCTTAAAGAAGAATAGAACTATTACTTATAAAGTATTCAGTTGTAGCAAAATGAGTTTTCAAAACTAGCGTGATCTCCTCTACTATTTGAATTTGATATGTTATTGGGTTTCGGCACCTACCTATACTTTTTTTTTATTTATACGTGTAAGATCATTTTCTTTCGTCTTCAGAATTGGTTTTTGCGAGTACCTATCTCTTGTGACAGGGACATGCTATTCAGAGTTTCAGAAGTTTGACAACGCGTTTGACAATTCGACAGATGCATTTTTGACACTTACTTCAACGCAGTAACCAGAGAAAAGTGACGGTCACAGTTATAGTTAAAGCTATGACGTTATTTAACAATTTGTCAATTGGTGCAACGTCTTTTTAACCTAACCGATACTTTAACAGAAATATTGACGTTTGTCATTATTAAAGTAAGTTGGTAGAGCCCAGCCTAAAATATTCCTATTAGTGGACAAAAAAGCGAATTGCGATAACATCATTATTCAGATACTTCTAAAGTTTTTGTTCACATCGATTAACAATTTATTATGAATGTTATCTCTGTATAAATAAGGTTGACAATATGTAGCGGATAACATTTATAGATACTCGTAGACTGACAACTAAGAACACAATTTTTTTATAATCTAGGGTGTATAAAAAATATTATAGATTATCGGTAGTTACTTCATAAACGGATCAAATAAAATAATTTGAAAGTTCCGTGGTTACTTCGAACATTGTAAACTTTCATCTTAGCTATAGAAAAATTAAAAATTTTGCATTAAATTATGTTTAAAAATATTTAATAAAAACAAAAAAAAAACGTCATCAATGCTGAATTCGAACCTGCGACCCGTCATCGTAAATCTCATGTGATAGCCATTACGCCTAGCTTACAACTACAAAATGTTTCGAAATATTTGATGTCATTCAAAACTGTACACTATATATTGTATTTATTGGTATGGCTATACCTCTATGTAGCTCGATCGTTCATTATATTCGATTTAATCAATGTTTGTTACATATTATTTTTATCATTACCCTCATTTTTATTTAAACTTATTCAATAAATTAGTATTAATTATATCAATAAATTATCTTAGTGACGGTATACGTATGTATACGTTCCTTAAGTACCTCTATATGGCCTCCTTACAACAATCAGATATTGTCATGTACTCGGCGTCGGTGCTGGACTGAGCTACAGTAATTTGCTTTCTAGTTGCCCATAAAACAGCACCACCAAAATGAGCAAAGAAAAACCCTGTACTATACCTCTATATGAACGCCTATCCAATTCATTACTTGCCTAGTCAGCATCAACATATGCTTGCAATTCTGAATTTCCATTGGCGCCATATTTCTGACAATATTCTTTAGTTGTTTCTATATATTTCAAAACCCTTTTGGCACAAGCGAAATGCTCATCACTGTATCAATTATTAAATTGACTCAAATAATTTATAGAGGCAACTATGTCTATGATCTAGTAAGCACTGCTGATTACATCTTAGAACCTAGACCCAGTATACTACGTATATCCCACATGGGTGTTAAGCTCTCATAACAAATTATTCAAGCTCAAACATCAGGTGATCGGTTAATAGTAGCTATTAATCGTTTATAAGTACCCTTAGCTATCGTATTACTTCATCATCAGACCCCTAATGACAACACACCCCATTTAGGTGTAAAGTTCTCATCAAAACAAATTTATAAAGCTAAACACCAAGTAGCTACTCTCAGCCGTTGAGGAGTTCCCCTAGCTATCATAATCCTTCATCATCAGTCCCCTAATGACAATTACATCCAATCTAGATGTACAGATCTTCTCAATACAAATAATTTAAGCCCGCACACGGGGTCATTGCTACAAATTCTCGAGGAGTTCCCTCGGCCTCTTGACTCTATTATCAGATCAATCAGTCTCTTGACTCCATCATCAGATCAAATCCATACCTTCATCAAATTGTAGTAATTTCAAATAGTATATCAAAAACTTAACAAACGCTCTGGCCACCCATACTATTTTGAAAAGCTCCCCTCGGTTTCCATGGGATCCCATCATCAGATCCCGACCTGGTGGAAATGGGACCACCCCGAGAGTATACCTTTCCAACAAAAAAAAAATCATCAAAATCCGTCCACAAACGCCGGAGTAATCGCGTAACATACACATGAAAAAAAAACATCCGTCCAACCCTTTGTTCGAAAACAAATTCGTTTTGTTTTATTTATGAAAAGTGCTACTTTGACAAACAAAGGGTTCTGCTTTCAGTATTCAATAGTATTTTAGTAATTTCGGCTAATTTAAGAAAACATTAAGGCCTCATTAACCAATGCACCGAGCGTGGTATTTTTATTATGTTCGTGGTATTTTTACTACAATCTCATAAATATAATGGTTTAGGCAAATATGGACAATTAATTGATTCGGACCCTTTATACAATTAATTATTTACGTCTGAGGACATAAATCTTCAAAGTATCAAATAAAAATGTAAATGATCCTGTCCCTACGATTATGACAGTAATTCATGTGTACTGAGCTCTAATCGTAATTTTGAGCTTTCGAACAATTTCCAAGTAAATTCTACAATGCCTAGATAAAGCATAAGTTATAGTGTGCTAGGTTAGACTATGTTAGTCAGTTATCGAAAATGACTGAACGAGGAATGTTGAAAAAAACGAGAAAAAAAATTGTAAACTTCTGTTAGGTGAAAATGAGGAAAGAAATCATTAAAAATATTATAACTCGAATACTACTTAAAATCGTAGAATATACAAGAGGGTGATTTGGAAACGCCTCGTCATAAGGGATCGAAATTTTACTCTTGAACGTAGAACTTTAAGATATAAGAAGATGTTTAAAAAATATTATTATTACAATAAAACATAATATGTGGTAAAATTATAAGGTTCTGATTGATTGATTGATTTAAGATTCGTTTGAATGCCATAACGTTCGATTCTCGATGATCGATGAGGTTGATCTTCGAGTTGATCTCGATGAGGTTGTTTGTGGTTTGGGCGTCAAGTGTATGTAAACTTGTATGTTTGTAAACGCACGCACATGCAGCATCATTTTTTTTATATAATAATTATAGTATGATTTTCGACATCATTAACATACATGTATTATTATTTATTACACATTATATGTTCGTTGGACAAGTGGTTCACCGTACTTCTACTGTGTCGGGAGGTCGACTACTTTCAAGCCATGTCTCAGAGGCTCATATTCATGAGCGATATTCCGCGATATACCACGTGGCGATTAGTCGAGTTCCTTGTTTAATGATGACATCAGTAAACCGAAAAACATAATGATTCAATATTAGTATGTCTCACGAAAATTATAGAGTGCTGCCTTCAAGAATTAAAAGAGACGAAGCTCCTCCAATTCACCGAACGTATAGGTCAGCTTTGGAGTTTTGATATTTCAATAAAAGAGATCAATGTATTGTTTTGGTCCAACACATTACAGCCTGCTTACCAAGTAAAGTCTCTTGCATTATGTCCACCTTTATACAATGTTAAATGCAAATCTATAGGTATACATTTAATAATGTAGTGTTAGTTACACTGTTAATTTATATCTCAAGAACAGCTAAATCGATAATATACCTCTATATACTCGATATCGATAAATCAATTTGGCACAGAAAGACACAAAGACAGACAGAAAAAGAAATTGTATTATCACATTTTTGAGTTCGGTGTCTATCTAGTAACACTCACTATTTATTGTCTTTATATTTTCAACGTACAGAATTTACTCTTCTATAGTTTTATTATATGTACAGATATTGATATATTAGTATGTACTAAATGCAAACATCGTGAGTTTATTTATAGTTTTATTGTGATGTTTATATTAGGTTAAGTTCGCCTGTAAAGGGGTCTCACTAGAAAGGATTGCGTTCTGAACCTCTAATGCACGGTTAACACGATGCCGCTTGCCGCACGAGGCTGTGGGCTCGAAACCTGCCAAGGACCAATATCACTTTTTGCGAGCTGTATGTACTTCTTAAAATTATTTAGACGTCAATGGCATACGGTGAAGTAAAACTATAGCGAAGAAACCTGAACTAACAATTTCAAATCATAAGTTTTAAATAGCCAACCTGTATTGAGCAAGCGTTGTGATTAATTTTATTTTATTTTTATTATTACAGAAAACTCAACAGCTTATTTAGTAAATGCTACATCTATAATAATGACAAGGCATGGAAACTTAAGCCAATAACAGAGTTTTTCAGCATGCGTTAGGTAAAAGTAGGAGAGTGAGCAATATAAAATAAAATTAAACAATCAAGGACATTTTTTTATAAAGCAATAATTAAGAAGAATAATAATGTTATAAGAGTCACGCACTAGTGAGTATTTGTATAAGCGACTTACGAAAGGATACCTTTGACAAATTAAATATATCCACACTCTCAAACTTCTCTGTGTAAATGCGAGGTAGTCGAGTCATAACAGCATTTTTCCCATAATTCGTACGATGTGAGGGTATACTAAGCAAGTGAGTATGTCTTGTTCGACACCTGTGCGTGCAGAACTCAACGCATGACAAGAGATCACTGCTGTCTATCCCACCCCGCAGGATATCATAAAGAAGGAGCACGTCCAACATCTGCCGTCTGTCATCAAGTGGCAATAAGTGGTAATGTTTACAATCCGTCAGATAAGAAGCGTGGCGTTTATGGCTTTTAATATTTAAAAATTTTATAAACCGTTTCTGAAGATTCTCCAAACGAGATATATGAATATTATATAGAGGAGACCAGACAGGACTGCAATACTCTAATATGCTGCGGACATAAGCAAGATACACAATCTTGAGACTATGAAGGTTTCTGAATGGTTTACATGTGCGCATTACAAATCCAAGATTACGAGAGGCTTTACCAACTGTACTATCGATGTGTTCAGAGAATAGCAATCTAGAGTCCAGCAACACACCAAGATCTCTAACGACATCTACTCTTTCTATAGCTATGTTGTCAAATTTATAACAATACTTTATGGGGTTTATGCGACGGGTGAAACTAATAGATTGACATTTCGATATATTCACATTGATGTTATTCTGCGAGTAGTATTGGTATAATGAATTAAGGTCATGTTGTATGAGCTCACAATCAGACACCGATTCAACCCGTAAGTATATTTTCATGTCATCTGCGTATAGAAGGTGTTTAGAGTGTTTGAAACATGCTTGGATGTCATATAAGTACGCAGAGTAAGACAGAGGTCCAAGCAAGGATCCCTGTGGGACACCGGACGTTATATCCACAAAGTCAGATCTAAAGCCACCAATCACAACAGCCTGAGAACGCTTGGACAGATAAGAACTGATCCACCTAAGCAAGTCGCCGTGAATGCCAAGATTTTGGAGTTTCGAAAGCAGGATGACATGATCCACGCGATCGAATGCTTTTTCGAAGTCTGTATAGATTGCATCAACCTGACCACCCGCCTCCATATTACGAATAACATAGTTAGTAAAGGTGGCAAGATTAGATACTGTTGAGCGGCGTCTCATGAAACCATGCTGATATGGACCAATGCTATTGGATATCGTTGAATAAATATTATTGTAAATAATTCTCTCGAACATTTTACCAAGTGTGTTAAGAATGGATATCGGACGATAGTTTTTAATATCCGATTTCGAGCCTTTCTTATGCAGAGGGACAATAATGCTCAAAGACATCTCCGTGCGAGAAGAGAGAAGCCTTTGTTCTGCAGTGGCTATGGGCTGCTCATGTGATGATGAATATCCTATCTACTACTGATCACAGCGCAATATTTCATAGCCTATGGTCTTCCTCGATAAATGGACTAGGTATCCGTCTCAAAAATATATTCAATTCAAACGAGTAGTTCCGGAGATAAATGCATTCAAACAAAATACAAATATAATATCATAAACTAGCGTACCTAGAGATTATGTTCCTTATATTATGTTACAGAATCTTATCATTTTATCAAGTGATATGCTTTTATGGGACATTAATCATTTTTTCATTACTCATTTACATTAATCATAAATCATTAAAAATTTATGAAACAGATGTAATATTTCTGTCTTAAAGGTTAGGTTAGGTTAGCATAAGGGTCCGAATCAATTAATTGTTCGGTCAATATGTGCCTAAACCATTACATTTATGAAATTGCAGTATAAATACCACGCTCAGTGCATTGGCTAATGAGGCAATTATGTTTCCTAAATTAGCCGAAATTCCTAAAACTCTTTTGAATAGCCAAAGTCGGACAATTTATGCTTGACCTATTATATTTATTAATTGCTGTAAAAATACCACGAGCAAAATAAAAATACCACGCTCGGGGCATTGGTTAATGGGGTAATTATGGTTTTTCAAATTAGTCGAAATTACTAAAATACCTTTGAATAGCTAAAGTAGAACCCTTTGTTTCTCAAAGTAGCACTTGTCATAAATAGAACAAAACGAAATTGTTTTCGAACAAAGGGATGGACGGATGTCTTGTTCTTTAACTCCCGAACAAGATTGTGCTTTGATAATGCCATTGTTTACTGTAACGTGGTAATTTTCTTCGTTAGTATATAAAAGGGAACTTTACAAGATGAACACAGTCAGTCAGACAGATAACCGCAAGCGCAGTCGAAGCTCTGTCGGAGTCACTTTACGATATTATTGCCGCGGAACACTCAAACTTCAGGTATTACAAATATACCACTGCTCAGCCAGAAGAACTGATTGTTACAGTCTCCTCTACAAAAATCTTCATCAAAGAACTTGCAGAAGAAGGAACAATGGATGAAAATGTACTTGCTGACAGTATAGAACAGCTGTGTCTCTGCAGCCCTAACGAACCTCAAGCCGTAAGTAACAAATATAAATTTAAAGCACTTATATTATTTAATTTTGTTATGGTAAACGAGCAGACGAATCACCTGATGTTGAGCAAACGTCGCCGCCTATGGACACTTGAAACACCGAGGCGTTTCAAGTGCGTTATCGGTTTTTTGGGAATTGGGAATTTGAGGATTGTGGAGGATTTGGGAGTTGGGGTGGAGACTGAGAAGACTGGGGAGGGGGGGACTGCGTAATTGGGCCTCCGGTAATCTCACTCACACGACGAAACACAACGTAAGCGTTGTTTCATGTCAGTTTTCTGTGAGGCCGTGGTATCACTCCGGTCTAGCCGGCCCATGCGTGCCGAAGCATGCCTCTCCCACACTTATAGTCCTACTAGTAATAGAAACGTATGGAATTAACCCAATTATAAAATTGGGGTATTAATACAATGTGCAATTATGAGGGCTTCTCTTCAGTTGATGTTGTTCGATCTAAAGATTATGTAAATAAATGTATTTTGATAAAGTTCTTTTTTTTGTGTCCAGGTTCCAGCTGATAAAAATGCCGAAGATGAAGTAAAAGTTGAGGTTGATAAAGAAAATCCCAGTCCTTCCTTCTCTAAGGACTGGCTACCACCAGAATTACTGGTTAAAGAATTTACTGCATTACCAACGTAAGTATCGAACAAGTCGAGACCAAACATACCGCTATTGCTTTTTAAATAAGACAAATCACTGGTTTGCAATTTTTGGTTGTAAATAGTCATAACTTTGTTTATTCATACTTTGAAATAAATAGTTAATTGACACTCATAAAGTGTACGAACTTAATCTCCATATTTTTTCTTATTGCAGGTACATAGACGATAAGGGTGTAATTTACTTATGTGACATTAATGTCGAACATATACGGGAATTTATACGCAAAGCATTAACTGTAAAGTTTCGTGTGAATTTTAAAGACCCAGAAGCAATGTCTACAAAATGGAGTGTGGGGCAGCCGTGCACCGTTATACTACAAATTCCGTATCGGTGCTATAGAGGACGAGTCCTTGAAGTTAATCAAGAACATGAAACATGCGTCGTTCATTTCATAGACTATGGGTATGTAGAAACGTGCCCCTTTGCAAATTTAAGAAAAGCTGTTCCTCTCCGCCGCATCCCACCGTATTCACTTAGATGCGCATTAAATCGCATACGTCCCCTGGGGAAGACATGGGACAAAGAGACATTAAACTACATTCGCAAATCTATTGTTGATAGAATCTGTTTTGTAAAAGTGGTCGGTGATGAAGTAGACGGCGTCCTACCAATAGAATTAAAGTATGAAACTTTGTGGATAAATGATTACTTAGTAAATATTCAAAGGGCTGAATACCAAGACAGTTGGATTATTAAAGAGAAGAAAGAATTGATAATCCAAGAAGGTGCAAGCTCAAAAGAAGATGAAGACTCTGCAATTACTGCCAAGTTTCCTATATACCCAAAATATTATGGGAATAAATTTACTTGCGATGTCATTGGAATTCACGATGTTAATATAATATCTGCTCACATTATATTCGATGATGAAAATATCTACACTATTTATGAAGACATGTCCGTGGAGCTCCAGCATGAATATGTAAACATGCCACCGCTGGACGGAATATTCGAGAACAAAGCATGCATTGCACTAAGCTCAGCAGACAATCACTGGTACCGAGCATCGGTTCAACAATATAACAAAGCACAAGGTCTAGTTAAAATAAGGTATGTTGATTATGGTCACACGGACGTCTTACCGTTGGCTCATATTCGAGAGATAAGTCAAAAGTGGCTAAAGCATCCTCCTGCCACTTTATCTGTAAAATTGTTTGGCATGCACTTGAACTGTGACATAGATATTAGGGATGTAGTGATACTTTATGCCGAAGTTTTTTTGGGAAGATTATTTTTAGGAGATCTCTTTACAGTAAATATCATAGATTATGAAGGCACGGTGGCATTAGCAGAGATGAGGTATACAAGTAAAGGTAGAGGTTGGGTACAAGCAAAACTCATAGAACATGATATACTTATAAATCGTATGGTAAGTGTCGTGAGACATAGTTCGTTACTCAAAAATAACTTTGGACTCACCAGTGCTAAAAGACGGAAAATAATGGGCCAAAATTATTAATTCATATCCGAACAACATTTTTCAGTCACTGGCTCGCCAAGTGCCCATTTCGTATCTTACTCATCATGTACATATCGCGAGTAAGAGTTGGTATGTTAAACTGTGACACTTCATGAACTACTATTGATGTACTTATGTTTATATTAGTCGTGTTACACGCGAAGCACTTCACATTAGCTGTTACATTGTAATTTAATTTTTATGCCGATCTTTATATATATTGTAATAGTTGACCTAAGTTATTTAATACTATTTTTACTTTTTATTTCATTGTAACGCTATGAATTGAACCGAATAAATTGTTTATAATTATAGTTGCCTTTTTTTGTTTTTACATTTTTTTCTTATTATTTTATTATTTATTTACTAGTTGTTGCCTGTGACCTTTCGCGTAAAATAACGACTTTTGTCAGAATTTGGGTTTATGAATCAGTCTTTCAAGGTATAATCGCTTCGGTAACTAAATTACCTATATTTATTGTTCTAGAAATGATACGACCATTGATGGTAACGAACTGTCAAATTTATTTTTCTTTTCATAGACTACATAATATAGCTCCGTATTTATAAGACTAGATAGCACCGTATTTATATTTAAAGGTATTTATGTTTATTTTGTTAGCATACGACACTCCCACTTAACAAAATAAAACTAAATACCTATCTAACTATTATATTATTAGAAAATTTATAATATCAATATATGTGCCAACTTCTGTGCAAACTGATTGTCATTGAATACAGTTATTACGTATAGCTTTTGCCAGCGGCTTTGCTTGCGTTCCAAGAGGAAACAAGTAGCATATGTGTTACTTCAGACCATAATCTACCTCTGTTCCAAATCTCATCCCGGTCCCTTCAGCCGTGTTGATGTGAGTGTGTAACAAGACACAAATACACAACTCACATATTTTCCCATTTTTAGTATAGGTGTAAGCTAATTTCAACCATTAATCCTACAGATACAGCGTAAGCAGTGAAGCGCAGTGGACTTCAGCGAAAGCAGTGAATACAATTTTGTCGAAATACCATTCGACAAACTTATATGTGCGTTTGGTACAGTAACTGTGTCCATGGATGGAGCCATACAATTAACTTTGTTTTTTCGTGTGTATACTTTTTTGGGATTTGATTGCACGGATGATGCAGCAACTGTGACACTTCGTGTGATCAACAAATTGTTGTTTCGGGTATGGGTATCATGTGTATGTGAACTTGTATATTCTTAATCGCACCCACGACACAAGAGAAAATGCTAGCGTAGAGCAACCATTAAAAAAATAAATAAGTAAACTAGTGTGATGCCCAGGATATTAAAACATAATCATATCGAGTTTCATTGCAATCGGACATTGACATTGTGTTTGCGTGATACGTGAACATTAATAGACAAATAAAACAAAATATTTAAATCACATTTTTGGTGTATTACTAGATATACTACTACTACCCCAAACTATTTAATTTTATAATATTTTTAATGTACGGTCAAGGTCTGAGTTGGATATTTAAAATTCAAAACACAGCATAGCAATGTTAGTGGCGAGTTGGACCCTGATTTGATGACTATAGATTATAAAAATATGTTTTTGGCATGTCATCATTGTCACTTGGATTGTAGCAGAGGAGCTGCCATCGTCTTTTAGGACCTATGCTACTAATAAAAAGTACCGTAATTATGAACGTATTAGTGATATATCACTACAATGAACATTCGCATTTGCGTTTAAAAATATTTGCATATTTTTGACATTTGCATTCGCATTCGCGAATATCTAAAATATGATATTCGTTACATTACTAATACTTAAGTAGTTATTGAATAAAGTCCGACAGTCAGTGAAATAAGTCTCAGTCACCGCGCGCCCGTTCCAGTCAGTGTATTTTTTTTAAAGGGGGAAAATCATCGAATGACTGCTCCCGCCTGGGTGAGGTGGGAGGGAGTGTCAGACTCTTACTGACTAAAAACCACCCCGTTCCTTCTCCTGCACTTCGAGCCGGAGCCCCGGTTACCCGTTAGGTTCCCCGCGGCTCCAGTCAGTGTATAAGTTCATAAAATCAAATTACATTTGGCGACTTTCATGTGCTGTAAACTCTTGACTGCACCGGTAGTTGAGCGGCTAACGCTCACTGCTCATAATTATCCTTAAAGAAGAATAGAACTATTACTTATAAAGTATTCAGTTGTAGCAAAATGAGTTTTCAAAACTAGCGTGATCTCCTCTACTATTTGAATTTGATATGTTATTGGGTTTCGGCACCTATACTTTTTTTTATTTATACGTGTAAGATCATTTTCTTTCGTCTTCAGAATTGGTTTTTGCGAGTACCTATCTCTTGTGACAGGGACATGCTATTCAGAGTTTCAGAAGTTTGACAACGCGTTTGACAATTCGACAGATGCATTTTTGACACTTACTTCAACACAGTAACCAGAGAAAAGTGACGGTTACAGTTATAGTTAAAGCTATTACGTTATTTAACAATTTGTCAATTGGTGCAACGTCTTTTTAACCTAACCGATACTTTAACAGAAATATTGACGTTTGTCATTATTAAAGTAAGTTGGTAGAGCCCAGCCTAAAATATTCCTATTAGTGGACAAAAAAGCGAATTGCGATAACATCATTATTCAGATACTTCTAAAGTTTTTGTTCACATCGATTAACAATTTATTATGAATGTTATCTCTGTATAAATAAGGTTGACAATATGTAGCGGATAACATTTATAGATACTCGTAGACTGACAACTAAGAACACATTTTTTTATAATCTAGTGTGTATAAAAAATATTATAGATTGTCGGTAGTTACTTCATAAACGGATCAAATAAAATAATTTGAAAGTTCCGTGGTTACTTCGAACATTGTAAACTTTCATCTTAGCTATAGAAAAATTAAAAATTTTGCATTAAATTATGTTTAAAAATATTTAATAAAAACAAAAAAAAAACGTCATCAATGCTGAATTCGAACCTGCGACCCGTCATCGTAAATCTCATGTGATAGCCATTACGCCTAGCTTACAACTACAAAATGTTTCGAAATATTTGATGTCATTCAAAACTGTACACTATATATTGTATTTATTGGTATGGCTATACCTCTATGTAGCTCGATCGTTCATTATATTCGATTTAATCAATGTTTGTTACATATTATTTTTATCATTACCCTCATTTTTATTTAAACTTATTCAATAAATTAGTATTAATTATATCAATAAATTATCTTAGTGACGGTATACGTATGTATACGTTCCTTAAGTACCTCTATATGGCCTCCTTACAACAATCAGATATTGTCATGTACTCGGCGTCGGTGCTGGACTGAGCTACAGTAATTTGCTTTCTAGTTGCCCATAAAACAGCACCACCAAAATGAGCAAAGAAAAACCCTGTACTATACCTCTATATGAACGCCTATCCAATTCATTACTTGCCTAGTCAGCATCAACATATGCTTGCAATTCTGAATTTCCATTGGCGCCATATTTCTGACAATATTCTTTAGTTGTTTCTATATATTTCAAAACCCTTTTGGCACAAGCGAAATGCTCATCACTGTATCAATTATTAAATTGACTCAAATAATTTATAGAGGCAACTATGTCTATGATCTAGTAAGCACTGCTGATTACATCTTAGAACCTAGACCCAGTATACTACGTATATCCCACATGGGTGTTAAGCTCTCATAACAAATTATTCAAGCTCAAACATCAGGTGATCGGTTAATAGTAGCTATTAATCGTTTATAAGTACCCTTAGCTATCGTATTACTTCATCATCAGACCCCTAATGACAACACACCCCATTTAGGTGTAAAGTTCTCATCAAAACAAATTTATAAAGCTAAACACCAAGTAGCTACTCTCAGCCGTTGAGGAGTTCCCCTAGCTATCATAATCCTTCATCATCAGTCCCCTAATGACAATTACATCCAATCTAGATGTACAGATCTTCTCAATACAAATAATTTAAGCCCGCACACGGGGTCATTGCTACAAATTCTCGAGGAGTTCCCTCGGCCTCTTGACTCTATTATCAGATCAATCAGTCTCTTGACTCCATCATCAGATCAAATCCATACCTTCATCAAATTGTAGTAATTTCAAATAGTATATCAAAAACTTAACAAACGCTCTGGCCACCCATACTATTTTGAAAAGCTCCTCTCGGTTTCCATGGGATCCCATCATCAGATCCCGACCTGGTAGAAATGGGACCACCCCGAGACTATACCTTTCCAACAAAAAAAAAATCATCAAAATCCGTCCACAAACGCCGGAGTAATCGCGTAACATACACATGAAAAAAAACATAGAGCCGAATTGAGATCGATTGACTTGACTTGACTTGAAAGACAAAAAAGAACAAGATCAATATTTTTTTTTTTATTTTACTGTGGTGGTTTTCAAGTTTTATAGTTGTAGTTGTATAAACTATGTTATAAATAAAGTATTAAGAAAAAATGTGAATAACAAAAAAAGCAACAATAATTTTATAAATTTTATTCGGTTCAATTCAAAGTACACTAGCGTTACATAAACACGACTAACATAAACATAAGTACATCAATGAAGTGTCACAGTTTAACATACCAACTCTTACTCGCGATATCGATAAACAATTAAATCTTTTCTTTTTTTTCTTATCCTATTTTTCTAAATCTTATGTTAATTTTAATAGTAAATACTTTAGATTTATTTATACCTATGTTACGTATCGGTGCCGACACATGTACCTACACCGTGATCAACGCCGTGCCACGAGGAGCATATCTGCTGAATCAGGACGTTAGACCAACTTTGATGCAACGAAGTATTGCAACACCTAAACTGGTGAGTCGTCTCCTCATGTCACCGCCTCGTGCCCAGCTGCGAATCGCTGCATCATCAATCACCCCACTAAATTTAACCTCAATAGGATTTATTGAAAACCTTCTTTCGAAATAATTTTAAGAGAAGAAATGAGTGTCGTTCTAATATCGAACGCATTCGCTCGTAGGTTAGTTAGACTTTAGGAATTATCATGTAATTTTAATTATAATAAATTTAGTAAAATGATCATAGTTTCCATTTGCACCCTCTGTCGGTGGCAGAAACATAACTCCTATAATATCTTTTATTTATATTTAGTTCTAGTTATTTATTATTTAGAATAATCTCATTTGCTTCATGCATTTCAACCAACTTAAATAAGATAAAAAACAGTAAAAAAGTAATAACTATGCTTTCTTAATGGTTCGATACCTGAGTATATTTGTAATGTTTGTGGCGACCATGGAATTTTATTTTACCCGGTTATGAAGAAACTACCGACCGACTATATAAAACAAGTTTTTCAAATCACCCGACTTATAAAATAATTGCGTTCTTAGTTGTCAATGTATGAGGATTTCATAGTTTATTGCTACGCTACTCATATTCGAGTGCAAAGTTATTTTTATTTTTACAAGATGTTCCAACACCTATCAACATTTAAAAAGGCTGAAATCATTGTTTTGCATGAGCAAAACATAACAATAACTGAAAGTGCAAGGCGTTTAATGACATCGGTGAGTAAATAAGATATAAGTTGATATTCTATCTAGTTGATATTGTGTTTATAATTTAAAGTTACTTATAGATGTTAATCATATTTATTATTATTTTTAATTAACTTTAATTCCTGTAAAGTATTTCCTGGTATTTTAAATACTTATTTGTTTGGTATCAACAGAGGAGATCCGTGCAGTTATGGGTGCACAGATATGCGGAGACCGGTGACGTTGAACATCTTCGACATGGGCCTAAACCAAAGGCAAATTCATCGGCTCGGCACTACGACATCGTAGTCAGGCACAAGGCTGATCCGGTCCTGCCAACACACACTACAGTGACAGCACTGAATGTTTCAATACAAACTGTACGGAGACACCTGCATTCTGCTGGTTTAAGGTGCAGAAAGCCAGCGAAGAAAATATTGTTATCTGTGGTGCACCAGCAAAAGCGATTAGAATTTGCTAGGGACTTTATTAATTTTGATTGGGCGAACAGTTATATTTAGTGACGAAAAGTGAGTGTGTAACAAGACACAAATACACAACTCACATATTTTCCCATTTTTAGTATAGGTGTAAGCTAATTTCAACCATTAATCCTACAGATACAGCGTAAGCAGTGAAGCGCAGTGGACTTCAGCGAAAGCAGTGAATACAATTTTGTCGAAATACCATTCGACAAACTTATATGTGCGTTTGGTACAGTAACTGTGTCCATGGATGGAGCCATACAATTAACTTTGTTTTTTCGTGTGTATACTTTTTTGGGATTTGATTGCACGGATGATGCAGCAACTGTGACACTTCGTGTGATCAACAAATTGTTGTTTCGGGTATGGGTATCATGTGTATGTGAACTTGTATATTCTTAATCGCACCCACGACACAAGAGAAAATGCTAGCGTAGAGCAACCATTAAAAAAATAAATAAGTAAACTAGTGTGATGCCCAGGATATTAAAACATAATCATATCGAGTTTCATTGCAATCGGACATTGACATTGTGTTTGCGTGATACGTGAACATTAATAGACAAATAAAACAAAATATTTAAATCACAATTTTGGTGTATTACTAGATATACTACTACTACCCCAAACTATTTAATTTTATAATATTTTTAATGTACGGTCAAGGTCTGAGTTGGACTTTCAAAGTCAAAACACAGCATAGCAATGTTAGTGGCGAGTTGGACCCTGATTTGATGACTATAGATTATAAAAATATGTTTTTGGCATGTCATCATTGTCACTTGGATTGTAGCAGAGGAGCTGCCATCGTCTTTTAGGACCTATGCTACTAATAAAAAGTACCGTAATTATGAACGTATTAGTGATATATCACTACAATGAACATTCGCATTTGCGTTTAAAAATATTTGCATATTTTTGACATTTGCATTCGCATTCGCGAATATCTAAAATATGATATTCGTTACATTACTAATACTTAAGTAGTTATTGAATAAAGTCCGACAGTCAGTGAAATAAGTCTCAGTCACCGCGCGCCCGTTCCAGTCAGTGTAATTTTTTTTAAAGGGGGAAAATCATCGAATGACTGCTCCCGCCTTAGTGCCAGACTCTTACTGACTAAAAACCACCGCGTTCCTTCTCCTGCACTTCGAGCCGGAGCCCCGGTTACCCGTTAGGTTCCCCGCGGCTCCAGTCAGTGTATAAGTTCATAAAATCAAATTACATTTGGCGACTTTCATGTGCTGTAAACTCTTGACTGCACCGGTAGTTGAGCGGCTAACGCTCACTGCTCATAATTATCCTTAAAGAAGAATAGAACTATTACTTATAAAGTATTCAGTTGTAGCAAAATGAGTTTTCAAAACTAGCGTGATCTCCTCTACTATTTGAATTTGATATGTTATTGGGTTTCGGCACCTATACTTTTTTTTATTTATACGTGTAAGATCATTTTCTTTCGTCTTCAGAATTGGTTTTTGCGAGTACCTATCTCTTGTGACAGGGACATGCTATTCAGAGTTTCAGAAGTTTGACAACGCGTTTGACAATTCGACAGATGCATTTTTGACACTTACTTCAACACAGTAACCAGAGAAAAGTGACGGTTACAGTTATAGTTAAAGCTATGACGTTATTTAACAATTTGTCAATTGGTGCAACGTCTTTTTAACCTAACCGATACTTTAACAGAAATATTGACTTTTGTCATTATTAAAGTAAGTTGGTAGAGCCCAGCCTAAAATATTCCTATTAGTGGACAAAAAAGCGAATTGCGATAACATCATTATTCAGATACTTCTAAAGTTTTTGTTCACATCGATTAACAATTTATTATGAATGTTATCTCTGTATAAATAAGGTTGACAATATGTAGCGGATAACATTTATAGATACTCGTAGACTGACAACTAAGAACACAATTTTTTTATAATCTAAGGTGTATAAAAATATTTTAGATTGTCGGTAGTTACTTCATAAACGGATCAAATAAAATAATTTGAAAGTTCCGTGGTTACTTCGAACATTGTAAACTTTCATCTTAGCTATAGAAAAATTAAAAATTTTGCATTAAATTATGTTTAAAAATATTTAATAAAAACAAAAAAAAACGTCATCAATGCTGAATTCGAACCTGCGACCCGTCATCGTAAATCTCATGTGATAGCCATTACGCCTAGCTTACAACTACAAAATGTTTCGAAATATTTGATGTCATTCAAAACTGTACACTATATATTGTATTTATTGGTATGGCTATACCTCTATGTAGCTCGATCGTTCATTATATTCGATTTAATCAATGTTTGTTACATATTATTTTTATCATTACCCTCATTTTTATTTAAACTTATTCAATAAATTAGTATTAATTATATCAATAAATTATCTTAGTGACGGTATACGTATGTATACGTTCCTTAAGTACCTCTATATGGCCTCCTTACAACAATCAGATATTGTCATGTACTCGGCGTCGGTGCTGGACTGAGCTACAGTAATTTGCTTTCTAGTTGCCCATAAAACAGCACCACCAAAATGAGCAAAGAAAAACCCTGTACTATACCTCTATATGAACGCCTATCCAATTCATTACTTGCCTAGTCAGCATCAACATATGCTTGCAATTCTGAATTTCCATTGGCGCCATATTTCTGACAATATTCTTTAGTTGTTTCTATATATTTCAAAACCCTTTTGGCACAAGCGAAATGCTCATCACTGTATCAATTATTAAATTGACTCAAATAATTTATAGAGGCAACTATGTCTATGATCTAGTAAGCACTGCTGATTACATCTTAGAACCTAGACCCAGTATACTACGTATATCCCACATGGGTGTTAAGCTCTCATAACAAATTATTCAAGCTCAAACATCAGGTGATCGGTTAATAGTAGCTATTAATCGTTTATAAGTACCCTTAGCTATCGTATTACTTCATCATCAGACCCCTAATGACAACACACCCCATTTAGGTGTAAAGTTCTCATCAAAACAAATTTATAAAGCTAAACACCAAGTAGCTACTCTCAGCCGTTGAGGAGTTCCCCTAGCTATCATAATCCTTCATCATCAGTCCCCTAATGACAATTACATCCAATCTAGATGTACAGATCTTCTCAATACAAATAATTTAAGCCCGCACACGGGGTCATTGCTACAAATTCTCGAGGAGTTCCCTCGGCCTCTTGACTCTATTATCAGATCAATCAGTCTCTTGACTCCATCATCAGATCAAATCCATACCTTCATCAAATTGTAGTAATTTCAAATAGTATATCAAAAACTTAACAAACGCTCTGGCCACCCATACTATTTTGAAAAGCTCCTCTCGGTTTCCATGGGATCCCATCATCAGATCCCGACCTGGTAGAAATGGGACCACCCCGAGACTATACCTTTCCAACAAAAAAAAATCATCAAAATCCGTCCACAAACGCCGGAGTAATCGCGTAACATACACATGAAAAAAAACATAGAGCCGAATTGAGATCGATTGACTTGACTTGACTTGAAAGACAAAAAAGAACAAGATCAATATTTTTTTTTTTATTTTACTGTGGTGGTTTTCAAGTTTTATAGTTGTAGTTGTATAAACTATGTTATAAATAAAGTATTAAGAAAAAATGTGAATAACAAAAAAAGCAACAATAATTTTATAAATTTTATTCGGTTCAATTCAAAGTACACTAGCGTTACATAAACACGACTAACATAAACGTAAGTACATCAATGAAGTGTCACAGTTTAACATACCAACTCTTACTCGCGATATCGATAAACAATTAAATCTTTTCTTTTTTTTCTTATCCTATTTTTCTAAATCTTATGTTAATTTTAATAGTAAATACTTTAGATTTATTTATACCTATGTTACGTATCGGTGCCGACACATGTACCTACACCGTGATCAACGCCGTGCCACGAGGAGCATATCTGCTGAATCAGGACGTTAGACCAACTTTGATGCAACGAAGTATTGCAACACCTAAACTGGTGAGTCGTCTCCTCATGTCACCGCCTCGTGCCCAGCTGCGAATCGCTGCATCATCAATCACCCCACTAAATTTAACCTCAATAGGATTTATTGAAAACCTTCTTTCGAAATAATTTTAAGAGAAGAAATGAGTGTCGTTCTAATATCGAACGCATTCGCTCGTAGGTTAGTTAGACTTTAGGAATTATCATGTAATTTTAATTATAATAAATTTAGTGAAATGATCATAGTTTCCATTTGCACCCTCTGTCGGTGGCAGAAACATAACTCCTATAATATCTTTTATTTATATTTAGTTCTAGTTATTTATTATTTAGAATAATCTCATTTGCTTCATGCATTTCAACCAACTTAAATAAGATAAAAAACAGTAAAAAAGTAATAACTATGCTTTCTTAATGGTTCGATACCTGAGTATATTTGTAATGTTTGTGGCGACCATGGAATTTTATTTTACCCGGTTATGAAGAAACTACCGACCGACTATATAAAACAAGTTTTTCAAATCACCCGACTTACAAAATAATTGCGTTCTTAGTTGTCAATGTATGAGGATTTCATAGTTTATTGCTACGCTACTCATATTCGAGTGCAAAGTTATTTTTATTTTTACAAGATGTTCCAACACCTATCAACATTTAAAAAGGCTGAAATCATTGTTTTGCATGAGCAAAACATAACAATAACTGAAAGTGCAAGGCGTTTAATGATATCGGTGAGTAAATAAGATATAAGTTGATATTCTATCTAGTTGATATTGTGTTTATAATTTAAAGTTACTTATAGATGTTAATCATATTTATTATTATTTTTAAGTAACTTTAATTCCTGTAAAGTATTTCCTGGTATTTTAAATACTTATTTGTTTGGTATCAACAGAGGAGATCCGTGCAGTTATGGGTGCACAGATATGCGGAGACCGGTGACGTTGAACATCTTCGACATGGGCCTAAACCAAAGGCAAATTCATCGGCTCGGCACTACGACATCGTAGTCAGGCACAAGGCTGATCCGGTCCTGCCAACACACACTACAGTGACAGCACTGAATGTTTCAATACAAACTGTACGGAGACACCTGCATTCTGCTGGTTTAAGGTGCAGAAAGCCAGCGAAGAAAATATTGTTATCTGTGGTGCACCAGCAAAAGCGATTAGAATTTGCTAGGGACTTTATTAATTTTGATTGGGCGAACAGTTATATTTAGTGACGAAAAGTGAGTGTGTAACAAGACACAAATACACAACTCACATATTTTCCCATTTTTAGTATAGGTGTAAGCTAATTTCAACCATTAATCCTACAGATACAGCGTAAGCAGTGAAGCGCAGTGGACTTCAGCGAAAGCAGTGAATACAATTTTGTCGAAATACCATTCGACAAACTTATATGTGCGTTTGGTACAGTAACTGTGTCCATGGATGGAGCCATACAATTAACTTTGTTTTTTCGTGTGTATACTTTTTTGGGATTTGATTGCACGGATGATGCAGCAACTGTGACACTTCGTGTGATCAACAAATTGTTGTTTCGGGTATGGGTATCATGTGTACCTATGTGAACTTGTATATTCTTAATCGCACCCACGACGCAAGAGAAAATGCTAGCGTAGAGCAACAATTAAAAAAATAAATTAGTAAACTAGTGTGATGCCCAGGATATTAAAACATAATCATATCGAGTTTCATTGCAATCGGACATTGACATTGTGTTTGCGTGATACGTGAACATTAATAGACAAATAAAACAAAATATTTAAATCACATTTTTGGTGTATTACTAGATATACTACTACTACCCCAAACTATTTAATTTTATAATATTTTTAATGTACGGTCAAGGTCTGAGTTGGACTTTCAAAGTCAAAACACAGCATAGCAATGTTAGTGGCGAGTTGGACCCTGATTTGATGACTATAGATTATAAAAATATGTTTTTGGCATGTCATCATTGTCACTTGGATTGTAGCAGAGGAGCTGCCATCGTCTTTTAGGACCTATGCTACTAATAAAAAGTACCGTAATTATGAACGTATTAGTGATATATCACTACAATGAACATTCGCATTTGCGTTTAAAAATATTTGCATATTTTTGACATTTGCATTCGCATTCGCGAATATCTAAAATATGATATTCGTTACATTACTAATACTTAAGTAGTTATTGAATAAAGTCCGACAGTCAGTGAAATAAGTCTCAGTCACCGCGCGCCCGTTCCAGTCAGTGTAATTTTTTTTAAAGGGGGAAAATCATCGAATGACTGCTCCCGCCTGGGTGAGGTGGGAGGGAGTGTCAGACTCTTACTGACTAAAAACCACCCCGTTCCTTCTCCTGCACTTCGAGCCGGAGCCCCGGTTACCCGTTAGGTTCCCCGCGGCTCCAGTCAGTGTATAAGTTCATAAAATCAAATTACATTTGGCGACTTTCATGTGCTGTAAACTCTTGACTGCACCGGTAGTTGAGCGGCTAACGCTCACTGCTCATAATTATCCTTAAAGAAGAATAGAACTATTACTTATAAAGTATTCAGTTGTAGCAAAATGAGTTTTCAAAACTAGCGTGATCTCCTCTACTATTTGAATTTGATATGTTATTGGGTTTCGGCACCTATACTTTTTTTTATTTATACGTGTAAGATCATTTTCTTTCGTCTTCAGAATTGGTTTTTGCGAGTACCTATCTCTTGTGACAGGGACATGCTATTCAGAGTTTCAGAAGTTTGACAACGCGTTTGACAATTCGACAGATGCATTTTTGACACTTACTTCAACACAGTAACCAGAGAAAAGTGACGGTTACAGTTATAGTTAAAGCTATTACGTTATTTAACAATTTGTCAATTGGTGCAACGTCTTTTTAACCTAACCGATACTTTAACAGAAATATTGACGTTTGTCATTATTAAAGTAAGTTGGTAGAGCCCAGCCTAAAATATTCCTATTAGTGGACAAAAAAGCGAATTGCGATAACATCATTATTCAGATACTTCTAAAGTTTTTGTTCACATCGATTAACAATTTATTATGAATGTTATCTCTGTATAAATAAGGTTGACAATATGTAGCGGATAACATTTATAGATACTCGTAGACTGACAACTAAGAACACATTTTTTTATAATCTAGGGTGTATAAAAAATATTATAGATTGTCGGTAGTTACTTCATAAACGGATCAAATAAAATAATTTGAAAGTTCCGTGGTTACTTCGAACATTGTAAACTTTCATCTTAGCTATAGAAAAATTAAAAATTTTGCATTAAATTATGTTTAAAAATATTTAATAAAAACAAAAAAAAAACGTCATCAATGCTGAATTCGAACCTGCGACCCGTCATCGTAAATCTCATGTGATAGCCATTACGCCTAGCTTACAACTACAAAATGTTTCGAAATATTTGATGTCATTCAAAACTGTACACTATATATTGTATTTATTGGTATGGCTATACCTCTATGTAGCTCGATCGTTCATTATATTCGATTTAATCAATGTTTGTTACATATTATTTTTATCATTACCCTCATTTTTATTTAAACTTATTCAATAAATTAGTATTAATTATATCAATAAATTATCTTAGTGACGGTATACGTATGTATACGTTCCTTAAGTACCTCTATATGGCCTCCTTACAACAATCAGATATTGTCATGTACTCGGCGTCGGTGCTGGACTGAGCTACAGTAATTTGCTTTCTAGTTGCCCATAAAACAGCACCACCAAAATGAGCAAAGAAAAACCCTGTACTATACCTCTATATGAACGCCTATCCAATTCATTACTTGCCTAGTCAGCATCAACATATGCTTGCAATTCTGAATTTCCATTGGCGCCATATTTCTGACAATATTCTTTAGTTGTTTCTATATATTTCAAAACCCTTTTGGCACAAGCGAAATGCTCATCACTGTATCAATTATTAAATTGACTCAAATAATTTATAGAGGCAACTATGTCTATGATCTAGTAAGCACTGCTGATTACATCTTAGAACCTAGACCCAGTATACTACGTATATCCCACATGGGTGTTAAGCTCTCATAACAAATTATTCAAGCTCAAACATCAGGTGATCGGTTAATAGTAGCTATTAATCGTTTATAAGTACCCTTAGCTATCGTATTACTTCATCATCAGACCCCTAATGACAACACACCCCATTTAGGTGTAAAGTTCTCATCAAAACAAATTTATAAAGCTAAACACCAAGTAGCTACTCTCAGCCGTTGAGGAGTTCCCCTAGCTATCATAATCCTTCATCATCAGGCCCCTAATGACAATTACATCCAATCTAGATGTACAGATCTTCTCAATACAAATAATTTAAGCCCGCACACGGGGTCATTGCTACAAATTCTCGAGGAGTTCCCTCGGCCTCTTGACTCTATTATCAGATCAATCAGTCTCTTGACTCCATCATCAGATCAAATCCATACCTTCATCAAATTGTAGTAATTTCAAATAGTATATCAAAAACTTAACAAACGCTCTGGCCACCCATACTATTTTGAGAAGCTCCCCTCGGTTTCCATGGGATCCCATCATCAGATCCCGACCTGGTGGAAATGGGACCACCCCGAGACTATACCTTTCCAACAAAAAAAAAATCATCAAAATCCGTCCACAAACGCCGGAGTAATCGCGTAACATACACATGAAAAAAAAACATCCGTCCAACCCTTTGTTCGAAAACAAATTCGTTTTGTTTTATTTATGAAAAGTGCTACTTTGACAAACAAAGGGTTCTGCTTTCAGTATTCAATAGTATTTTAGTAATTTCGGCTAATTTAAGAAAACATTAAGGCCTCATTAACCAATGCACCGAGCGTGGTATTTTTATTATGTTCGTGGTATTTTTACTACAATCTCATAAATATAATGGTTTAGGCAAATATGGACAATTAATTGATTCGGACCCTTTATACAATTAATTATTTACGTCTGAGGACATAAATCTTCAAAGTATCAAATAAAAATGTAAATGATCCTGTCCCTACGATTATGACAGTAATTCATGTGTACTGAGCTCTAATCGTAATTTTGAGCTTTCGAACAATTTCCAAGTAAATTCTACAATGCCTAGATAAAGCATAAGTTATAGTGTGCTAGGTTAGACTATGTTAGTCAGTTATCGAAAATGACTGAACGAGGAATGTTGAAAAAAACGAGAAAAAAATTGTAAACTTCTGTTAGGTGAAAATGAGGAAAGAAATCATTAAAAATATTATAACTCGAATACTACTTAAAATCGTAGAATATACAAGAGGGTGATTTGGAAACGCCTCGTCATAAGGGATCGAAATTTTACTCTTGAACGTAGAACTTTAAGATATAAGAAGATGTTTAAAAAATATTATTATTACAATAAAACATAATATGTGGTAAAATTATAAGGTTCTGATTGATTGATTGATTTAAGATTCGTTTGAATGCCATAACGTTCGATTCTCGATGATCGATGAGGTTGATCTTCGAGTTGATCTCGATGAGGTTGTTTGTGGTTTGGGCGTCAAGTGTATGTAAACTTGTATGTTTGTAAACGCACGCACGTGCAGCATCATTTTTTTTATATAATAATTATAGTATGATTTTCGACATCATTAACATACATGTATTATTATTTATTACACATTATATGTTCGTTGGACAAGTGGTTCACCGTACTTCTACTGTGTCGGGAGGTCGACTACTTTCAAGCCATGTCTCAGAGGCTCATATTCATGAGCGATATTCCGCGATATACCACGTGGCGATTAGTCGAGTTCCTTGTTTAATGATGACATCAGTAAACCGAAAAACATAATGATTCAATATTAGTATGTCTCACGAAAATTATAGAGTGCTGCCTTCAAGAATTAAAAGAGACGAAGCTCCTCCAATTCACCGAACGTATAGGTCAGCTTTGGAGTTTTGATATTTCAATAAAAGAGATCAATGTATTGTTTTGGTCCAACACATTACAGCCTGCTTACCAAGTAAAGTCTCTTGCATTATGTCCACCTTTATACAATGTTAAATGCAAATCTATAGGTATACATTTAATAATGTAGTGTTAGTTACACTGTTAATTTATATCTCAAGAACAGCTAAATCGATAATATACCTCTATATACTCGATATCGATAAATCAATTTGGCACAGAAAGACACAAAGACAGACAGAAAAAGAAATTGTATTATCACATTTTTGAGTTCGGTGTCTATCTAGTAACACTCACTATTTATTGTCTTTATATTTTCAACGTACAGAATTTACTCTTCTATAGTTTTATTATATGTACAGATATTGATATATTAGTATGTACTAAATGCAAACATCGTGAGTTTATTTATAGTTTTATTGTGATGTTTATATTAGGTTAAGTTCGCCTGTAAAGGGGTCTCACTAGAAAGGATTGCGTTCTGAACCTCTAATGCACGGTTAACACGATGCCGCTTGCCGCACGAGGCTGTGGGCTCGAAACCTGCCAAGGACCAATATCACTTTTTGCGAGCTGTATGTACTTCTTAAAATTATTTAGACGTCAATGGCATACGGTGAAGTAAAACTATAGCGAAGAAACCTGAACTAACAATTTCAAATCATAAGTTTTAAATAGCCAACCTGTATTGAGCAAGCGTTGTGATTAATGCTCAAAGACATCTCCGTGCGAGAAGAGAGAAGCCTTTGTTCTGCAGTGGCTATGGGCTGCTCATGTGATGATGAATATCCTATCTACTACTGATCACAGCGCAATATTTCATAGCCTATGGTCTTCCTCGATAAATGGACTAGGTATCCGTCTCAAAAATATATTCAATTCAAACGAGTAGTTCCGGAGATAAATGCATTCAAACAAAATACAAATATAATATCATAAACTAGCGTACCTAGAGATTATGTTCCTTATATTATGTTACAGAATCTTATCATTTTATCAAATGATATGCTTTTATGGGACATTAATCATTTTTTCATTACTCATTTACATTAATCATAAATCATTAAAAATTTATGAAACAGATGTAATATTTCTGTCTTAAAGGTTAGGTTAGGTTAGCATAAGGGTCCGAATCAATTAATTGTTCGGTCAATATGTGCCTAAACCATTACATTTATGAAATTGCAGTATAAATACCACGCTCAGTGCATTGGCTAATGAGGCAATTATGTTTCCTAAATTAGCCGAAATTCCTAAAACTCTTTTGAATAGCCAAAGTCGGACAATTTATGCTTGACCTATTATATTTATTAATTGCTGTAAAAATACCACGAGCAAAATAAAAATACCACGCTCGGGGCATTGGTTAATGGGGTAATTATGGTTTTTCAAATTAGTCGAAATTACTAAAATACCTTTGAATAGCTAAAGTAGAACCCTTTGTTTCTCAAAGTAGCACTTGTCATAAATAGAACAAAACGAAATTGTTTTCGAACAAAGGGATGGACGGATGTCTTGTTCTTTAACTCCCGAACAAGATTGTGCTTTGATAATGCCATTGTTTACTGTAACGTGGTAATTTTCTTCGTTAGTATATAAAAGGGAACTTTACAAGATGAACACAGTCAGTCAGACAGATAACCGCAAGCGCAGTCGAAGCTCTGTCGGAGTCACTTTACGATATTATTGCCGCGGAACACTCAAACTTCAGGTATTACAAATATACCACTGCTCAGCCAGAAGAACTGATTGTTACAGTCTCCTCTACAAAAATCTTCATCAAAGAACTTGCAGAAGAAGGAACAATGGATGAAAATGTACTTGCTGACAGTATAGAACAGCTGTGTCTCTGCAGCCCTAACGAACCTCAAGCCGTAAGTAACAAATATAAATTTAAAGCACTTATATTATTTAATTTTGTTATGGTAAACGAGCAGACGAATCACCTGATGTTGAGCAAACGTCGCCGCCTATGGACACTTGAAACACCGAGGCGTTTCAAGTGCGTTATCGGTTTTTTGGGAATTGGGAATTTGAGGATTGTGGAGGATTTGGGAGTTGGGGTGGAGACTGAGAAGACTGGGGAGGGGGGGACTGCGTAATTGGGCCTCCGGTAACCTCACTCACACGACGAAACACAACGTAAGCGTTGTTTCATGTCAGTTTTCTGTGAGGCCGTGGTATCACTCCGGTCTAGCCGGCCCATGCGTGCCGAAGCATGCCTCTCCCACACTTATAGTCCTACTAGTAATAGAAACGTATGGAATTAACCCAATTATAAAATTGGGGTATTAATACAATGTGCAATTATGAGGGCTTCTCTTCAGTTGATGTTGTTCGATCTAAAGATTATGTAAATAAATGTATTTTGATAAAGTTCTTTTTTTTGTGTCCAGGTTCCAGCTGATAAAAATGCCGAAGATGAAGTAAAAGTTGAGGTTGATAAAGAAAATCCCAGTCCTTCCTTCTCTAAGGACTGGCTACCACCAGAATTACTGGTTAAAGAATTTACTGCATTACCAACGTAAGTATCGAACAAGTCGAGACCAAACATACCGCTATTGCTTTTTAAATAAGACAAATCACTGGTTTGCAATTTTTGGTTGTAAATAGTCATAACTTTGTTTATTCATACTTTGAAATAAATAGTTAATTGACACTCATAAAGTGTACGAACTTAATCTCCATATTTTTTCTTATTGCAGGTACATAGACGATAAGGGTGTAATTTACTTATGTGACATTAATGTCGAACATATACGGGAATTTATACGCAAAGCATTAACTGTAAAGTTTCGTGTGAATTTTAAAGACCCAGAAGCAATGTCTACAAAATGGAGTGTGGGGCAGCCGTGCACCGTTATACTACAAATTCCGTATCGGTGCTATAGAGGACGAGTCCTTGAAGTTAATCAAGAACATGAAACATGCGTCGTTCATTTCATAGACTATGGGTATGTAGAAACGTGCCCCTTTGCAAATTTAAGAAAAGCTGTTCCTCTCCGCCGCATCCCACCGTATTCACTTAGATGCGCATTAAATCGCATACGTCCCCTGGGGAAGACATGGGACAAAGAGACATTAAACTACATTCGCAAATCTATTGTTGATAGAATCTGTTTTGTAAAAGTGGTCGGTGATGAAGTAGACGGCGTCCTACCAATAGAATTAAAGTATGAAACTTTGTGGATAAATGATTACTTAGTAAATATTCAAAGGGCTGAATACCAAGACAGTTGGATTATTAAAGAGAAGAAAGAATTGATAATCCAAGAAGGTGCAAGCTCAAAAGAAGATGAAGACTCTGCAATTACTGCCAAGTTTCCTATATACCCAAAATATTATGGGAATAAATTTACTTGCGATGTCATTGGAATTCACGATGTTAATATAATATCTGCTCACATTATATTCGATGATGAAAATATCTACACTATTTATGAAGACATGTCCGTGGAGCTCCAGCATGAATATGTAAACATGCCACCGCTGGACGGAATATTCGAGAACAAAGCATGCATTGCACTAAGCTCAGCAGACAATCACTGGTACCGAGCATCGGTTCAACAATATAACAAAGCACAAGGTCTAGTTAAAATAAGGTATGTTGATTATGGTCACACGGACGTCTTACCGTTGGCTCATATTCGAGAGATAAGTCAAAAGTGGCTAAAGCATCCTCCTGCCACTTTATCTGTAAAATTGTTTGGCATGCACTTGAACTGTGACATAGATATTAGGGATGTAGTGATACTTTATGCCGAAGTTTTTTTGGGAAGATTATTTTTAGGAGATCTCTTTACAGTAAATATCATAGATTATGAAGGCACGGTGGCATTAGCAGAGATGAGGTATACAAGTAAAGGTAGAGGTTGGGTACAAGCAAAACTCATAGAACATGATATACTTATAAATCGTATGGTAAGTGTCGTGAGACATAGTTCGTTACTCAAAAATAACTTTGGACTCACCAGTGCTAAAAGACGGAAAATAATGGGCCAAAATTATTAATTCATATCCGAACAACATTTTTCAGTCACTGGCTCGCCAAGTGCCCATTTCGTATCTTACTCATCATGTACATATCGCGAGTAAGAGTTGGTATGTTAAACTGTGACACTTCATGAACTACTATTGATGTACTTATGTTTATATTAGTCGTGTTACACGCGAAGCACTTCACATTAGCTGTTACATTGTAATTTAATTTTTATGCCGATCTTTATATATATTGTAATAGTTGACCTAAGTTATTTAATACTATTTTTACTTTTTATTTCATTGTAACGCTATGAATTGAACCGAATAAATTGTTTATAATTATAGTTGCCTTTTTTTGTTTTTACATTTTTTTCTTATTATTTTATTATTTATTTACTAGTTGTTGCTTGTGACCTTTCGCGTAAAATAACGACTTTTGTCAGAATTTGGGTTTATGAATCAGTCTTTCAAGGTATAATCGCTTCGGTAACTAAATTACCTATATTTATTGTTCTAGAAATGATACGACCATTGATGGTAACGAACTGTCAAATTTATTTTTCTTTTCATAGACTACATAATATAGCTCCGTATTTATAAGACTAGATGGCACCGTATTTATATTTAAAGGTATTTATGTTTATTTTGTTAGCATACGACACTCCCACTTAACAAAATAAAACTAAATACCTATCTAACTATTATATTATTAGAAAATTTATAATATCAATATATGTGCCAACTTCTGTGCAAACTGATTGTCATTGAATACAGTTATTACGTATAGCTTTTGCCAGCGGCTTTGCTTGCGTTCCAAGAGGAAACAAGTAGCATATGTGTTACTTCAGACCATAATCTACCTCTGTTCCAAATCTCATCCCGGTCCCTTCAGCCGTGTTGATGTGAGTGTGTAACAAGACACAAATACACAACTCACATATTTTCCCATTTTTAGTATAGGTGTAAGCTAATTTCAACCATTAATCCTACAGATACAGCGTAAGCAGTGAAGCGCAGTGGACTTCAGCGAAAGCAGTGAATACAATTTTGTCGAAATACCATTCGACAAACTTATATGTGCGTTTGGTACAGTAACTGTGTCCATGGATGGAGCCATACAATTAACTTTGTTTTTTCGTGTGTATACTTTTTTGGGATTTGATTGCACGGATGATGCAGCAACTGTGACACTTCGTGTGATCAACAAATTGTTGTTTCGGGTATGGGTATCATGTGTATGTGAACTTGTATATTCTTAATCGCACCCACGACACAAGAGAAAATGCTAGCGTAGAGCAACCATTAAAAAAATAAATAAGTAAACTAGTGTGATGCCCAGGATATTAAAACATAATCATATCGAGTTTCATTGCAATCGGACATTGACATTGTGTTTGCGTGATACGTGAACATTAATAGACAAATAAAACAAAATATTTAAATCACAATTTTGGTGTATTACTAGATATACTACTACTACCCCAAACTATTTAATTTTATAATATTTTTAATGTACGGTCAAGGTCTGAGTTGGACTTTCAAAGTCAAAACACAGCATAGCAATGTTAGTGGCGAGTTGGACCCTGATTTGATGACTATAGATTATAAAAATATGTTTTTGGCATGTCATCATTGTCACTTGGATTGTAGCAGAGGAGCTGCCATCGTCTTTTAGGACCTATGCTACTAATAAAAAGTACCGTAATTATGAACGTATTAGTGATATATCACTACAATGAACATTCGCATTTGCGTTTAAAAATATTTGCATATTTTTGACATTTGCATTCGCATTCGCATTCGCGAATATCTAAAATATGATATTCGTTACATTACTAATACTTAAGTAGTTATTGAATAAAGTCCGACAGTCAGTGAAATAAGTCTCAGTCACCGCGCGCCCGTTCCAGTCAGTGTAATTTTTTTTAAAGGGGGAAAATCATCGAATGACTGCTCCCGCCTTAGTGCCAGACTCTTACTGACTAAAAACCACCCCGTTCCTTCTCCTGCACTTCGAGCCGGAGCCCCGGTTACCCGTTAGGTTCCCCGCGGCTCCAGTCAGTGTATAAGTTCATAAAATCAAATTACATTTGGCGACTTTCATGTGCTGTAAACTCTTGACTGCACCGGTAGTTGAGCGGCTAACGCTCACTGCTCATAATTATCCTTAAAGAAGAATAGAACTATTACTTATAAAGTATTCAGTTGTAGCAAAATGAGTTTTCAAAACTAGCGTGATCTCCTCTACTATTTGAATTTGATATGTTATTGGGTTTCGGCACCTATACTTTTTTTTATTTATACGTGTAAGATCATTTTCTTTCGTCTTCAGAATTGGTTTTTGCGAGTACCTATCTCTTGTGACAGGGACATGCTATTCAGAGTTTCAGAAGTTTGACAACGCGTTTGACAATTCGACAGATGCATTTTTGACACTTACTTCAACACAGTAACCAGAGAAAAGTGACGGTTACAGTTATAGTTAAAGCTATTACGTTATTTAACAATTTGTCAATTGGTGCAACGTCTTTTTAACCTAACCGATACTTTAACAGAAATATTGACGTTTGTCATTATTAAAGTAAGTTGGTAGAGCCCAGCCTAAAATATTCCTATTAGTGGACAAAAAAGCGAATTGCGATAACATCATTATTCAGATACTTCTAAAGTTTTTGTTCACATCGATTAACAATTTATTATGAATGTTATCTCTGTATAAATAAGGTTGACAATATGTAGCGGATAACATTTATAGATACTCGTAGACTGACAACTAAGAACACATTTTTTTATAATCTAGGGTGTATAAAAAATATTATAGATTGTCGGTAGTTACTTCATAAACGGATCAAATAAAATAATTTGAAAGTTCCGTGGTTACTTCGAACATTGTAAACTTTCATCTTAGCTATAGAAAAATTAAAAATTTTGCATTAAATTATGTTTAAAAATATTTAATAAAAACAAAAAAAAACGTCATCAATGCTGAATTCGAACCTGCGACCCGTCATCGTAAATCTCATGTGATAGCCATTACGCCTAGCTTACAACTACAAAATGTTTCGAAATATTTGATGTCATTCAAAACTGTACACTATATATTGTATTTATTGGTATGGCTATACCTCTATGTAGCTCGATCGTTCATTATATTCGATTTAATCAATGTTTGTTACATATTATTTTTATCATTACCCTCATTTTTATTTAAACTTATTCAATAAATTAGTATTAATTATATCAATAAATTATCTTAGTGACGGTATACGTATGTATACGTTCCTTAAGTACCTCTATATGGCCTCCTTACAACAATCAGATATTGTCATGTACTCGGCGTCGGTGCTGGACTGAGCTACAGTAATTTGCTTTCTAGTTGCCCATAAAACAGCACCACCAAAATGAGCAAAGAAAAACCCTGTACTATACCTCTATATGAACGCCTATCCAATTCATTACTTGCCTAGTCAGCATCAACATATGCTTGCAATTCTGAATTTCCATTGGCGCCATATTTCTGACAATATTCTTTAGTTGTTTCTATATATTTCAAAACCCTTTTGGCACAAGCGAAATGCTCATCACTGTATCAATTATTAAATTGACTCAAATAATTTATAGAGGCAACTATGTCTATGATCTAGTAAGCACTGCTGATTACATCTTAGAACCTAGACCCAGTATACTACGTATATCCCACATGGGTGTTAAGCTCTCATAACAAATTATTCAAGCTCAAACATCAGGTGATCGGTTAATAGTAGCTATTAATCGTTTATAAGTACCCTTAGCTATCGTATTACTTCATCATCAGACCCCTAATGACAACACACCCCATTTAGGTGTAAAGTTCTCATCAAAACAAATTTATAAAGCTAAACACCAAGTAGCTACTCTCAGCCGTTGAGGAGTTCCCCTAGCTATCATAATCCTTCATCATCAGTCCCCTAATGACAATTACATCCAATCTAGATGTACAGATCTTCTCAATACAAATAATTTAAGCCCGCACACGGGGTCATTGCTACAAATTCTCGAGGAGTTCCCTCGGCCTCTTGACTCTATTATCAGATCAATCAGTCTCTTGACTCCATCATCAGATCAAATCCATACCTTCATCAAATTGTAGTAATTTCAAATAGTATATCAAAAACTTAACAAACGCTCTGGCCACCCATACTATTTTGAAAAGCTCCTCTCGGTTTCCATGGGATCCCATCATCAGATCCCGACCTGGTAGAAATGGGACCACCCCGAGACTATACCTTTCCAACAAAAAAAAATCATCAAAATCCGTCCACAAACGCCGGAGTAATCGCGTAACATACACATGAAAAAAAACATAGAGCCGAATTGAGATCGATTGACTTGACTTGACTTGAAAGACAAAAAAGAACAAGATCAATATTTTTTTTTTTATTTTACTGTGGTGGTTTTCAAGTTTTATAGTTGTAGTTGTATAAACTATGTTATAAATAAAGTATTAAGAAAAAATGTGAATAACAAAAAAAGCAACAATAATTTTATAAATTTTATTCGGTTCAATTCAAAGTACACTAGCGTTACATAAACACGACTAACATAAACGTAAGTACATCAATGAAGTGTCACAGTTTAACATACCAACTCTTACTCGCGATATCGATAAACAATTAAATCTTTTCTTTTTTTCTTATCCTATTTTTCTAAATCTTATGTTAATTTTAATAGTAAATACTTTAGATTTATTTATACCTATGTTACGTATCGGTGCCGACACATGTACCTACACCGTGATCAACGCCGTGCCACGAGGAGCATATCTGCTGAATCAGGACGTTAGACCAACTTTGATGCAACGAAGTATTGCAACACCTAAACTGGTGAGTCGTCTCCTCATGTCACCGCCTCGTGCCCAGCTGCGAATCGCTGCATCATCAATCACCCCACTAAATTTAACCTCAATAGGATTTATTGAAAACCTTCTTTCGAAATAATTTTAAGAGAAGAAATGAGTGTCGTTCTAATATCGAACGCATTCGCTCGTAGGTTAGTTAGACTTTAGGAATTATCATGTAATTTTAATTATAATAAATTTAGTAAAATGATCATAGTTTCCATTTGCACCCTCTGTCGGTGGCAGAAACATAACTCCTATAATATCTTTTATTTATATTTAGTTCTAGTTATTTATTATTTAGAATAATCTCATTTGCTTCATGCATTTCAACCAACTTAAATAAGATAAAAAACAGTAAAAAAGTAATAACTATGCTTTCTTAATGGTTCGATACCTGAGTATATTTGTAATGTTTGTGGCGACCATGGAATTTTATTTTACCCGGTTATGAAGAAACTACCGACCGACTATATAAAACAAGTTTTTCAAATCACCCGACTTACAAAATAATTGCGTTCTTAGTTGTCAATGTATGAGGATTTCATAGTTTATTGCTACGCTACTCATATTCGAGTGCAAAGTTATTTTTATTTTTACAAGATGTTCCAACACCTATCAACATTTAAAAAGGCTGAAATCATTGTTTTGCATGAGCAAAACATAACAATAACTGAAAGTGCAAGGCGTTTAATGATATCGGTGAGTAAATAAGATATAAGTTGATATTCTATCTAGTTGATATTGTGTTTATAATTTAAAGTTACTTATAGATGTTAATCATATTTATTATTATTTTTAAGTAACTTTAATTCCTGTAAAGTATTTCCTGGTATTTTAAATACTTATTTGTTTGGTATCAACAGAGGAGATCCGTGCAGTTATGGGTGCACAGATATGCGGAGACCGGTGACGTTGAACATCTTCGACATGGGCCTAAACCAAAGGCAAATTCATCGGCTCGGCACTACGACATCGTAGTCAGGCACAAGGCTGATCCGGTCCTGCCAACACACACTACAGTGACAGCACTGAATGTTTCAATACAAACTGTACGGAGACACCTGCATTCTGCTGGTTTAAGGTGCAGAAAGCCAGCGAAGAAAATATTGTTATCTGTGGTGCACCAGCAAAAGCGATTAGAATTTGCTAGGGACTTTATTAATTTTGATTGGGCGAACAGTTATATTTAGTGACGAAAAGTGAGTGTGTAACAAGACACAAATACACAACTCACATATTTTCCCATTTTTAGTATAGGTGTAAGCTAATTTCAACCATTAATCCTACAGATACAGCGTAAGCAGTGAAGCGCAGTGGACTTCAGCGAAAGCAGTGAATACAATTTTGTCGAAATACCATTCGACAAACTTATATGTGCGTTTGGTACAGTAACTGTGTCCATGGATGGAGCCATACAATTAACTTTGTTTTTTCGTGTGTATACTTTTTTGGGATTTGATTGCACGGATGATGCAGCAACTGTGACACTTCGTGTGATCAACAAATTGTTGTTTCGGGTATGGGTATCATGTGTATGTGAACTTGTATATTCTTAATCGCACCCACGACACAAGAGAAAATGCTAGCGTAGAGCAACCATTAAAAAAATAAATAAGTAAACTAGTGTGATGCCCAGGATATTAAAACATAATCATATCGAGTTTCATTGCAATCGGACATTGACATTGTGTTTGCGTGATACGTGAACATTAATAGACAAATAAAACAAAATATTTAAATCACAATTTTGGTGTATTACTAGATATACTACTACTACCCCAAACTATTTAATTTTATAATATTTTTAATGTACGGTCAAGGTCTGAGTTGGACTTTCAAAGTCAAAACACAGCATAGCAATGTTAGTGGCGAGTTGGACCCTGATTTGATGACTATAGATTATAAAAATATGTTTTTGGCATGTCATCATTGTCACTTGGATTGTAGCAGAGGAGCTGCCATCGTCTTTTAGGACCTATGCTACTAATAAAAAGTACCGTAATTATGAACGTATTAGTGATATATCACTACAATGAACATTCGCATTTGCGTTTAAAAATATTTGCATATTTTTGACATTTGCATTCGCATTCGCGAATATCTAAAATATGATATTCGTTACATTACTAATACTTAAGTAGTTATTGAATAAAGTCCGACAGTCAGTGAAATAAGTCTCAGTCACCGCGCGCCCGTTCCAGTCAGTGTATTTTTTTTAAAGGGGGAAAATCATCGAATGACTGCTCCCGCCTTAGTGCCAGACTCTTACTGACTAAAAACCACCCCGTTCCTTCTCCTGCACTTCGAGCCGGAGCCCCGGTTACCCGTTAGGTTCCCCGCGGCTCCAGTCAGTGTATAAGTTCATAAAATCAAATTACATTTGGCGACTTTCATGTGCTGTAAACTCTTGACTGCACCGGTAGTTGAGCGGCTAACGCTCACTGCTCATAATTATCCTTAAAGAAGAATAGAACTATTACTTATAAAGTATTCAGTTGTAGCAAAATGAGTTTTCAAAACTAGCGTGATCTCCTCTACTATTTGAATTTGATATGTTATTGGGTTTCGGCACCTATACTTTTTTTTTATTTATACGTGTAAGATCATTTTCTTTCGTCTTCAGAATTGGTTTTTGCGAGTACCTATCTCTTGTGACAGGGACATGCTATTCAGAGTTTCAGAAGTTTGACAACGCGTTTGACAATTCGACAGATGCATTTTTGACACTTACTTCAACACAGTAACCAGAGAAAAGTGACGGTTACAGTTATAGTTAAAGCTATGACGTTATTTAACAATTTGTCAATTGGTGCAACGTCTTTTTAACCTAACCGATACTTTAACAGAAATATTGACGTTTGTCATTATTAAAGTAAGTTGGTAGAGCCCAGCCTAAAATATTCCTATTAGTGGACAAAAAAGCGAATTGCGATAACATCATTATTCAGATACTTCTAAAGTTTTTGTTCACATCGATTAACAATTTATTATGAATGTTATCTCTGTATAAATAAGGTTGACAATATGTAGCGGATAACATTTATAGATACTCGTAGACTGACAACTAAGAACACAATTTTTTTATAATCTAAGGTGTATAAAAATATTTTAGATTGTCGGTAGTTACTTCATAAACGGATCAAATAAAATAATTTGAAAGTTCCGTGGTTACTTCGAACATTGTAAACTTTCATCTTAGCTATAGAAAAATTAAAAATTTTGCATTAAATTATGTTTAAAAATATTTAATAAAAACAAAAAAAAACGTCATCAATGCTGAATTCGAACCTGCGACCCGTCATCGTAAATCTCATGTGATAGCCATTACGCCTAGCTTACAACTACAAAATGTTTCGAAATATTTGATGTCATTCAAAACTGTACACTATATATTGTATTTATTGGTATGGCTATACCTCTATGTAGCTCGATCGTTCATTATATTCGATTTAATCAATGTTTGTTACATATTATTTTTATCATTACCCTCATTTTTATTTAAACTTATTCAATAAATTAGTATTAATTATATCAATAAATTATCTTAGTGACGGTATACGTATGTATACGTTCCTTAAGTACCTCTATATGGCCTCCTTACAACAATCAGATATTGTCATGTACTCGGCGTCGGTGCTGGACTGAGCTACAGTAATTTGCTTTCTAGTTGCCCATAAAACAGCACCACCAAAATGAGCAAAGAAAAACCCTGTACTATACCTCTATATGAACGCCTATCCAATTCATTACTTGCCTAGTCAGCATCAACATATGCTTGCAATTCTGAATTTCCATTGGCGCCATATTTCTGACAATATTCTTTAGTTGTTTCTATATATTTCAAAACCCTTTTGGCACAAGCGAAATGCTCATCACTGTATCAATTATTAAATTGACTCAAATAATTTATAGAGGCAACTATGTCTATGATCTAGTAAGCACTGCTGATTACATCTTAGAACCTAGACCCAGTATACTACGTATATCCCACATGGGTGTTAAGCTCTCATAACAAATTATTCAAGCTCAAACATCAGGTGATCGGTTAATAGTAGCTATTAATCGTTTATAAGTACCCTTAGCTATCGTATTACTTCATCATCAGACCCCTAATGACAACACACCCCATTTAGGTGTAAAGTTCTCATCAAAACAAATTTATAAAGCTAAACACCAAGTAGCTACTCTCAGCCGTTGAGGAGTTCCCCTAGCTATCATAATCCTTCATCATCAGTCCCCTAATGACAATTACATCCAATCTAGATGTACAGATCTTCTCAATACAAATAATTTAAGCCCGCACACGGGGTCATTGCTACAAATTCTCGAGGAGTTCCCTCGGCCTCTTGACTCTATTATCAGATCAATCAGTCTCTTGACTCCATCATCAGATCAAATCCATACCTTCATCAAATTGTAGTAATTTCAAATAGTATATCAAAAACTTAACAAACGCTCTGGCCACCCATACTATTTTGAAAAGCTCCTCTCGGTTTCCATGGGATCCCATCATCAGATCCCGACCTGGTAGAAATGGGACCACCCCGAGACTATACCTTTCCAACAAAAAAAAATCATCAAAATCCGTCCACAAACGCCGGAGTAATCGCGTAACATACACATGAAAAAAAACATAGAGCCGAATTGAGATCGATTGACTTGACTTGACTTGAAAGACAAAAAAGAACAAGATCAATATTTTTTTTTTTATTTTACTGTGGTGGTTTTCAAGTTTTATAGTTGTAGTTGTATAAACTATGTTATAAATAAAGTATTAAGAAAAAATGTGAATAACAAAAAAAGCAACAATAATTTTATAAATTTTATTCGGTTCAATTCAAAGTACACTAGCGTTACATAAACACGACTAACATAAACGTAAGTACATCAATGAAGTGTCACAGTTTAACATACCAACTCTTACTCGCGATATCGATAAACAATTAAATCTTTTCTTTTTTTCTTATCCTATTTTTCTAAATCTTATGTTAATTTTAATAGTAAATACTTTAGATTTATTTATACCTATGTTACGTATCGGTGCCGACACATGTACCTACACCGTGATCAACGCCGTGCCACGAGGAGCATATCTGCTGAATCAGGACGTTAGACCAACTTTGATGCAACGAAGTATTGCAACACCTAAACTGGTGAGTCGTCTCCTCATGTCACCGCCTCGTGCCCAGCTGCGAATCGCTGCATCATCAATCACCCCACTAAATTTAACCTCAATAGGATTTATTGAAAACCTTCTTTCGAAATAATTTTAAGAGAAGAAATGAGTGTCGTTCTAATATCGAACGCATTCGCTCGTAGGTTAGTTAGACTTTAGGAATTATCATGTAATTTTAATTATAATAAATTTAGTAAAATGATCATAGTTTCCATTTGCACCCTCTGTCGGTGGCAGAAACATAACTCCTATAATATCTTTTATTTATATTTAGTTCTAGTTATTTATTATTTAGAATAATCTCATTTGCTTCATGCATTTCAACCAACTTAAATAAGATAAAAAACAGTAAAAAAGTAATAACTATGCTTTCTTAATGGTTCGATACCTGAGTATATTTGTAATGTTTGTGGCGACCATGGAATTTTATTTTACCCGGTTATGAAGAAACTACCGACCGACTATATAAAACAAGTTTTTCAAATCACCCGACTTACAAAATAATTGCGTTCTTAGTTGTCAATGTAT
The DNA here is from genome assembly GCA_038387885.1 of Spodoptera picta. Taxonomy (NCBI): domain Eukaryota; kingdom Metazoa; phylum Arthropoda; class Insecta; order Lepidoptera; family Noctuidae; genus Spodoptera; species Spodoptera picta. The sequence continues at coordinate 1,600,319 of JAZHFQ010000246.1, forward strand.
GAGGATTTCATAGTTTATTGCTACGCTACTCATATTCGAGTGCAAAGTTATTTTTATTTTTACAAGATGTTCCAACACCTATCAACATTTAAAAAGGCTGAAATCATTGTTTTGCATGAGCAAAACATAACAATAACTGAAAGTGCAAGGCGTTTAATGATATCGGTGAGTAAATAAGATATAAGTTGATATTCTATCTAGTTGATATTGTGTTTATAATTTAAAGTTACTTATAGATGTTAATCATATTTATTATTATTTTTAAGTAACTTTAATTCCTGTAAAGTATTTCCTGGTATTTTAAATACTTATTTGTTTGGTATCAACAGAGGAGATCCGTGCAGTTATGGGTGCACAGATATGCGGAGACCGGTGACGTTGAACATCTTCGACATGGGCCTAAACCAAAGGCAAATTCATCGGCTCGGCACTACGACATCGTAGTCAGGCACAAGGCTGATCCGGTCCTGCCAACACACACTACAGTGACAGCACTGAATGTTTCAATACAAACTGTACGGAGACACCTGCATTCTGCTGGTTTAAGGTGCAGAAAGCCAGCGAAGAAAATATTGTTATCTGTGGTGCACCAGCAAAAGCGATTAGAATTTGCTAGGGACTTTATTAATTTTGATTGGGCGAACAGTTATATTTAGTGACGAAAAGTGAGTGTGTAACAAGACACAAATACACAACTCACATATTTTCCCATTTTTAGTATAGGTGTAAGCTAATTTCAACCATTAATCCTACAGATACAGCGTAAGCAGTGAAGCGCAGTGGACTTCAGCGAAAGCAGTGAATACAATTTTGTCGAAATACCATTCGACAAACTTATATGTGCGTTTGGTACAGTAACTGTGTCCATGGATGGAGCCATACAATTAACTTTGTTTTTTCGTGTGTATACTTTTTTGGGATTTGATTGCACGGATGATGCAGCAACTGTGACACTTCGTGTGATCAACAAATTGTTGTTTCGGGTATGGGTATCATGTGTACCTATGTGAACTTGTATATTCTTAATCGCACCCACGACGCAAGAGAAAATGCTAGCGTAGAGCAACAATTAAAAAAATAAATTAGTAAACTAGTGTGATGCCCAGGATATTAAAACATAATCATATCGAGTTTCATTGCAATCGGACATTGACATTGTGTTTGCGTGATACGTGAACATTAATAGACAAATAAAACAAAATATTTAAATCACATTTTTGGTGTATTACTAGATATACTACTACTACCCCAAACTATTTAATTTTATAATATTTTTAATGTACGGTCAAGGTCTGAGTTGGACTTTCAAAGTCAAAACACAGCATAGCAATGTTAGTGGCGAGTTGGACCCTGATTTGATGACTATAGATTATAAAAATATGTTTTTGGCATGTCATCATTGTCACTTGGATTGTAGCAGAGGAGCTGCCATCGTCTTTTAGGACCTATGCTACTAATAAAAAGTACCGTAATTATGAACGTATTAGTGATATATCACTACAATGAACATTCGCATTTGCGTTTAAAAATATTTGCATATTTTTGACATTTGCATTCGCATTCGCGAATATCTAAAATATGATATTCGTTACATTACTAATACTTAAGTAGTTATTGAATAAAGTCCGACAGTCAGTGAAATAAGTCTCAGTCACCGCGCGCCCGTTCCAGTCAGTGTAATTTTTTTTAAAGGGGGAAAATCATCGAATGACTGCTCCCGCCTTAGTGCCAGACTCTTACTGACTAAAAACCACCCCGTTCCTTCTCCTGCACTTCGAGCCGGAGCCCCGGTTACCCGTTAGGTTCCCCGCGGCTCCAGTCAGTGTATAAGTTCATAAAATCAAATTACATTTGGCGACTTTCATGTGCTGTAAACTCTTGACTGCACCGGTAGTTGAGCGGCTAACGCTCACTGCTCATAATTATCCTTAAAGAAGAATAGAACTATTACTTATAAAGTATTCAGTTGTAGCAAAATGAGATTTCAAAACTAGCGTGATCTCCTCTACTATTTGAATTTGATATGTTATTGGGTTTCGGCACCTATACTTTTTTTTATTTATACGTGTAAGATCATTTTCTTTCGTCTTCAGAATTGGTTTTTGCGAGTACCTATCTCTTGTGACAGGGACACGCTATTCAGAGTTTCAGAAGTTTGACAACGCGTTTGACAATTCGACAGATGCATTTTTGACACTTACTTCAACACAGAAACCAGAGAAAAGTGACGGTTACAGTTATAGTTAAAGCTATGACGTTATTTAACAATTTGTCAATTGGTGCAACGTCTTTTTAACCTAACCGATACTTTAACAGAAATATTGACGTTTGTCATTATTAAAGTAAGTTGGTAGAGCCCAGCCTAAAATATTCCTATTAGTGGACAAAAAAGCGAATTGCGATAACATCATTATTCAGATACTTCTAAAGATTTTGTTCACATCGATTAACAATTTATTATGAATGTTATCTCTGTATAAATAAGGTTGACAATATGTAGCGGATAACATTTATAGATACTCGTAGACTGACAACTAAGAACACAATTTTTTTATAATCTAGGGTGTATAAAAATATTTTAGATTGTCGGTAGTTACTTCATAAACGGATCAAATAAAATAATTTGAAAGTTCCGTGGTTACTTCGAACATTGTAAACTTTCATCTTAGCTATAGAAAAATTAAAAATTTTGCATTAAATTATGTTTAAAAATATTTAATAAAAACAAAAAAAAACGTCATCAATGCTGAATTCGAACCTGCGACCCGTCATCGTAAATCTCATGTGATAGCCATTACGCCTAGCTTACAACTACAAAATGTTTCGAAATATTTGATGTCATTCAAAACTGTACACTATATATTGTATTTATTGGTATGGCTATACCTCTATGTAGCTCGATCGTTCATTATATTCGATTTAATCAATGTTTGTTACATATTATTTTTATCATTACCCTCATTTTTATTTAAACTTATTCAATAAATTAGTATTAATTATATCAATAAATTATCTTAGTGACGGTATACGTATGCATACGTTCCTTAAGTATATGGCCTCCTTACAACAATCAGATATTGTCATGTACTCGGCGTCGGTGCTGGACTGAGCTACAGTAATTTGCTTTCTAGTTGCCCATAAAACAGCACCACCAAAATGAGCAAAGAAAAACCCTGTACTATACCTCTTTATGAACGCCTATCCAATTCATAACTTGCCTAGTCAGCATCAACATATGCTTGCAATTCTGAATTTCCATTGGCGCCATATTTCTGACAATATTCTTTAGTTGTTTCTATAGTATTTGTTTCTATAGTAGTTTCTATAGTAGTTGTTTCTATTCTTTAGTAGTTGTTTCTATTCTTAGTTGAAGAATACAACAATGACATAAATAGTAGTTTAATTAATGCCATAGACTGGTTAAACAATAATAACCTAAAGATTAATCTGAGTAAAACTGTTATCATGCACTATAGTACAAGACCGAATGCATCAATTAGTTCGGACATTACATATAAAAATAATACTATTGAATCAGTAACATCAACAAAATTTTTGGGTTTAACAATAGACCAAAATCTGAACTGGAAAGCTCATGTAGAAAAACTTGCAAAACAATTAAGTAATAGAGCATATGCTTTACACAGATTGTCTCAAACAATACATATCAACACGTTATTAATTGCGTACTATGGATTAGCTGAATCTATTCTCCGTTACGGAATCATTTTTTGGGGCAATTCAGTGGAATGGGCAACCATTTTTAGGGCACAGAAAAGATGTCTGAGATCAATGTTTACACTTAAAGTTACTGATAGTTGCAGGCCATACTTTGGACAGTATAGGATTCTTACAATGCCATCGTTATACATTCTCGAAATAGTTTTATTTGTTACATATAATTCTCATTTATTTCCGCGTCTTGAGGATAAAACTCAGCGCAACAGGCGTGATTACACAAAACTTTGTCTTCATCCTTGTAAGACCGCGCTTATGCGCAGAAATGTATTTTGCATGGCACCTGTAATATTTAATAAATTGCCAAAATCATGGAGAGAACTAGGTGCCAACCATATCAAGCGAAAGCTTAGACTTTTTTTATTACAGAAGGTCTACTATAGTGTCACCGAATTCTTGAATGACACAGTTATTTGATTGAATTTACTTCAGTCAGATGACTGTGTCATTTAAGAATGATGATGAACATGGCTATTATTTTATAAATTATGATTATTTTATTGGTTGTGATTGTTTCATTGGTTATGTGATTCTTGCTATGAGTGTGACATATTGTACGAATTTAATTATGATATAACTGTATTAATAATTTTAATTTTGACATATCTACCTACATACAATTTTATTTGACATTTATAAATATTTAACGATGATAATATGATTATTACTTACTAAAAATTTGCATGCCATGACAAGTGGTAAACATGTATTAAGTGCAACTATTTTTTATCATCCTACATACTTGCACCTGCGTGTGTGTGTATGTATACACATGTTTTTGCGAATAAATTTGATTTGATTTGATTTGATTTGATTTGATATATATTTCAAAACCCTTTTGGCACAAGCGAAATGCTCATCACTGTATCAATTATTAAATTGACTCAAATAATTTATAGAGGCAACTATGTCTATGATCTAGTAAGCACTGCTGATTACATCTTAGAACCTAGACCCAGTATACTACGTATATCCCACATGGGTGTTAAGCTCTCATAACAAATTATTCAAGCTCAAACATCAGGTGATCGGTTAATAGTAGCTATTAATCGTTTATAAGTACCCTTAGCTATCGTATTACTTCATCATCAGACCCCTAATGACAACACACCCCATTTAGGTGTAAAGTTCTCATCAAAACAAATTTATAAAGCTAAACACCAAGTAGCTACTCTCAGCCGTTGAGGAGTTCCCCTAGCTATCATAATCCTTCATCATCAGGCCCCTAATGACAGTCATACCCCATTTAGGTGTAAAGTTCTCATCACTACAAATTAATCAAGCTCAAACACCAGGTAGCTACGGTTAAACGTTGAGGAGTTCCCTTAGCTATCATACTACTTCATCATCAGTCCCCTAATGACAATTACATCCAATCTAGATGTACAGATCTTCTCAATACAAATAATTTAAGCCCGCACACGGGGTCATTGCTACAAATTCTCGAGGAGTTCCCTCGGCCTCTTGACTCTATTATCAGATCAATCAGTCTCTTGACTCCATCATCAGATCAAATCCATACCTTCATCAAATTGTAGTAATTTCAAATAGTATATCAAAAACTTAACAAACGCTCTGGCCACCCATACTATTTTGAGAAGCTCCCCTCGGTTTCCATGGGATCCCATCATCAGATCCCGACCTGGTGGAAATGGGACCACCCCGAGACTATACCTTTCCAACAAAAAAAAAATCATCAAAATCCGTCCACAAACGCCGGAGTAATCGCGTAACATACACATGAAAAAAAAACATCCGTCCAACCCTTATTTATGAAAAGTGCTACTTTGACAAACAAAGGGTTCTGCTTTCAGTATTCAATAGTATTTTAGTAATTTCGGCTAATTTAAGAAAACATTAAGGCCTCATTAACCAATGCACCGAGCGTGGTATTTTTATTATGTTCGTGGTATTTTTACTACAATCTCATAAATATAATGGTTTAGGCAAATATGGACAATTAAGTGATTCGGACCCTTTATACAATTAATTATTTACGTCTGAGGACATAAATCTTCAAAGTATCAAATAAAAATGTAAATGATCCTGTCCCTACGATTATGACAGTAATTCATGTGTACTGAGCTCTAATCGTAATTTTGAGCTTTCGAACAATTTCCAAGTAAATTCTACAATGCCTAGATAAAGCATAAGTTATAGTGTGCTAGGTTAGACTATGTTAGTCAGTTATCGAAAATGACTGAACGAGGAATGTTGAAAAAAACGAGAAAAAAAATTGTAAACTTCTGTTAGGTGAAAATGAGGAAAGAAATCATTAAAAATATTATAACTCGAATACTACTTAAAATCGTAGAATATACAAGAGGGTGATTTGGAAACGCCTCGTCATAAGGGATCGAAATTTTACTCTTGAACTTTAAGATATAAGAAGATGTTTAAAAAATATTATTATTACAATAAAACATAATATGTGGTAAAATTATAAGGTTCTGATTGATTGATTGATTTAAGATTCGTTTGAATGCCATAACGTTCGATTCTCGATGATCGATGAGGTTGATCTTCGAGTTGATCTCGATGAGGTTGTTTGTGGTTTGGGCGTCAAGTGTATGTAAACTTGTATGTTTGTAAACGCACGCACGTGCAGCATCATTTTTTTTATATAATAATTATAGTATGATTTTCGACATCATTAACATACATGTATTATTATTTATTACACATTATATGTTCGTTGGACAAGTGGTTCACCGTACTTCTACTGTGTCGGGAGGTCGACTACTTTCAAGCCATGTCTCAGAGGCTCATATTCATGAGCGATATTCCGCGATATACCACGTGGCGATTAGTCGAGTTCCTTGTTTAATGATGACATCAGTAAACCGAAAAACATAATGATTCAATATTAGTATGTCTCACGAAAATTATAGAGTGCTGCCTTCAAGAATTAAAAGAGACGAAGCTCCTCCAATTCACCGAACGTATAGGTCAGCTTTGGAGTTTTGATATTTCAATAAAAGAGATCAATGTATTGTTTTGGTCCAACACATTACAGCCTGCTTACCAAGTAAAGTCTCTTGCATTATGTCCACCTTTATACAATGTTAAATGCAAATCTATAGGTATACATTTAATAATGTAGTGTTAGTTACACTGTTAATTTATATCTCAAGAACAGCTAAATCGATAATATACCTCTATATACTCGATATCGATAAATCAATTTGGCACAGAAAGACACAAAGACAGACAGAAAAAGAAATTGTATTATCACATTTTTGAGTTCGGTGTCTATCTAGTAACACTCACTATTTATTGTCTTTATATTTTCAACGTACAGAATTTACTCTTCTATAGTTTTATTATATGTACAGATATTGATATATTAGTATGTACTAAATGCAAACATCGTGAGTTTATTTATAGTTTTATTGTGATGCTTATATTAGGTTAAGTTCGCCTGTAAAGGGGTCTCACTAGAAAGGATTGCGTTCTGAACCTCTAATGCACGGTTAACACGATGCCGCTTGCCGCACGAGGCTGTGGGCTCGAAACCTGCCAAGGACCAATATCACTTTTTGCGAGCTGTATGTACTTCTTAAAATTATTTAGACGTCAATGGCATACGGTGAAGTAAAACTATAGCGAAGAAACCTGAACTAACAATTTCAAATCATAAGTTTTAAATAGCCAACCTGTATTGAGCAAGCGTTGTGATTAATGCTCAAAGACATCTCCGTGCGAGAAGAGAGAAGCCTTTGTTCTGCAGTGGCTATGGGCTGCTCATGTGATGATGAATATCCTATCTACTACTGATCACAGCACAATATTTCATAGCCTATGGTCTTCCTCGATAAATGGACTAGGTATCCGTCTCAAAAATATATTCAATTCAAACGAGTAGTTCCGGAGATAAATGCATTCAAACAAAATACAAATATAATATCATAAACTAGCGTACCTAGAGATTATGTTCCTTATATTATGTTACAGAATCTTATCATTTTATCAAATGATATGCTTTTATGGGACATTAATCATTTTTTCATTACTCATTTACATCAATCATAAATCATTAAAAATTTATGAAACAGATGTAATATTTCTGTCTTAAAGGTTAGGTTAGGTTAGCATAAGGGTCCGAATCAATTAATTGTTCGGTCAATATGTGCCTAAACCATTACATTTATGAAATTGCAGTATAAATACCACGCTCAGTGCATTGGCTAATGAGGCAATTATGTTTCCTAAATTAGCCGAAATTCCTAAAACTCTTTTGAATAGCCAAAGTCGGACAATTTATGCTTGACCTATTATATTTATTAATTGCTGTAAAAATACCACGAGCAAAATAAAAATACCACGCTCGGGGCATTGGTTAATGGGGTAATTATGGTTTTTCAAATTAGTCGAAATTACTAAAATACCTTTGAATAGCTAAAGTAGAACCCTTTGTTTCTCAAAGTAGCACTTGTCATAAATAGAACAAAACGAAATTGTTTTCGAACAAAGGGATGGACGGATGTCTTGTTCTTTAACTCCCGAACAAGATCGTGCTTTGATAATGCCATTGTTTACTGTAACGTGGTAATTTTCTTCGTTAGTATATAAAAGGGAACTTTACAAGATGAACACAGTCAGTCAGACAGATAACCGCAAGCGCAGTCGAAGCTCTGTCGGAGTCACTTTACGATATTATTGCCGCGGAACACTCAAACTTCAGGTATTACAAATATACCACTGCTCAGCCAGAAGAACTGATTGTTACAGTCTCCTCTACAAAAATCTTCATCAAAGAACTTGCAGAAGAAGGAACAATGGATGAAAATGTACTTGCTGACAGTATAGAACAGCTGTGTCTCTGCAGCCCTAACGAACCTCAAGCCGTAAGTAACAAATATAAATTTAAAGCACTTATATTATTTAATTTTGTTATGGTAAACGAGCAGACGAATCACCTGATGTTGAGCAAACGTCGCCGCCTATGGACACTTGAAACACCGAGGCGTTTCAAGTGCGTTATCGGTTTTTTGGGAATTGGGAATTTGAGGATTGTGGAGGATTTGGGAGTTGGGGTGGAGACTGAGAAGACTGGGGAGGGGGGGACTGCGTAATTGGGCCTCCGGTAACCTCACTCACACGACGAAACACAACGTAAGCGTTGTTTCATGTCAGTTTTCTGTGAGGCCGTGGTATCACTCCGGTCTAGCCGGCCCATGCGTGCCGAAGCATGCCTCTCCCACACTTATAGTCCTACTAGTAATAGAAACGTATGGAATTAACCCAATTATAAAATTGGGGTATTAATACAATGTGCAATTATGAGGGCTTCTCTTCAGTTGATGTTGTTCGATCTAAAGATTATGTAAATAAATGTATTTTGATAAAGTTCTTTTTTTTGTGTCCAGGTTCCAGCTGATAAAAATGCCGAAGATGAAGTAAAAGTTGAGGTTGATAAAGAAAATCCCAGTCCTTCCTTCTCTAAGGACTGGCTACCACCAGAATTACTGGTTAAAGAATTTACTGCATTACCAACGTAAGTATCGAACAAGTCGAGACCAAACATACCGCTATTGCTTTTTAAATAAGACAAATCACTGGTTTGCAATTTTTGGTTGTAAATAGTCATAACTTTGTTTATTCATACTTTGAAATAAATAGTTAATTGACACTCATAAAGTGTACGAACTTAATCTCCATATTTTTTCTTATTGCAGGTACATAGACGATAAGGGTGTAATTTACTTATGTGACATTAATGTCGAACATATACGGGAATTTATACGCAAAGCATTAACTGTAAAGTTTCGTGTGAATTTTAAAGACCCAGAAGCAATGTCTACAAAATGGAGTGTGGGGCAGCCGTGCACCGTTATACTACAAATTCCGTATCGGTGCTATAGAGGACGAGTCCTTGAAGTTAATCAAGAACATGAAACATGCGTCGTTCATTTCATAGACTATGGGTATGTAGAAACGTGCCCCTTTGCAAATTTAAGAAAAGCTGTTCCTCTCCGCCGCATCCCACCGTATTCACTTAGATGCGCATTAAATCGCATACGTCCCCTGGGGAAGACATGGGACAAAGAGACATTAAACTACATTCGCAAATCTATTGTTGATAGAATCTGTTTTGTAAAGGTGGTCGGTGATGAAGTAGACGGCGTCCTACCAATAGAATTAAAGTATGAAACTTTGTGGATAAATGATTACTTAGTAAATATTCAAAGGGCTGAATACCAAGACAGTTGGATTATTAAAGAGAAGAAAGAATTGATAATCCAAGAAGGTGCAAGCTCAAAAGAAGATGAAGACTCTGCAATTACTGCCAAGTTTCCTATATACCCAAAATATTATGGGAATAAATTTACTTGCGATGTCATTGGAATTCACGATGTTAATATAATATCTGCTCACATTATATTCGATGATGAAAATATCTACACTATTTATGAAGACATGTCCGTGGAGCTCCAGCATGAATATGTAAACATGCCACCGCTGGACGGAATATTCGAGAACAAAGCATGCATTGCACTAAGCTCAGCAGACAATCACTGGTACCGAGCATCGGTTCAACAATATAACAAAGCACAAGGTCTAGTTAAAATAAGGTATGTTGATTATGGTCACACGGACGTCTTACCGTTGGCTCATATTCGAGAGATAAGTCAAAAGTGGCTAAAGCATCCTCCTGCCACTTTATCTGTAAAATTGTTTGGCATGCACTTGAACTGTGACATAGATATTAGGGATGTAGTGATACTTTATGCCGAAGTTTTTTTGGGAAGATTATTTTTAGGAGATCTCTTTACAGTAAATATCATAGATTATGAAGGCACGGTGGCATTAGCAGAGATGAGGTATACAAGTAAAGGTAGAGGTTGGGTACAAGCAAAACTCATAGAACATGATATACTTATAAATCGTATGGTAAGTGTCGTGAGACATAGTTCGTTACTCAAAAATAACTTTGGACTCACCAGTGCTAAAAGACGGAAAATAATGGGCCAAAATTATTAATTCATATCCGAACAACATTTTTCAGTCACTGGCTCGCCAAGTGCCCATTTCGTATCTTACTCATCATGTACATATCGCGAGTAAGAGTTGGTATGTTAAACTGTGACACTTCATGAACTACTATTGATGTACTTATGTTTATATTAGTCGTGTTACACGCGAAGCACTTCACATTAGCTGTTACATTGTAATTTAATTTTTATGCCGATCTTTATATATATTGTAATAGTTGACCTAAGTTATTTAATACTATTTTTACTTTTTATTTCATTGTAACGCTATGAATTGAACCGAATAAATTGTTTATAATTATAGTTGCCTTTTTTTGTTTTTACATTTTTTTCTTATTATTTTATTATTTATTTACTAGTTGTTGCTTGTGACCTTTCGCGTAAAATAACGACTTTTGTCAGAATTTGGGTTTATGAATCAGTCTTTCAAGGTATAATCGCTTCGGTAACTAAATTACCTATATTTATTGTTCTAGAAATGATACGACCATTGATGGTAACGAACTGTCAAATTTATTTTTCTTTTCATAGACTACATAATATAGCTCCGTATTTATAAGACTAGATGGCACCGTATTTATATTTAAAGGTATTTATGTTTATTTTGTTAGCATACGACACTCCCACTTAACAAAATAAAACTAAATACCTATCTAACTATTATATTATTAGAAAATTTATAATATCAATATATGTGCCAACTTCTGTGCAAACTGATTGTCATTGAATACAGTTATTACGTATAGCTTTTGCCAGCGGCTTTGCTTGCGTTCCAAGAGGAAACAAGTAGCATATGTGTTACTTCAGACCATAATCTACCTCTGTTCCAAATCTCATCCCGGTCCCTTCAGCCGTGTTGATGTGAGTGTGTAACAAGACACAAATACACAACTCACATATTTTCCCATTTTTAGTATAGGTGTAAGCTAATTTCAACCATTAATCCTACAGATACAGCGTAAGCAGTGAAGCGCAGTGGACTTCAGCGAAAGCAGTGAATACAATTTTGTCGAAATACCATTCGACAAACTTATATGTGCGTTTGGTACAGTAACTGTGTCCATGGATGAAGCCATACAATTAACTTTGTTTTTTCGTGTGTATACTTTTTTGGGATTTGATTGCACGGATGATGCAGCAACTGTGACACTTCGTGTGATCAACAAATTGTTGTTTCGGGTATGGGTATCATGTGTACCTATGTGAACTTGTATATTCTTAATCGCACCCACGACGCAAGAGAAAATGCTAGCGTAGAGCAACAATTAAAAAAATAAATTAGTAAACTAGTGTGATGCCCAGGATATTAAAACATAATCATATCGAGTTTCATTGCAATCGGACATTGACATTATTTTTGCGTGATACGTGAACATTAATAGACAAATAAAACAAAATATTTAAATCACATTTTTTGGTGTATTACTGTAGTACTAGATATACTACTACTACCCCAAACTATTTAATTTTATAATATTTTTAATGTACGGTCAAGGTCTGAGTTGGACTTTCAAAGTCAAAACACAGCATAGCAATGTTAGTGGCGAGTTGGACCCTGATTTGATGACTATAGATTATAAAAATATGTTTTTGGCATGTCATCATTGTCACTTGGATTGTAGCAGAGGAGCTGCCATCGTCTTTTAGGACCTATGCTACTAATAAAAAGTACCGTAATTATGAACGTATTAGTGATATATCACTACAATGAACATTCGCATTTGCGTTTAAAAATATTTGCATATTTTTGACATTTGCATTCGCATTCGCATTCGCGAATATCTAAAATATGATATTCGTTACATTACTAATACTTAAGTAGTTATTGAATAAAGTCCGACAGTCAGTGAAATAAGTCTCAGTCACCGCGCGCCCGTTCCAGTCAGTGTATTTTTTTTAAAGGGGGAAAATCATCGAATGACTGCTCCCGCCTGGGTGAGGTGGGAGGGAGTGTCAGACTCTTACTGACTAAAAACCACCCCGTTCCTTCTCCTGCACTTCGAGCCGGAGCCCCGGTTACCCGTTAGGTTCCCCGCGGCTCCAGTCAGTGTATAAGTTCATAAAATCAAATTACATTTGGCGACTTTCATGTGCTGTAAACTCTTGACTGCACCGGTAGTTGAGCGGCTAACGCTCACTGCTCATAATTATCCTTAAAGAAGAATAGAACTATTACTTATAAAGTATTCAGTTGTAGCAAAATGAGTTTTCAAAACTAGCGTGATCTCCTCTACTATTTGAATTTGATATGTTATTGGGTTTCGGCACCTATACTTTTTTTTATTTATACGTGTAAGATCATTTTCTTTCGTCTTCAGAATTGGTTTTTGCGAGTACCTATCTCTTGTGACAGGGACATGCTATTCAGAGTTTCAGAAGTTTGACAACGCGTTTGACAATTCGACAGATGCATTTTTGACACTTACTTCAACACAGTAACCAGAGAAAAGTGACGGTTACAGTTATAGTTAAAGCTATTACGTTATTTAACAATTTGTCAATTGGTGCAACGTCTTTTTAACCTAACCGATACTTTAACAGAAATATTGACGTTTGTCATTATTAAAGTAAGTTGGTAGAGCCCAGCCTAAAATATTCCTATTAGTGGACAAAAAAGCGAATTGCGATAACATCATTATTCAGATACTTCTAAAGTTTTTGTTCACATCGATTAACAATTTATTATGAATGTTATCTCTGTATAAATAAGGTTGACAATATGTAGCGGATAACATTTATAGATACTCGTAGACTGACAACTAAGAACACAATGTTTTTATAATCTAGGGTGTATAAAAATATTTTAGATTGTCGGTAGTTACTTCATAAACGGATCAAATAAAATAATTTGAAAGTTCCGTGGTTACTTCGAACATTGTAAACTTTCATCTTAGCTATAGAAAAATTAAAAATTTTGCATTAAATTATGTTTAAAAATATTTAATAAAAACAAAAAAAAAACGTCATCAATGCTGAATTCAAACCTGCGACCCGTCATCGTAAATCTCATGTGATAGCCATTACGCCTAGCTTACAACTACAAAATGTTTCGAAATATTTGATGTCATTCAAAACTGTACACTATATATTGTATTTATTGGTATGGCTATACCTCTATGTAGCTCGATCGTTCATTATATTCGATTTAATCAATGTTTGTTACATATTATTTTTATCATTACCCTCATTTTTATTTAAACTTATTCAATAAATTAGTATTAATTATATCAATAAATTATCTTAGTGACGGTATACGTATGTATACGTTCCTTAAGTACCTCTATATGGCCTCCTTACAACAATCAGATATTGTCATGTACTCGGCGTCGGTGCTGGACTGA